>JAHREE010000574.1:4083309-4148756 GCA_033628505.1 Tringa tobata | reverse complement strand
CGTGGCGGAGCCGGCCCGGCTGTCGCCGTTGCGGGGCTCGGGCCACGGGGGCGCCAGACAAGATGGAGGCTATGTCAGCGCCGTGGGCACCGGCGGCACCGGGCTGTGAGGGGGGCGGGCGGCAGGTGGTAGCGGGGCGGGGATCTACTGGCCCGGTGCCGGCTCCGCGGCTGTTCGGCGGCCCCTTTCCTCCTGCCCGGCGAGGGAGGGGGGCTTCGGGTGAAGGGCCAGGCTGGGGGCGCAGCTCCCCGGGCGGTGCGGGGCCCGCAGGGGCTGCGCCTGAGGGTGCGGGGCTGGCGTGTTCCGCCCCGGTGGCGTGAAGTCGGTGTCCGCCCTAGAGGTTACGGAGACGGAGCTGAAGGGAAGGGAGAGGGCAAAAAAAAAAAACCCAACAAAAACCCCTGCTCCGGGCTTTCAGGAAGAATTTTCTCTCGCTGTATGTTTCCTGAGCTTCAGCCCTTAAAATTTGGCTGCTCCCGCGTTTGTTTATGGTTTCTTATTGTTTGGTGGTTTGGTTTGTTTTTGTTTTAATTGTTTTCAAGGAAAATCTTACCTCTATGGCTTACAGGCAGTTTCACTAGTACAATACTGCAATGTTTCAGTCATCAGCCACTGCAGGGGAGGGTTTAAATCCAAACAAAAACCAGCTTTCATTTTAAAAAAAGGAAAACAAAATAGGTTAACGTTTTTGTCTGATCTTTTAAAACGTCTTAACAGCTTTACTGTTTAAAATATGCTGTCCTTCTGTAGAAGGTCAGAATCAGGAAAATAGATCTAAAAATTGAAGCCTACCCATGCTTCTGCTCTTCTGCATTTGGCATTAGTTTATTATTAAGATAGTTGCCACTCTCACATATTTGTAGTAGCTAGAGAACCTTATTTTCTTTTTTTTTTGTTTTCCTAAGAAGAAATCCTATTTATTAAATATTGTGAAAGAAATTTTTGTTGTCTCTCAGAATCTTTCGAATAAATCCTTTATATTGAAAGATGTTTCTCAGGCTACTTGTGTTTTTGAAACATTGTAGCGTTGTCTTTAGATAGTCCCTATATTTGTTTTGAAACATGAGATAAAATAGGTCTTATGAGGGAGAAAGAGCGAGCAGGTCTTTTTGTGTTGTTTGTTTTTGTTAAACGTGCAAAATCCCTAGGAAAGGCTGCAAGTCAGACCTGTTTTGCAGAAGGTATCTGGAAGCACAAGGAGGTTTCACTAACATCATCTTGTGTTGGACAGGACTGCCTCTGATAAAGGCAAAATGGCTTTCAGTAAAGGATACCGTGTCTATCACAAGCTGGATCCGCTTCCATTCAGTGTGATAGTGGAAACCAGAAACAGAGAAGAATGTCTCATGTTTGAATCCGGAGCTGTGGCTGTCCTCTGTAAGTCGATACGTTTTGATAACTACAATATAAAAAGTCGTCACACTTGACATTGTATAAGCTGTTTATTTATGGAATGTAAAGAAGCAACTATTCTGTTTTCTTATGTGCTAATGGAGAGACTTCTGATATAAATGAGGGGAGAAAAAAAAGACATTTTAATATCTTCATCTGTTGTGAGAGAATTTTACACATTTAATTACATTTCATCATGCATGTATAATTTCATGTATACTAAATTTTCTTCTTCTAATAGCTTCCAACAACATCCTCTTATTTCTTTGGTTCTGAGCAACTTTCTCCTTTTGAATACATAACTCATTGAAAAGCTATTTCTCTGTGTTGTATTTCATAATAAAAAATTCTATATTCTTAAGTGGTACATCATCTTAATTTGTTTTTTATCTTATTTTGTATCATGATTTTTGATGGCTTTTTGATTTTTGACTTTATTTTGTCCCTGTATTTTTAACCTATCTTGAGACTCTGTATTGATTTGTCTTGTAATAAAATGAGTAATATTTGGAGCAAGGTGTCTTCCATTGCAAAGTTATTTTTACATGTTTTCAGTGATTAATGCATTCTCTCTTTTAAATGTTTTACTGCCCCCCCCCTTTTTATTTTAAAGTCGTAGATGAAGGAGAACACTAAAATGAGAAGTGCAGAAGAGATCCATGAAGCCTATAGATAGGGTTTTAAAATGCAGTTTGGTTTGTATTCTTCAGAATGTCTGAGCGCCTGGTTGCACAGGGTTTCTAAACTTGTTTTTAACTCCCTTACAGAAAGCTTTCATACCATGGAAGTAATTTTTTTTAGTCAATAACTTCTTGATTAATTCACTCTGATACCTGTTTGTGGTTTTCTAGCCTAGCTATTCTGAGCACCCAGTCAGAAAATGGGAGATTTGATTCACTGCCTGAAGACTGAGTGGACTCAAAACCCTACCTTTCAGGAGACTGCTCTGGCTTTGAGACTGTGGAATAGTCTGAATGGGGAGTGTGTTCTGTAATAAGATTCAGAGTTAAAATGTGATTTCCAAAGAAGACTGGAAATTGAGATACGTTTCCTTTCTTCGGTGTTTGCAGTTGTCTCTCCTGTACGTCATTGTGCTCCTTGGCCGTGGTATGGTCTCTTTCTGAGGGACCTGACTGTCCCTATGTCCTTTGTAAGGTACTTAGCAGTTGGGCCATAGAATCGTCTGTACTGGACAGGCTGTATGACAAGTGCTCTCTAGTATAGAGCTTAATCCTATCTTTAATGTGAGATTAGAACAAGCTGCTGTTAACTGTTAGAGGTCTAGCAATGGGACGTGCCAGCATGGTTGACATTATGGTTGCAATTGTATGATGGTCCAGGTGAAAAACTGTGAGTGCTTGTCTGCTATTTTTGAGAATTATTTTTTTTTCTGATACATTTTCTTAGTGTGTATCTAAGTAATCTCATTCACTTTGCCAGCTGTATTTGAAAGGTATTGTGTAGTGTGGATTGGATTTGGAATAAGTGTCATAAAGCTAGTGAACAGGTTTAGTGAAATCCATAAAACGGGAAAAATGATTTTAAGATTTGTGGAAAACTTTATTTTAGCGTATTTAGTAATTATTACACATGCTTAAGCTACTTAAGTAGTGATAATAATTTATTTATGAAAGTTATGCTCAAAAAGGACAGTAAGTTAGTAGTTTTTTGTGCTGTGATACACTACAGGCATCTGGATAAATTTTCTTCTATAAAAACTAAAAACCAGATCAAAATTCTTGCCCTCTTCTGTGCCTCATGTTGTGAGCAAACAGAGGAAGTAGAACCCAAAGGAAATTTGAAAGCCTCTTTCCTCTTGAATTCTGTACTTAGTAATAGCATGTTATTAATCTGTAAAGGTTTGTCCGTGGTATTCTAATTGGTAGGTTACAACATAGTAAACATTCATACTTGGCTAGAAATAGTTACTCTGAATGTTTTCAGTAACCTTCAGTGAACTGCTTACTCCTTTTCTATCTGGTAAATGGACATATTTTCCCAATGCATATTTACCTGTGACATTCTGCTTTAATACCCTTTTTGCACCTAAACTCTTTAGGTACTGAAACATGATTCTTTTGTTAATGGTTGAAAGATCACAATCATACTCTTGAACTGATAGCAGAAAAAGCACTAGAGTTCCCTAGCTCAGGATTATTTTTTTTTCTTCTTTTCCTGCTTGGTGTTCACTTCTGGTATCTATTCTTTTTAATACATATTTAAAGGAGTACAATTATTAGAGCTTGGAGAAGATTTGTAAAGTACTACTTCTCCATCTCTCTAGACATGCTGCAGAAACCAATCAGAAGATTCTAGTCTGTAGCCTTACAATCTTCTGGATATTGGTACAAATCTAAAAGCCAAAGTTACTGAAAGACAGGCCCTGGGGGAAGATTCCCCAGGTGTTTGTAAAATCTGTGTGAACAGATAGAAAAATGATCAGATCAGATATATATCAATTTAAATCCAGAACAGCACCACTTCAAACTGTCATAAACTTGTATATTTTGCTGATGATGCTAGCACTTTTTACACTCTACAAAAATTGACAATCTGATCTCAAGCTGTTAGACATTTTTCAAAATACTTTAATAAATACTGCAGATAAAATAAGGTGTTGAGCCTTATACCGATCACAGTTCTTACCTGTATGCAGAATGTATAATATAGGCACAACCATGGGAATACACTTTTCCATTAAAAGCGATTGATGTGGTTCAGTTTTGAGAGCCTTAGTGAACTGCACCTTCTGAGATATCCATGTATAGAAATTTGGATTTGAAATGGGCTAAGAGAAAGGAATGAAAGCTTACTGATCCTTTAAATGTCATCTTAAAGGGAGCACATCTGTCGTTTTGCTGAGGGAAGGATAAAGGTATTAACCTTCATCCCCTTTACATTCAATGAAGCATTGCAGGATGATTCAGAGGGTTTAGTTAGGCCTCGGTATGAAATGCTACACAACTCATATGTTGTGTGAGTTGCAGTGCATGTTGTATGTGCACTGAATCTGTTATTCAAGTCAACAAAATAAGCTGGAAGGAAGAGGGTCGAAGGGATAGTTCACAGAAGTGGTTGTTGCACAATTATTCAGTCTTAACATGGAAGCAGCTCAAGCCAGGCTTCTGCTGGAAGTGTTCTACGTACTGCTTCTGGCATGGATTATCTAATGTTACTGTGACCAAAACGTCTGAGAAATACTTTGCTTGCCTTTATGTTTTTAATTCCTCTTTTATCGACTCACTCCTGGTATTGGGCTAACCCAAGATATTGAAGTCTGAGGGAACCCTGCCAGCTTGCTCCTCAAGGCCTTGTAAGAGCACTGAGTTTTAAATGTCAGCAGCTTCACTGTTGGTTTGTTTAGAATTTAGTGGGAGGATGTCATAGACCTATTTTTTCTTATTTGTCATATAAAATAGACATTATATTTATTCTTTGAAATAGGACTCTTTAATGACATCTCTTACCTGTAAAGATTTCATTGAGTGAGCAGGAGGGTGTTCTCTCTCCCTGTTCCTCTCTGGTGAGTCATAACGAAGTGAGTGGGAAGCTGTCTTTACTCCTGTCGCCTGCCATGAGTAAAGGAGAATGTTCTGTCGTCTGGGAAAATACTGAGCCCTAAGTGGAAAGAGCAGGAGCTTCGTGCACATCCTTTGACTTCAATCTTATGGTAAAGCTGAGAAGAGAGCATGTGTGAACAGGAAGAGGCACGATACCACCCTGAGCTTTTTGTTGAGCTAGATAAAATAAGAGGTGTAATAACCTTATTAATTAACCTTATTAAAAGAAAATTCTTCCACACTGTGTTCTTTTGGGTGGGACATGGAGGGAAAGCAGATCTTCTGTTATCTATCCACAGTAGCAGGTGGGATATAATAATTTTGCAAGAGATTTTAAGTTCGTATGGTGCTTGAGGAGACTTAAGACACCCAGAAAAGAGACATACTGACAGATACATTTGATGAGCACCTCCTGTATGTACATAATTATTAAGGAGGCTAACATTCTGTATGTTCCCAACCAGAGGTTTTTTTCCCTTCTCTGTTTGCTTCCACCAGTAATAAACTGCCACTGTGTGATTCCCCGCCCTCCACCCCTCAGAAGTGTTTATACAAGGTTTTGAGTTGGAGCATATTCCCTTAACTATGGAAGGAGAATATTTCAAAATGAGCTACTGCATTCTGTTTTTCATTATGGGATCCTATAAAACAAGCTTAATATAAATATTGTCCTGTTTTATATACATATATAAAGGTATAATAGCAAGAAAAATTAAAATTATTCGAACAGTAATTTATTCTCTGGAAGGAGTCTTTATGTTAGAGGGAACAGGTCAAATACAGGCTGTGGTAGAAACAATTTTTGAATGTGTTTTGGTGTAATATTATTTTCATCTGAAGCTAATTTGAAGGGACCAGTGTGAAGCGATTAGGATGCAAAGGCAAACAGGAATGTCACCTTCCTGTCTTTATTACTGTTTTGACTAAGTGTCATCTTCCGGACTAGGCCTTCCCAGTGACAGTATCTTAAAACACTTAAGAAGCTGCAGGGAAGCAACAGCTACAGTGGATGCCAAGGGCAGCTGTGCAGGAGGCTGCAACCTGTCCTCCTGTTGTCAGGTGCCTTTCCTAGGGTTCTGCCAGAATTCACTGTCCTTTCAAATCTGGGAAGATATTCCGCTCATTGCTTTCCAGGCTTTTTCAACAAAATCCCATGGTTCAACAAAGAACTTGTGCACTACCCTAGCACACTTTGAAAAGTACAAGAACTACAGTAAGAATTTCCCCAGGAGGTTGGTGGAGACAACTGCCTGGGAGGACTATGACCTCTTTGAATGTCAAAATCGACCTGCAAGAATTTGGTCCACGGTTCTGGAAATATTAAAAAGAAATTATTTACAAAAGAATCTGAAGACTTTTTGCCTCTTGAGGTAGGCTAGCTTTACAGCAATAGTAAAAAGTATTCTGTATGTGTACCACAGCCCTTTCCAAGATTATAACAGAGTTTCACTGGCAACAAATAATTCTCTTTATAAATGTTCCCTTTTCAAGACACTGAGTTTTCATTTCTATGGTAGCACACAGGATAGTAAAAGTCTTGGGTTTGCCCTACAGGATATCTAGTGAATGATATCTCTTGCTCATTAAAGGCCTGTTAAGAAGCCTAGTTTGCATACTTCTGGAGTTATTCTGACATAATTTAGAAAAGCTAATTAGCATTTCTACATTTCTGATTATTTGGCAGCTTTTTTGCATGCTAGCACATATTTAAATTGAAAATTTTATAATTTTGTGAATTGACACAGGCAAAAATTTTAATCACAGCATTCAATATTAGAAGAAAATCTCTGTAGATTATTGGTGCTATAAGTTTTGTTTTCACTGGAGAACATGTTACTGGGTCAGAAAGCCCAAATCTGATGCAAAGGATGTGCTTGTAGGCTGTTACATAGGTCAGCTTTATTTTCACACTTTTATTTCTCAGTTTGTTCCCGTCCCCCCCATCAGTGGTGTTAGCTGAAATGACACATTTTGTAAAGTAAATTTGCATAGTATTGAAGAATAATGTTAAGGCAACAAAGCCTTTTATTTGTTCATCTGTTACAATTATTTTTTGTTGTTGTTCCAAACAGTGGTTTTTTTTTCTGGTGTGTAGTATTTAAGTATAATTGCTCACATCTAGAGAGGTCTGGGTTTTTTTTTTCATTGCTGGGTAGAGGTGATTTGTTATCTGGGAGTTTCTCCCCATAGTCATAAAATACATGTTGATTATAGTAACATACAAATGTCTTTGTGAAGTGAATAACAGTACTTCATAATTTGAACTAGCAAATAGAGTGGGGAAAAAATTGTCCTATTTATTCAAAGCAAATCATACAAATTATGGCAGATTTAAATATCAGCTGTTGTCCAGTTTTCTGTGCATCTATTCATGTCAGCAAAATGTCAAAACGGTACTTCAGTTGGTTGATTTATAAATTAAAGTGGTGACTCCTCTCTGATTTTAATGTCACCTATGTGGGAATATTAAAGCGTTAGCTTTAACTTAAATACTGGAAGTTTAATTGTCCCAATTTGACAAAAAGCTTGAAAATCTCTATCTTAAAAGCTCAAAACCAAACTGCATAAGAAAAGTTTATAAATCTTTCAGATTTTAAACTTTTTAACTTGGCAATAGCATGAGCTTTTTCTTACCTAACTTAAATGAGAAGTCTTGTTTCTGAAGGATCTGCACAGAATTTCAGGAGTGTGTCTTTGTTCCCAACTCAGTGTCCCATGTTCTAGCTGGGAATTGTAGCTACTAACTTACGTGTTGTCATGGCACCTTGTGAACCCACCAAGAGGAGAATATAACTGTAGAAAGCCTAAATGGTAACTCTTAACATGATCTTAACTTTATAGTTGTTAAAATTGCAAAGCTAATTTCTGATCTCCAATTAAGCAGAATACATGTTGAAACAAGTTGTCCTGAAGACAGGATTCTTAATACATTCCATGTGTGACAGTAAGCGGGCTGACATAATCCCTTTAAAATAATGTAAAATTTAAAATTTAAGATAATTATTTAAAATAATGTAATAACCTTTCTTAAATAAGTTAGTAATTGATAAGGTGTGATTATTACAGATGCACACTTGTGATTTAACTTGGAAGAAATGTTAACATTTAAAAATACTATCACCTGATATTTTTTAATAAAGATTGACTTACAATTATTTTATTCTTTTTCTCTTGACACTGAAAATGAGGCTTGCTGGCTTTCTACAGGAATGCGTTACAACTTGACCTGAAAACCGCATTTAAAGCGTTGTGATTTTGTTTTGGTGTTTTTTTGTATTGCTAAATAGCTAGTCATTATTTCTGTTTTAGAAATTAATCAACTTGAATTGAATTAATACAGTGGGTTAAGCAGAAGCTGCTTTTAATTTCCTTTCTGCTTAACATCTGAACTGACACAAAGTAATGGAAGAAATGCAGCCTTATAATGTTTTGTGTCCATCTTCATATGCAGACATATTTATGCTTTGCATTGTCTACTGTTTGGTGCTCCTCTACAGTATAGGTTAATATCTCTTAAGTCCAGTGTTATGTTGTCATTCCAGTTGGGAATTCCTGCCTTCAGAAGTTGCATGTCTTAATTTGTTTTTCTTAGTGAGTGACAGTGTTTTATATTTTTTTCCAGACAGCCTTAATTGTGTTTGCTTACTTCCAGCTGTTTAAAGATGAATAAACAGAAAAGTCAGTTTCTCAAGGAGAAGTAGGTTCATTAATTTGTAGGGCTTTATGTTTTTCTGAGAGCATATTTATATTAGCTGCATTTTTTTCAAGATATGGAGCCCATAAATCAAAGTCAAAAGTGTTCTCATGGCTGCAGGCCAAGCCGCCATTCTGGGAAGAGATGTTCTCATTCATTAAGAATGTTAGAGAGGAAATGAGGAAATGCTTTTGGAAATGCTCTCTCCTTATGTCAGGATTACCTTAGCTTCCCTGTGGTTTAACTTCTAAGCTGCAGTTCACCCAGCTGGTAATTTCAGCTATTTATAAGGGAAACTGAAAGTTGGCTTTGCATGCACCCAATATAGGATACTATAGTGATGTGGTCTTATCCATATTTTTTTTGTAACTTCAGTGGCTCTTGCCGCCTCCTGCTGAATGAAGTGACAGACTATAGGTCTTTGTGAAGCTTACTGCTGGTGAAGTAGAAAGAGTTAAGTATAATACTTATGGGGAGAGTCTGGATGGATCCAGAGCACTTACATTGTTATTCACACTGTTTGGTACGGAGTAGTATGAAAACCTGCAAATTTATTTTTGGTATCTTCAGAAATGGGAAATGTGCAGTGGCAGTCAGTGATAGATTACACTCTGGCCTGGGTGTTTGTTGTTTTTTTGTTTGTTTTTTTTTCTTTTAGCATCCATAAATAAAAGACACCCTGGTGGCTAGCACTAGTGGAGGTGTTCATTCAGGAAATTCTTGTTCATGGTTGGAGGTTAAACGGACTTTTGGTCTAAACCAACTGTACAACCACTTTCATATTTTCATAACGTTACTGCTTCTTCATGTCAGGGCCCTGAGGACACCACCAGCCCTGACTGTCCCTGCCCAGCCCCTGTGAGGCTTCCCCCAGCCTGCCCTTCGCCCAGGACCCCATTTCAGTTCCCTCAGGGCTGTCAGTCCCTGCCCCAGCGATGCTGCGGCAAAGTGTTGGTCTCCAGCTGGCTCCAGCCCTGCCGAGCCATTCTGATGTCCCAGTCCAGCCTTGACCTGTCACTGTCCCCATGGCCTGCCTGGCCATCCTGGGGCTGTATCTGGCCCTGGTTACTCTCACCAGACCTGACCCTTTGCCCACACACTGACACTGACACCCTGGCCTGGCCTCAGCCCATCCCCAGGGAGGTGCCTGATGTCCTGGGTTGGGGCTGCACCCAGCCTGCCATGCCTCCATGGGGGAGCCCCATGGCTACCATAGCTCCATGGCTACCAGTGCCCTGGCCCACAGAGAGATGTTGGTCCCCACGGTGTCCCAACAGTTCAAATGGAAGAAAATGGAAAGGAGTGCGGTGTAGCTGTGTCTTGTTCCTGGTATGATCTTGGTTTTCAGAAAACTCGAGTGCCTTTCCTCACTAGTGTAGCAGTCCTGATGGTGGGAAGTCCCTCATTGTGCATTACCCTGAAAACAGCCTGAGCACTGCTGCAGTCAACCACCCAGAACATCCCTGCCTGGCGTGGGTTGGTGATGCTGCGAGAGGGAAGAGGCAGCAGTGTGGTGCTGTGGAGTTTCTCCCTTTTCTGCTATTGGTGCTACTTTGGTTACTGCTTTCTCCATCTCTTAAGGAAAAGGAGGTTTATGCGATAACCTTTTCCTATCACTCTGTATTGGCTAATATCAGTCATCACCAAATCTCATAATTCTTTCAGGTTTCATGAACGCTGACTGCTAGAGGTTCAAATGGGTGCCCTCGACGGAGGGGAATCTGCCTTATGAATTTATGTTATGAAGTTGTGACTTGAAGTTGGTGCTATGTGCTTTATGGGAGAATAGGAGCATGTTTCAAGTAAGCTCTTCTGCGTCCCGGTTGCCTGCTGCAGGGCCTGATAAGTGTACCCTGCACCCATGCTCGGATAGTTACACACTCACTGTGGAAGAACTTTGCTTCACGCTGTATTACATCTAATGTGGCTGAAAAACATGGCATGAAATGCTATTGGTTGGTGCTTGAGTGTTTTGTTAAGAAAATAATAGTTGGCTAGCCATGGTCAGTTTTTCTGTTTCCATTTTTTGTTTGTTTTTGCAAGCCTTTGCTGCTTTATTAGCAAGGGGCCTGTTTTGTTGTTCTGAATTCACAAAGCCCATGTTAACTTAATTTACTTTGGGCATTTACTTATTAAGGCTTAGCAAGGATAACGGGTGTTTTATGCAATGGAAAAAGAGAATAAATCCATAGAAGACAGAAAAGCTGTTGTTCTGAAATGTCATGAAATGCTGGCAGGCACCGTTAAGAAAAATCCTGCAAAAATTCTGAAACTAAACTTCACCTTTCATTAATAATTTGAAATGTGAAAAAAGAACGTGGCAGTTCTCTGGTTACTGAAAATTGAGTTTAGAAGATATGTTGATGATATTAAGAAGATATTAAATGCTTGCTGGAAAAATGGATTGAAAGAATCAGATTTTGAAGTTTAGAAGTTGTTCTTTCTAGCCTGATGGTGAGCTGGTTAAGAAAAACATGGTTTAGTGGTGCTGAAAAGATTGCTGTCCATAAACAATGTATTTAGATTGGCTGCAAGTCTTAACACTTCCTATGGGTGAGGACTTTGGAAATAATCATGCTGCTGTAATTCTCTTATCTTCAGCATCTGGATTACAGGAATATAGTGTATCAGTGCAAATAGTTAAAGAAACTTTTTAAAAATGCACTTAATAAAACATTGAATGAGCTTAGATTTCAGGTTGAGGTTAAATATTTGTTTTCTCTATATTGGAGTTTCTGATCCACTTGAATAATAGAGCTGGTGGGCATTTGAACAGAAGGGATAGGCTTGTGCACGGGCAGGGCTATGCTAAGCTTAGGGAGTACTCGTTAGAAAAAATCACAACAGCAATTCTGAAGAAAATATAGCTAGTGTCAGAGAGAGCACAGCAGAATGCCAGGGCAGTAGGCATTTCGATTTATGGTCATTCTTTATGTCAAATTCTGGTATTTTTTTTAGTGTCAAAGTGAAAATTATTTAGATCATTTCTGAGGAGGGAGAAGGTGCTGATTCTTGGTGACTCAGAAATCTCAGGCCCTGTGGATCCAGTGGCATAGCTGGGATTGTCATTCTTTGCACTTCAGGTGCAGTCTGTCATGAGCAAAAGCTCAGGATAAGTGGGATCCCATTTCTGCTCTGCAGCATCCCTGTCACCTGGCTCTGCAGTCAAGCTTGTGGGCCTGGTTTTTCGAGTGCTGATTAAAGTTCTAAAGTGTACGCTAACATTAGCTCCCAGTTGAATAATGGTAGATATACTTTAGTTTATTCTAAAATAGTACATTATTTTTTTCAAAAATGTCAATGAAAATTGTGTTTTCCTAATCTAAGACATGGCTTTTAAATACCATTATCTTGTGGACCTACAAGAGTTTTGATTTGCTTGGATTATATCTAAAACTAGCTAAGATGCACTTGTGGTAATCTTGTTTACTTATCTGGAAATAATACTGCCACAGCATAGTTTTATTATTGGGAAAAAAAGGATAATTTTTTTCATGAAAAAAAAGCCGCATTTAGCACTACTCTAATTTTAACTAATTATGGGAAAGAATTCTCATGCAACTCATTTGCATTTATTTTAGATGCTTTTTATGTTAGGAGATGACGATGTTAAAATGCTAGCGTTCTCCTTTAGTATCACTTGGAGTTTTTACAAGTCCTTTTTTTGTTGCCTAAAAACATAGCGTGATCATACTTTGTTATAAAATCAAACATTCGTTTTCCATTATAAAATGCCATATGCTCATACATTTTGGTTTCTTTCCAGAAGTTTCACGTAAGCACTACGTTTGTAGTTTCTTGGATTTTCGGTTTAGAGTGGGCTCTGGTCCACTCTAAAAGACTCTGGTCTTTTCAGTTTAGAGTATGTGGTCTTTTACATCATAAAATCTCATGTTTTCTCTCCATAGCTTCTGCAGAAAAAGACACAATCAAGAACACCTACTCCAAAGTAATGGATGCATATGGGCTCTTGGGTGTATTAAGATTAAACCTTGGTGAGTAAAATGTGTAAAACCTTAATTTTTCATTTGGGAAAGAAAACTGTGCTGCTTCTGTAAAACTGCACAGTACAGAATCTTTGCCACAGGAACTGGACTTGTTTTTTCTTTTTATTTTTTGACTTCGTAGAGTAACTTGCAAGTTTGGAGCACTCCCAGAAATAAGGGAGTGGACAAAAATAACTTCCGTTTTCACAATCCCTGTTATTTGCAGCGTAGTTTCTCCTGTTTGCATTTCCTTTTCTTCTGTAGAACTTGAGAATGTGTTCTTGATGTTGGTTCTTTTTGTACTTTTTTTTTCTGGCAAACTGGGATCAGATCGCGTGTATTTAAATGTATAAACAGGTCAACATCACACTCCTCTAAGATTCATTCTGTTACCTGTGCCTTTTCTGTTTTACAGGAGACACATTGTTACATTATCTGGTTCTAGTAACAGGATGCATGTCTGTGGGAAAGATTCAAGACTCTGAAGTTTTTCGAGTTACTTCCACTGAATTTGTATCACTACGAATTGATTCAACAGATGAGGATCGTATTTCAGAAGTGCGCAAAGTTTTGAACTCGGGAAACTTTTATTTTGCATGGTCTGCAACGGGTGTCAGTTTAGATCTTAGTCTCAATGCTCACCGCAGCATGCAAGAGCACACCACTGACAATAGGTTTTTCTGGTGAGTTCATAATGCTTTTTATCAGACAGTATATAGAATAATGTATGGCTGTACAAACCAGTCTGTAGCAAGTTTTTATCCATGTCTTTATCTGCTCTTAGATCTATACCTTTGCCCCACAAATGTTGATGAGGTAAAATAGCATTATTTTAACTTTAAGGATGTGTGTTACTAATGATACAATGTTTCCATGGGGACTTGGAGTTTCTTAATTGAAAGACAGAGATTTTCACTGTTTATCATATAACACTTTGATCTGAGCATTTGTGATGTTATGTTTCAGCTTAAGAGACACCAGTCTCTTAATTCTTCATCAAGTGTGTCCGTTTTTTATTTAAATGAATGTGGTAATGAACCTTTAAAGAAAATTGTAAACTTTTGAACACTCTGGATTCTAAAATGGTGTGGTGTTTATATACAATTTCCAAGTGGGTTTCCAAAATATGAAAGGCTTTAAAAGTATTCTTACACAGACAATTGTTACATTTCTGATTTTGTTGAAACAGAGCAGGTAGGCTATGCTACAGTGCACGTTGTTTGGCTGCTGAACTCACTGTCTTTTTACAGAATAGTAATTGAACTGAAGTGTTTGAGAAGTTGGAGATATTTTTATTTTTTTAAAATTGGAAATTTAGAATGAAAAGGCTAAAATTAAAATGAGTAGCTTCAACCATTATACCACATATGTTATTTGCAATTATGGTAGAGTTTTCTGGGCGGTGACAAAACCAGCCATCTTACTAGAGTTTACTTTTCTTTGCTATGCAGAAAACTTTACTTCCTTTTTATACAAGTGAATGTTTCCGAAGAAGATCAAAAGCCAACCCCCACTAGAGTGAGGTAAAACAAAAAACTCACAAAACCCAAACTTCAGTCGTATTTAGTTCCTGCAGCATTGATTAGTACTACTTAATGCACAAGTATATCCAAACTGTGGATCTTTCTTGCATCTGAGCAATAATTGGTATTAGAGAATGGTATATGCAGTATATAATGTACCAACACTTAACTCTGAAATTGATATTTATAGAAATTTGAAAATCAGTTGGCTATCAGTATATTCCTGGAGGCTTGTCTAGGCAAATGATGCATTATGGTGGTGTATCATAGAAATAATCAATGTATATTGACAAGAATTTTTTTTCTAGCTTTGTTTTGTGGTGTTGGGAAATTGAATGGTGTGCTACCCATCAGAAAAACTAACTCTGTAATTGGAATTCTGCCTTACTTTTCCCAGAGTTTGTAATCTTTGGCTTCTCAAAGCAAGACTGAGCCGAGAAATATAAACAAGCTTGGAGTGTTGGTTTTGTTTTTTTCTTTTTTCTGGGTGAAGAGCAGAAGCTATAAGCGTTATTTTTTTAAGGTCATTAGAATTCATGGCTTCACCTCATATTCTTATTGTGCAAACATTTCAGCTGTTCTCTTGTAAACTTTGCTATTTCAAGTATGTTTAAATAAGAGTTATATCATAAAACTATAACATGCCTATTTTCCTTTTTTTATTTGTAGTAGTGGGTGTAAAATATAAGAAGACAGTAGCTGGCTTAGCAATTCGACCTGTGTTTTATTTCCTTCCAGTTATTTTATTTTTTTTTTTTCCTGATAGGAACCAGTCACTACATTTACATCTGAAGCACTATGGTGTGAACTGTGATGACTGGTTGTTACGTCTCATGTGTGGAGGAGTGGAGATAAGGACAATTTATGCGGCTCACAAGCAGGCAAAGGCTTGTCTCATTTCACGACTAAGCTGTGAACGGGCTGGCACCAGATTTAATGTCCGGGGAACAAATGATGATGGTCACGTTGCTAATTTTGTTGAAACAGAGCAGGTATGTTACTCTAGAGTGCACATTGCTTGGCTCGATGAACTCAAGATAAGCATGTGTGTGGATAATTTTTTGCCGTAAATCAAGAGATCACAAGTCAAGTCTGTAACCAACGGTTATTGGAATAGTTCCTTTGCTGCTAAATAAGGAATCTAAGTAGGTTACATAATTTGATGATCTTGGTTTTCAGTGTAGCTTAGGGTAAGAGCGTGGATGGGTCTGAGTTTCAGTAGCTTAAGAAGCTGTTATCCATCAGCTGAACTGTTGTAGGTGGCTGTACATCCTTTTAGCCTCCTGATCTGTAGGTGAGCATGTACTTCTTTTGGCCTGAGCTAATAGCAAAGTTAAAAGATCTTAGAAACAAGCAAGAGATTTTTGGCAAATATAAGGTACCTTGCAATTCAGGAAAGATAAAAGCATTCCTACGGTTACTTAATGAAGCTCCTCTGAAAGGTAGTTTTTAAAGCCACTGTAGTTCTGCTGCATTTGATTGTGTATCTTTGCCCTTATAAAGAAATGCAAGAAGCTGTTAAATTGTTCTTTGCTGGCCTTTTTTTGCTCACTTCTTACAATAACCTAGTTACCAAGATGTTGTTCCTGAAACTGTATTCGTGTGAGTAGGTATCTTTGGTTGACTCATTGACTGATTGCAAAGCCTGGGTGGTTCAGTAGGATTTTATCCAGGAAGGGTTTTGCTTGTACACATCTGTCATGGTTTAGCCCCAGCCAGCAACTAGAACCACACAGCCACTGACTCTTCCCGCCAAGAAGGGTTGAGGGGAAGAGGGGGAAAAAAGGAGGGGAAAGAGAGGAAAAAAATCCCCACCCTCCTGGGTTGAAATGAAGACAGTTTAATAGAAACAATAACAGAAAAGGAAAAGTATCAACAATAATAATAATAATAACAACAACAACAGGGGTCACTCTCACCTCCTGGTGAATAGGCACTGTCTCAAGCAGTGATCATGGATTCCCACCTCCCAGCTAACCCCCATTTATATACTGAGCATGACATATATGGTATAGAATATTTCATTGGCTGTTCCATCATTCTGTCTATTCTTTTATGTGAAACTGAAAAAAGTCCTTGAACAGTGTAAATATCACTTAGCAACAACTAAAACCAAGAGGTATTATTGACATTCCTTTCACAGCAATCAGTAGAAAGAAAATTAACTCTTTCCCTACTGAAACTGGGACAACATCCAATTTCAGGAGTTTAGTCAGAACACTGTTGTTACAGTTTCTCTGTCCAAGTTTCCTGGCAGTCTAATGTCATTAGATGACTGTGGCATATCATTCCATTTAAAGTTTCCTGTCCTGTATACTTAATAGACCGTTGTATTTTGGATTCTGATACACAAAATCTGTGCAGGTGTTTTGAGTAGGCTGTGTTTTCATTTTCTGTTCATTGACGTACATTTTAACTGCTCCTACAGGAAGGGCTTACCAAGTTATTTAAAAACAGTTACTCTTAGCACAGAAGTCATTCAGTCCAAATAATAAAAGCTTGCTGGATTTTCTTAGATGTTGTGAATCATGATTCTGCAAGGAAGCATGGGATTGCCAGGACTTCTTTTATGAATTTTTCAGAGGAGATAGAGAGAAAAGTCTAGAGAATATAATATTTTAGCTTGTAGTGTGGAATATGCAATATGTAAATAAATTTTATTACCTCTATGTTTAGCTAAGGCTAAGGAACCCCAAACATTACACTCTGTAATACCTATTAATACCTTGCTTTTTTTTTTTTTTTTTCTTAACAGGTCATATTTTTAGATGACTCTGTGTCATCTTTCATACAGATTCGAGGATCTGTTCCATTATTTTGGGAACAGCCAGGCCTGCAGGTAAGCAGGGGAGAGATTTAATTATACATATAATTCTCATTCATCTATTTTTAAACATCTTACAGTAATGTTTAGGCTTTTCTGCACAGTTATGTGTCAGGATGAGGTTATGCTGTGGAAGCAAGTTGGTGCCATTGTTTAGTTCAGCAAGCCTGCTACTCTCAAGGCTCTGAATGCTTTTTTTCCACAATATTTGAATGTCCAATGCTTTTTAGATGTTTTCTTTTTGAAGTTCTGAGTTTTTCTGTTTTAATTTAAATACCTGTTTTAAAATAGGTTATCTAAGGGCACCCAAAGAGACTGTTTTCTTCTGAATTGGTCCTGAGGATAAGTCTTTTCAAGAAGTCAATATGGATCAACAGTTACTGTAATATAATTTTATCCCAGTTTTCTTGAAAGAGGGATTGTATCAGCAGCTACTACTGTGATACAATTTTTACAGGGAAGGTTATAAAGATTTCATGCCTCACAGCGACTCAAAGTTCTTCAAGCTAGACATATAAGCATTTTGCAATAGAATTGCTGAAACGTTTACATGCTTTTTACTCAAAACAAAAGGTAATTAGATGATATGACTAAGTATATTAAATTTTAAAAAGTGTTTTTTAGAAAAAGAAGAGGAATTTTAGAAAAGCCTATAAAAAGAATGCTCAACGTAGCAAGCAGAATTAATCTTGGAAATTTCATTTAGCAAGTGAAATGAATTTTCAGATCATATTTGGGATCAAAAGTCTTTGAAGAATGATTAATCAAATGTGTAAAGGCAAATAATTTAATGTAATCTTCATGTCATAGGTGGGATCCCATCGTGTCAGAATGTCAAGGGGTTTTGAGGCGAATGCACCAGCTTTTGACAGGTGAAATAATGTCTTAAAATTTTTTTAATGCACTACAAACCTCTGATAACTGATACATCAGAGGGTTGGAATACGTTATTCCAAATGGAAGCCTTTGTCTATACAAATGTGTGATTCAGCAAAGTAGCAAACTGCCTGGGCAGCTTTTTCAAAATTCTATGGGATTATTTTTGTCTTTGAGTGCTTTGTTGAAAAGTTTGAAGAAAATTTAAAATAGTGAAATATTCTGTTAAATTGAAAACAAAAAATGTAGCATGCTTACATTGAATAACCTGTACTTGTCAGCTGCTGTATAAAAGTAAAGTTTCTATTTTTATTCTGTGCCTTCCATCACGCTTCAGCTTCACACAGCCTTATGGTTTTATCTAAATGTATGTTGTTAAATTGATGCTATTATCCTAATTAAATAGCAGTCAGTGGTTGTATGCTATTATTGAGTTATATTGATTTGCTTGGACATGACATAATAAAAGGCTTACAGCAATTATTAGAGTACCCAGTACACTTCTACAGTGTCTCAGTCAAGTGTTGCAGGTATTCATACTAATTTTCTGCATGGCAGAAAATGAGTGTGGAATTTTTCTTCTGTTTAACAGGCATTTCCAAACTCTTAAAAATTTATATGGCAAGCAAATCATTGTGAATTTACTTGGGGCAAAAGAAGGGGAGCACATGCTCAGCAAAGCTTTTCAGGTGAGTATGACAATTCTATGACAATGTGTATATCCTTGGAATTTGCCTGTTTGCGATGAAGCTTTTATGTAGACTTCAAAAAATGAAACAGATATGCTATGGAGCAACTACCATTTGTGGTTAAAATTGTATTTATCATAAAAGCACTGCTTACGATACATAACATGAAATGAATTTTTAAAAGGTCTCTATGTAATTGGTATTTGATTATGTTCAGATTGGTTACTTTTCTGAAAAATTGTAACAGTAACAGACAATGTTTAAGGATTTTCAGTTATATAAAAATAACTTAGTGACTTATTTATAAAATAAATCTTTTTTGCGCTAAAAATTTGGTGAATAAATAAATGATACTTTGTGGTATTTAATACTGTGATGTTTCTTTTAAAAATCTTTCCACTGGGATTCCTGGATATATTCCTTAATATTTTGAAAAAAATCACAAATCAATTTATCAATTTAAACATAATAGCTGCTTCATGATTAAATGGAAACGTTTGTTCAGAAGATGTTAACTGTAAGTGGCCATTTGCATGAACTCCCACTAGCTAGGTTAAAAATAACTGTCACATTGTAGTCCATAAATACTGGCAATTTGAGAAGTTCTCTCTGAAGCCAGAGAACATGTCAATAGCCATCTGTTGTTTGCCTTTCCCTTCTTCCTTTTCCCTTTGTATTATAATGGTTGAATATCTTAGGCCATTCACTAGTGGCTTTTCTGTATCCAGCTATCCTGGTAGGAGACATTACTGCTTCCAGGTGCATATCAGTGCCCAGTGCAGATCATAGCTTTGCCAAAAAAGATTGTGTGAACACTTCAAGACTTTTCAGGGAATATTAGGGACAGTTTTGCTCAAGCCACCCTCCCCAGCAACCTAAATAATTTGTCTGGTTTTTTTCAGTAGTAGTTTATGGAGTGTTTACTCAGTCCCCGTTGCTGGCAGGTGTATCTAAAATGGTGACTGTTGGCAGAAAGCATTTCCACTGAAATAGGTCTTTGCAAATCAAAGCATTTAAACAGTAGAAGAGGCTGCAGACTGTCTTGGGGACCTCTCATGTAATAAGGAAAAAACTGACTGTGACAAGAAATGTTAAAAACACAAGCAAAATACTAATCTGTTCTGAGTTATGTGTTGAACAATAGAGAGAAAAATGGTTTCGTTTTACCTAAGAGAAAGCATGTAATAAACCAGATAGCTAATAAAATAGCTTTAACATATATTTGTAGCCTCTTACTTAGGTTATACTACTATATGTTCAGGTATTGATATATTTAGACTTTTTTCTTCTCTTTTTACAATGTCAGAGCCATTTGAAAGCATCTGAACATTCAGCTGATATCAAAATGGTGAACTTCGACTATCATCAAATGGTTAAAGGTGGAAAGGCAGAAAAACTACACAGTGTGCTTAAACCACAAGTCCAGAAATTCTTAGAGTGTGGATTTTTTTATTTTGATGGAAAGGAAGTTAAAAGGTTTGTGTTTATAATTTCTGTAAATTTCTTCAAATTAAATTATGATTCTGGATGCTTTTGACCCCTTAGCAAAAGGATAAAAGAAAAAATGTTACTTTTGTTATCGTGTTTTTATTGTATCTAAGATGATGCTCAGCCAACAAAATACTTTTACTTTATTAAAATTTTGTCTCATTCTGTATATGTCCTAAAAATCTTAGGGGAAAAATCTCTCTGAGACATTGATGGGGCATGACTTAATTTCAGGCATTTGACCTCACAATTTTGGTGAAAATGGGTAATTGTCCTTTTTTGTGGGTGCACATGGGATTAAAGAATGAATATTTTTCCATCTTCCTGCATAATGCTATTCATATTTTCCTCAGCGATGGAGCATACCATGTTCTGTTTGTTGTAAATGCTGGTGTTTGGTGCAGTCTTTTCCTGGATCTGTTTGCACCTGGATCCTCATTTGAGAGATTCAGTTCTCCACCAAGTATGAATGGGATGCATGTTTTCTGCCCTGCTCTGTACTTCCCAGTCCTGCTCTACTTGTACTTCTGTCCCTATTTCCTCACCCCTCTTCCTAGAGCAAAGACTCTGCTTATCTCAGCAGGAAAAGGGAAGCAGGGCTAGAAATAGGCAACATTCCTGCTCCTCTCCCTTCCACACCTTCCTCCTTTTAATTAATACCAGAGCAAACTGCTGAGTGAGGTCCTCCATGAGAAAGAGAATTGTTGAGTTGAGGGAATTGTGCCATGTGCAGTGAGAGGGGAGAGGAGAAGAGGGTTCCTGTGCCACTCTGTGCTCTAACCTGGCCATAGGATTAAATCCCCCAGAGGCAGGTTTTAGTAGACGTGAATAAGATTAGATTTAGTGGAGGGTGCGTAGGTACCATCTCCACCTCAAAACATCACTAGCCATTCTCCAAAAAAAGCTTTTAAAGTGTTGACAGTTTCTGTTGGGAGAACACCATTTGGTCTTGATGGAGAACAGAATGGAAGCAAAATAGGCTGTGACTTGTGATAGCTTGGAGAATCGTGTTAATAAAAGATACAGTGACCATTTTTATAAATTCATGGACCATTTCCTTTGGAGAATGCTAGGGGGTTTCCCTGTTTTTTCATAGATAGCAAGTTGCTTTGTATTTCAAATCAAATAGAGACATAGTAATGAAAAAAATAAACTTGGAGAAAAACCTTTTACAATTTATGGTTAGATCTCCCAGTAAATGTGATGAAGCGTACTTAGTTCTTAGGACTAAGAAGACTTAGTTCTTAGGACAAAGAAGACTTAGTTGGACGAAGTGTGTAGCGGAAAGATGAAAATGAGGAATAAGTTGTATCATTGGGAGAGCCATCAGAATTTTGTACTTGTAGCCAGGCAAGAAAAACATGGATGTTGCTTTATATGGTCCTTCTTGAGAACTTTATAGCACGAGTCAATGGGCTTCTCTCAAAGAAAGGGGTGCAGTTCACAGTGCCTGAGGACCCCAAGCATCTGTTGGGCTAAGGAGGAGAGGCTTATTTTTCATTTTTATTTTGGGAGGAAAGATGAAGTAATGAGGGATTGAAATTGGCTTTAGTTTTATCACAAATTCTGGTTACTTTTAGTTTAGTTAAACAAATCCTAGAACTGTCCTATTTTTTTTTCCATTTTTGTTTTAACGAAGTGTTATTATTTCCCCCTGAGATTCTTGAGAAGCGTGTTAGTTGGATTGTTTGAAAAGAAAACATAATCCTGTGTAACACTTTAACTGAGAAAGGAAGGAGAACTGAGAAAAACTGAAGAAGAAAGACCATGTTATTTGCAGAAAATAAATTAGTTTTGTATAGTGATCACTGCTGCAAAATTCACTGTTGTTATTGGAGCTAACCCTCTACTGCTGACGCCTTTATAAACATACTTGCGATGACAGTAACATTGCACTGACAATACCCTGATTTACTGTTCTGGTTCAGATCTTGATGTCCCTGTCTTTGTTGATGATACGTGTGTTAAATGAGTTATTTCAGTTGTTTTCTCTCTCTCTGTCTCTCATTGTCCTTGGCACAGATCTCAAAGCGGTACTGTCAGAACAAACTGCTTGGACTGCCTGGATAGAACAAACAGCGTGCAGGCTTTCTTTGGCTTAGAGGTAGGAAAAACAGTGTCCAGATACACCACTGCTCCCGATGCTTCGGTAGCAATTAGGCCGTAAAAGTAGCATTACCTTCCCTATGCAAGATGAATAAAAATGTTTTGTAGATGGCAGTTTGATTTATAGCGTGGTATTTTTCTTGTTGCAGATTTTAGTAGCTACAGAAGCAGTAATTGTATAATAATTGTAATTAAACAGTAGTCATGCGGCATTATGAAAAATGTTCATTCTTTTTTAGGTGTCAGTTTCTTCTGTCTGTTAAAGTTCAGGCTTGCAATTCTAGAAGGGGTAGTAGTGTTGCAGTCCTTCACAAAAACACTTGAATTCACAGTTACTTTATTAGATTAAGTTTTTCAGCATATAGGATTAGTGTGCATCTGCCAGTGCTGGGTGTTCGTATCTTCACGGCACTGTGCTGTGAATTCCTTATGGGACGATATCATGGTTGAGGCTTTGGCCACGCTCCCATTGGGAAGCTGGAAATTATCCATGGGATTGAGTCCTCCTGTAGGGCTGTGCTTCAGCATATTGGCTTGATATTGAAACCAAGGTTCTAGCCTGCAGGCTCATACAGTGGAGCTTGAAATCATGAACCTGACAGGAACTGACGGAGTATAATAGTACTGACTGGGCTAAAAGTGTAGCTCTGAAAAACTTTTGACAGCTCCACTCATCTTAATAAACTGAGTTTGACTCCTAAAGATAAAATATTTGTCATGTTTAAAAATGAAAAATTATGGGTGCTGTAACATCAAACTAAGTAAAACGATTATTCTTTTGTTTTTTGAATTTTATTTAATTAAAATGCTCTTGTTTAGTGTCTGTAGGAGGAATTTCTGTGACAACTGCAAAATCCATTGACTGTAGAGCAAATATTTCTGATTCTGGAATATGTAGTGCTTTGCTGCTACATTTACCAAGTCAACACAGTTGCCAGTTTGTTGGTGTGTTAGTCAAACAGAATACTGAAATGTTTACCCTCATGCAAATACTCTGAAAATTTTTCTCTTAAGTTTCAACATCTGTACGTACTGTAGCAGATAATACACAATTTGAGGCATCTAATACATTTTTTCTCCATTGTTTCAGCTCTGTGTGTACCATAGGGGATCGTACCTTTTAATTATTAAAATTAAGAAAAATAAGAATATCTCTTAGTACCTGCTAGTTACACTAATTCTGATGGAATTGAAAATTTTTATTCTTTTCTTTAGTTCACTGTGCATTAAAAAGAATAGCGGCATGTTTTGAAAACCTCACTGCATTTTATTGCAGTTTACTGTAGTTTGTGTATCTGTCCATTCTATATTGACTTTACCATAGGAGAGACAAATGATTACCTTAAAGCCTATCCTGGTCCTAAATCTGTTTGCTGGTGTTTAACATTTCACTGTAGATAGAAATGCAAACTTTAAGTAAGCAATTAGGTTATCTTAAATAAGCCATAAGATACATTGCCTCTTGTATTTTCCTGATAATACAGTAGTTTTCTATGGCATAAGAACAAATCTTTATACACTCTTAATGTGTATAGTACTTATATGGCAAACGTAGCTTTGCAGCTCTGTTTTCCTTTCTTATCCTTTTAAGAACTGGATTAAATATCGTCTTTTTTTTTTTAGACCACGTGTGCTAAATTTTTCCTTGGTGAGAGCTAAATTATGATTTCAGCTAAAATACGAGAGCTGAAAGTATAAAACTAATTAATAAGAAGGGAAATTATAAATCCTCATGAGCTGCCTACTTAATTTTAAAATTCTATTTAAATGAGATACTTAAATTCTTTTTTAACATGATAGCATATAACAAGTACTGAGCTCTGGATAACCACCTAAAATTACAAGATGAAGCACCCAATTTCTGAAGCTTCTTTTCTTCTTTATTTCTAGTTGATTTTGTCTACAAGTTTCCTGTTGCAACTTTTGTTAATTCCTGCCAAACCTTCAGAATTTTGTCTTTATGTCATTTTATGTTCAGCATTTTAGACTCTTCCTTCTTGCCGTTGGACCTCATGGTTTTAAAGATTTTTAAAAGCTCTTGAAAGTAGCTCATTTATTTATTTATTTAAATTTCTTTTCATTATTATGCTGGTAGCCACAAACACTAGAAACTTACTTGACTTTTTAAAATAGTCATGATTCCATAAACCACGATTTCAAACAAGGTCCAATGTCCCATTCTACATCCATGAGCATAATGCTACCTTTAAGTAATGTATTTAAATGTAAAATGATAAATTCATATATATAATATGTATACAATTTGAATGCATTTACTGTAGAGTGTGCATTGTGGAAAATTAATTCAGGTATATTGATCGTAAGGGTAAAGAGGTAAAGATTGGAGTGTGTTACACGTGAAAACAGAGTGACTGACAGAGCCATTGCTGTTTCACTGATCACAGAGCTCTATTGCTGCTGCATTTGATAATAGAGGTCAGTGTGTTTGGGATTACATTTTTGGGAAGACTATGAATTGCTCTAATTCTAAATTATGTAAGTAGAAGGACTTGAGGACCAGAAATATAGCTTGTAACTAGTGAATTTTTAGATGAAAATATTTGCAAATCAACTGCATAATTCTTTTCCTATGTTGCTACCTATCTTTATAAGAAAATTAAATGCCGGTGCTAAAGTTACATGTACAATGCAACCTTTCAAACATGACAGGACATTGGTTTGTTCAGAAAGATATATAAAAACCAAATATTTTTTTGTGTATATATGCTGAAAAAATATGATGTACCTTTTAATAAATAAATTTAAAGATTTTTCTTTTGCAAATGTTGTCTTCAACTGTTGCAGATGCTAACAAAACAACTGGAGGTATTGGGATTAGCTGAGAAACCTCAGTTGGTTACTCGCTTTCAGGAAGTTTTCCGATCCATGTGGTCTGTGAATGGTGATTCCGTCAGTAAAATTTATGCTGGAACTGGAGCCCTTGAAGGAAAAGCTAAGGTAAAGTTCATTTTATTAAAAACTTTAGCACTATTCAGTATGAATAGTGATTTTCTTCTTTAAAATGTGCTTTTGTTGTAATCCTAAAAAGACCAATAAAACAAAAAAATTAGTATAAAATGGTTGGTTAAGGTGACAACCAGATCTTGTTTCAGTACATCCTTTCTCAGCCATGCCCATGCCTCTCAGATAACACCATTCTGTAGGAAAGGATGAGGCACCTTTATTTCTTTTGATCATAGTACAGAAAAATGTACACTCAAATCAGTTTTAGTTTCTTTGAATAATTTCATTTTTCTCTCTGTTCCTCTATCTCCTATTGTTTCAGTTTCATTCACTATATCTCCTTTGTTTTAAAATATGTTTCACTGGACGTTGTTATTCATGCTTTTAGCATTTGTTAACAGTGTTAAAACTAAACAAGTTGCAGCTGGGTGGTTTTTTGTGTGCACGTTCCTTAAGCTGTTTCTTTTTAGTTTTGTGATTACTGAAAAAAAAAACAAAACCAAAAAACCGAAAAAACTAACAAATTCTGTTTCTACCTTGCTTTCTAATATTGTGATAAGAATTCCATACTGTGTGACAGCATAATGCTCTGTTTCTCATCAGCTTGTTTTGTCTTTGATGCCTGAGTTGTTCAGGTGTTCTAATGCTGTCTTTTATTTTTCTTCTAACAATGTTGCTTTTTTTTTTGTTTCCATAATTCTCTCTATCAGTTGATATCTGTCAAAACAAACAAATCTTCAACCATAGCAATTTTTGCCCTTAGTTCCTTCAAGAATTCCTTTTCATACCATTCTTTTATTCAGGAATGCACAGCTTCTCATGCCATATTATGTATTTTGTACTCATAGTCAACTGTTTTGTTCTTCCATCACTTGTTCATTCAAACCATATCAGGGTCCTTCTCTGCACATGTACAAAACATTGCAGTAAGCTACATAAAAAGAAAATAAGTAAAATAGACTTGGTGCTTATTCTACCCTTAATTGATACATACAAGACTTTTTCATTCGGGAATTGCTTGTATTTTAGTATAGAGTGGAATTTGGTTAAAGATGTTTAGTTTTATTTTCTTACAAAAATGTCACCCAGACCATCAGGAAAACTACAGTAAGTATTTCATGGGGTGTCTCCCCTTCTCCTGACTTCCTCATTCAACCTTACTTGTTTCTTTTCCTAAATTAATACTTTTCTGCCATTCATTTGGCTACTTAGATTTTTTTCCTTTGTAAAATGCATTTATTGTATTTACACTTCCATATTTAATCTGTAAAATACAGAGTACATTTATTTACTCTACTGTCTTTGTAATAATACAGAATAGTCAATCATTGTCCCAAGCATCCCTACCCCAATATAACTGTTAATTAGTACTGCATCTCATAAATCAAACACAGCATCCCTGATAGAAGTCCGTCTATTCAAAGAGGATCTTTAATGCTTGCAAAGCCGTACAATAATTGCCATTTTTGCAATGAGACTTGACCAGGTCACTACTCGATACCTTCTTGAGTACTCTGATAATTTTAAAATGTAGTTTTTAAGTTGCAATTCTTATTCTCATTTCTGACATGAAAAGTTTGATGTTTGAAATGCTTCCATTTCTTGCTCATCAGTTTGATTCTTCAGAGTCCAAGAGAACTTAGAAGTAAAAATACATAAATTTAGAATAGGAGAAAAACTATTTTAGCCTTCAACGTGTTAATGTGCATTTCT
This sequence comes from Tringa tobata, assembly GCA_033628505.1. Taxonomy (NCBI): domain Eukaryota; kingdom Metazoa; phylum Chordata; class Aves; order Charadriiformes; family Scolopacidae; genus Tringa; species Tringa tobata. The sequence continues at coordinate 4,121,941 of JAHREE010000574.1, read as the reverse complement.
ATACTGAAAAACAGTCCTTTTTAAAGTATTATAATACTTATTACATCTAACTCCTTACCTACTCTTTCTTTTGCTTTCTCTGGGTTCCTTTCAATTAATTGCCTGATATGTGAATGGTGAGTGTGTTTTTTTGGATCATGTCATAAGTTACACATTTTCTGACAGAAAGGGAGCAGCATCCTATTAAAATCCTATTGCAATAGTATGCTCCCCAGCACCTCATCCACATTGTCTTCCAAAAATCATGGTCCCAATTTACTGCTACTTATCCTTGACAAAATAATAGTTTCTTTATTGTCTGGTACTATTCATAGAGCTAAATGTTATGTTGGTTTTGTAGTTTTCTTAAGCTTTTGCCTTTTTTCTTATGCGTTTAAGAGACTTTCATGAACAATGCAAGCTGTAAATTTTGAGGACTTTTTATAATAATATAATACCATACAGCATCCCTGATGGGTTGTAGTCTATATTTCATGTAGATGTAATAGCATGTGTTTACATACATCTCACAGGCAAAATACACGTAAGTGCTTCAGACACAATAAACTCTGTAATCAAGAATATGTCTCTGTCTGTGAAACTGTTGTCAATGCTGCATACACAGATTAACACTGCTGGTTTTTGAATTAAGTATGAGACTGCATGACCTGTTGACTACGTTATCCTCTAGGTGTCTGACCCACAGAGAGTATCTGTAGTAGCAATACATCTCTTGGCGATTCTTGTTTAGTTCAGGTAGCTGGACACTCTTCTTTTGGAGCACTGTTCAGTCGTGCCACTTGTGTGCAGTGTGTGCAAGGACAGTGACTTCATACGTATGTAGCTATAGATTAGTGTATATGTTTTTCCTGGGATACTGCATGAGACTTGCATGTTATTTTAAAAAGTAAGGGGTCTTAGTCAATTGAAGCTATCCTTTTTTTAACATGGATATTTCAGAACATGAATTCTGAACTAATATGTTCATATGTGCATATACATACAAATTCATGTATCATGACATTTGGACTCACGTGCTTGCTCATCTCTCACTATTTGGGGAAAAGCCCAAAATCCCATATCACAGTCTAAACATAGCACTATATCAATTTAATTTTTGAAGACCAAGGGTTTAGGGGGAAAAAAAAATATTCCCCTTCCCACAGTATTTTGTTTAATTTAAATAAGTTAAGCTGGAATAATCTGGTTGTTAGATATGCCTTGAAGGTATTTCTCTGTTGTTTAGCATTTGGGGCAGGGGCGGGGGGGGGAAGTACACATAGTACAGTAGGTTTGGAAGACTTTATTTAACGCTTAAAGAAGGAAAATGCCTTACATGTTAAAATCGTTAATGCAGTTTGCAAATATATTACTGAATATTGCTAATGTTATTGTAAGCAGTGTCCAACATAAAATATTTTATACGTGTTCCTCCCTAACAGGCTGGAAAGCTGAAGGATGGTGCTCGTTCTGTGACCAGAACGATTCAAAATAACTTTTTTGATAGCTCCAAGCAGGAGGCCATTGATGTTTTGTTATTGGGAAATACCCTAAATAGTGATTTAGCAGATAAAGCACGGGCTCTCTTAACCACCAGCAGTTTACGCGGTATGTGTCTTTCAGGATTTTAATCTGTCTGATAACTATTTGGTGTAAGAAAGCTGTATGGAGTCTGTTTTCAAAGCAATATTGGAAATTATAAATGCTATTTTATGTTCTGTTGGCTGATTAAAAGATGAAAGTTACTTCTGCTTTACTAATATTACCAAACTAACATGCTGCAGTAATTTCTTTACTGTTTATATTTTGTTGATGTCTGGTGGACTAATAGGTAAATATTTGTGGAGCATATTTGTCAGAACTTTACTGTAGATCCATGTTAGATATGTTCTGTTCAGTTCTTCAAATCCATTTATAGCAAGTGTTAATCGTAACTGAATTTGGGGGGAAAAAATCCTGATTTATGAAAATATTAGGGGGAGTTATTTGCTAAATGTCTTTCTTAATTGGATCTGTCACATCAGTGAAGAAGTTCTCACTATGGTGTTAAACTAGATAGAAGGCATTTCTTCTTTTCTCAAGCTTAAGAATGCTGGTATTTATCTTCATTTTGGTTTCTGAGGTATTGAGCAACAAAAGGGGTTTTCGTAATGGAAGAAAATTTAATATAATAGGAGCTATCAGAAAATTCCCGATCAAGGATTTTTCCATCACAAAATGTTTGTGAGAAGTCTTTCCCAGGAACATGTGCACCACAAAAGCTCGTCAGGCTGTGGGTGAAATTCTACATCAGTATCAGAGTGTTTTCCATAAGAAACTCTGCTTAGGCAGAGTAGCCATGTGGGACTTGGGTTGTCTGGTTACAGGAAGGTGGTTCACCTATTAACAGGGAGCTGAGCCACAGCATCCTGCATCCCCAAACAGAGGTGTAGCCTACATGGTCCCCAGGACTAGAGTCATGTCCCAGTCCATTCTGCAGGTCTGATGGGCAGGGAAATAGTAAGCGGGCAAGGTGAAGGGCTGCGTTTAGACTACTCTCCTGTGATATAAAAAATAGAGGAGAGCTAATTCTTGGGCAAAGAAGCACCTTAAATTTGAGTCGTCTTTCCAAGACAGCAGGCGCAAATGCCCTAAATGGGAGTTTATTGCCATTTTTAGGGATTAATAACATTCTTAATTTTTCTGCTCCCCCCCGGACACTTCTCAACCTAGAATGAGAAAAACATGTCAGAGCTTCAGTGCAATATTTCCTGTTTTCCTCTCATTTCTTTACCACAAGGTTTTGTGTTATTGTAAATTTTCCCATATTTGAAACCTGCTAAATCAGCCTCACCTCAAAAAAAGTTGAAAGTTGTTTTTGTTTCTTCTCAATTTCTCGGTGAATGCAAGCTGTCCTTTCAACATTTGTAGCTCCTGTCAGCTGAGAATTATTAATCCCTCTTCACTGAACATGATGTCTTTGCACTGTCTGCTAGGTGGTGAATTAACTAGAGACATACTTCATCATATGTAATCTGTTCTTAATGAAGCAAGAAAAGAGAATTTGTTAATACTCTTGTGGAACTTTTTTAGATTTTGCAGCATAAAATATGTGCTTCAACTGATGCAAATGGTTATGTGCAATAAATTGTATATTACAGCATGTTCTCTCACATATTTAAAAGCCAATTACTGATTTGACTAATTTTTTCTTGTTTCCTTCTTACTGCATCCATAGTTTCAGAGCAATCATTACAATCAGGTATAGTATAGTAAATTAAGCTGTAAATATCTGAGCAGTTATTGTTCTTCTCTGGCTTTTTTTCTTATCCCTGTTTGCATAATATTTGGTTGTGGGCTCATACTTTCATAATAGTGTTTGGATCTGGCATTCCTGTGCCCTAAACTCTCTTAATCCAAGAAAAGCTCTTTCATACAAGAAAAGTGAAAATGTAAGGGGTGAAAAATGTTGCAGTTGTGCTTGGGTGTGAGTTATGAAAAGAGACATCCAATTCATTGGGGTTTATTTTTGCAAATGCTTTATTTTAAACATAAATGCTTTATGTTTATTTTTGTTTTGTCATTTTGTTTAGGATAAGAGGTAAAATTCTTCAGTACAATTTGTAACTTCATCTTACTTGCCATTAGAAGCTCTACCAGCTTGTGTTCTTGCATGAGATGGACTGATTTTGTAATATCTCTCAGCAAAGGTTAACGTTGTACTGGAATGATCTAAAATAACATGCTGGCACTTGCGTTTTGTGCAGCAAAAATACAGTCAAACCACTGAGATACAGGTACCTCAGCACATGACACAGAATGGTAGTATTAGAGCATCTCTTTAGGTAAAAGTCTCGGTGAAGAGAAGGCCTGAATAGGGAACTTTTATAATTAACTCCTAATCTTCTGCTTTGAGACATTGCAGTAATATCTTGCTCAATGTCTGTGATGTTGGTGCTTAAAATACAAGAGGTCGGCTTTGGGGGATTCAGCAACATTGTCAACATGAAGAAGTGTTAGGTAGTACTAAGAATGTGTAGGGATGAGCCAGACAGAGGAAAATGGCATGAAAGATCTCTTCAGTTTAAAAACCTTCTGAAAGCTCTTAGTTATTGTCATTGTAAGTCAGCAACATAATGCCTTTGAACTTTTTTTCCAAAATTTTCTGATTCTTAGTGGAAATTCTCTTTTTTGTTGTAACTTAAGCTGTTTACATGAAGTTGCTCCATTTGGAGGGATGTGATAGATACATGTTCCGTATTTTTAAAGGGAGAACTGTATTTGTCAGCTGTGCAACACTGCATTACCTCCTTGTTTCCAGAAACTATTTTTGAAAATAAAATATTCCTAACGGTCCTATGTTCAGAATTTACTATGTGTTGAGAAAATGTAAATTGCCTTAATAGGGTTTAATGTGCTACCTCTTGGAGGTAGGTTCAGTGAAACAAGATTTCTGGGTGAGAGGAAAAAATTAAGTTCTTAATACCTGGGAAGATGAAGGGAGAGGAGGATGGAAAGAAACAAGGAAGCTCTTAATAATTGTTCAGACAAGCCTCCCATTTTAAGAGAATAGCTAAGTTGCGCACAGAATCCCCTGAACCTGTGTGCTCAGGTGGTTGCCACTAGCTCCAGGTACTGAAGATTGACAGGGGAGGATCCTTGGGAGAAAGCATTAGGATTTGTTGTTGGCTAGATTGTTTTTCCAATACATCTGAAGTGTTTAAAGCTTTTTTTTTTTTTCTTTCCCCCTCCTCCAGGAAAGCCATTTCAACCATAATCTGTGTTTTTGAGTTTTAAATGTTTTTTTTCCCCCTTTATGTTCATCTCAGCTTTGCTTTTGCTGTTAGTGTTTTACTGTATATACTTAACTCTTACTGATACTTAAATAATGAAATCTGAGTCACAGGTAGTATACAGCTGAAATAATTGCTTCCCTGGCATTTTGTCAATGTTAAAACTTTATTGGAGTAAACAGTCCCATTGTCATTTATGGTGTTACCATCTAGACTATAATAGCCTAGATTATAACTCATGAAGAATCATACGTGTCAACTATTTTTTAACTTCCTGATGTAACATTTCACTGTGGGTTTCATCTGGATAAAATTTGCGTATTTTGAAACATATCTGTAGTAATTTGGATGTTGTAGAAAAATAGTTCAATCGAGTTCAGTTGCAGAGAATATCCTACCAAGAATTCTAAATTAATGTTGTCTTTGTAGGAGTGATTCCCAAATGTCTGCCTGCTTAGTACGAACAGCACTTACAGTATTTTTGCTGCAAAATAACAGAAAATATAATTGATTGGATTTTTAACATTGTAGTGTGAGACACAATTTTGTTGAAAAGATAAATAGCTTGAAATGTGTAGGAAGATAATGTATGTGGGAGCCTCAGGAGCTCTGAAAAACAATTGGCTTAGTATTCTGGAAAAGAGGTGACAATTCCTTTTTTTTTAAAATGTATGTATTCTAATCTAGAAAAAGAGTCATTCTACAATATAGAAAGCTTGCTAGTTTACAGGTATGGATTTCATGTTTGTAATAAGCATGTTGTCAGTTCACTTCTAAAGTTGGATTCTATCCTGGTAAGATTTTTCACATTTGGGGTTCATGACAGTGTCAGGAGTTAAATAGGCAATAATTCAGTTTTGAAACTTTTCTTAAAAGCTACTTGGTAGCAAATATGAATTATTTGAAGTAACTATTTAAAATTAAGCTGAAAACTGCTAAATTTGCGAAAGAAAAAGAAGGAACTGAAGTGGAGAGAATGAAAGTCCAAATTCTGCTTTTAAAATTGCTCAGAGTACCACAAAGGCTGATCTGTGCAGATCTTCAAAGCTGTCTGTGATTCTGTTTTGGGTTCCTCAGGTTCAGCTAATCCTTTGGATGATTTGGTTACTTGTATGTATTGTGGCTACAGCATTTCATGGACTGGTTTCTCTTCAGTGGTCAGGTGCTTGGGTAACTTCTGTCTTTGGCCCTTGGAGGCTTTTCTGGCATTTGGTGGGCTTCTTGAATTGACTGTTACCTAGTGTATAGATACATTCAGAAGTAGACTCAGTATTTGGCTCTCACCTGAAGGTGTAAAGTGTTCTGTAGGCTCCTTGCTGTTTTCTTGACCTCATTTACCTGGACTATGATAAGGAAAGCATGATCTACTTGTTAGTACCCCACGGAGACACCAGTCAGTTCATTGTCTTTTATATGTGATTAGCCCGTATATTGATATTTGACTTGTTCTGCAGTCAAAGAGTTCACAAACAACAAATACAATACACTGTTTTCTCCTGTTGTTTCCAGTTTTTTTCAAAGCCATAAGGGATAAAGAATCCCTGGTTTTTGTTTTAATTAGGTAGCCAAGATTCTGTAGCAAATTTAAAGGTAGTAAACTTAAAAAGAATAATTAAAAAAACAACAGCAGCTCACTAATCATCCTATTTGGGGGATCTGAATGAAAATATTGTGCCCAGTAGCTGACCATTTTGCAAGACAGCACACAATGAAAAAAAGAATATCTAATACTGTTTATATGATTCTCACAGAGCCATAACCATGACAGTATTCAAAATAGGTAAATTAATATCACTTAGGTAAAGTACAATGCAAACAATACTGTTTACACCTGATGCAATTTTTATTTCACTGACATTCAAGAAGAAAAGGAGTGTAATTTAAAAAAAAACAAAACAGATCTGTTTGTTTGCATTAGGAAATATATCTGTATGAGTATATTATGCAGCTGATTTATGAAGGGACTTTAAAATCTCTGTAACTCTGGTGTCTGACCATTGAATAATCTTTTTTTGTTTGTCTGACAATGCCCTTTACAGATGGGTCATTACTCTCCCATCTGGCAGATATAAACAAGATACAGAGAAAGGCTGGTGTGACAAAGAAATGAGTTTAATTGTTTTGAATCTTAGCCCACTTTCCTCACTAAAGCAGAATTTTAGGAATTCAACTGACCTAAAATTAATCCAGATTTGTGCCTTACACAGACATACTCTTAATATGATAAAATAATGGACCTTACCTATTTTAGTAAATGTAGTATATCAGTCATTTTTACATTTCTAGAAATTATCATATCTGTAAGTTGTTTTTGTAATGGAGATTGAATTTCATAAATCTAATCTGTGAAAATGAGGATCTCTATGTTGGCATGTATGAAATATTATGGTTTCCATAGAGAATCATACATACAGTGACAGAATGACAGATATTTATAAAACATAGAAATTATGTTTCTTTTGTATATTATTTATTTTTATATATATTACTTTGAACAAGCTACAGCTGTCTTTCATTCGGTCGGTATCCTACCCAGACAAGTAATAGGTCTGCAAATGTACTTTTCCTTGTGAAAAGCTGCATTCATCTTGCTTTCACAGTTTCTATATGTCTGTGCATGGATTTGTTGCCATTATTTTAAGGGAAAGATCTCATTGCCAAGTTTTCTGAAGAAACATTCTCTATAAAAATAATGTCTTTTCAAATGTTTTTGCAGCATCTGTAAAAGTGCTAAAGAGTATGTGTGAAAACTTTTATAAGTATGCAAAACCGAAAAAAATTAGAGTCTGCGTCGGGACGTGGAACGTCAACGGGGGGAAGCAGTTTCGCAGTATTGCCTTTAGAAATCAGACCCTCACCGACTGGCTTCTAGATGCACCAAAGTTAGCTGGTATTCATGAATTCCAAGGTAGGATTTGTATTCTGTCATTTTTTTTCTTGAAAACTCCGATTTTCATAATTAGATCATAAACATCAAAACAGATATATGAGGTCTTGGTTCTTAACTTAATTATAAATGACAAATAGCTTTTTTAATATTTAAATGCAGATCGCAAAAGCAAGCCTGTAGACATATTTGCCATTGGATTTGAAGAAATGGTGGAGTTAAATGCAGGAAATATTGTGAATGCCAGGTAGGTAATACAACCTATACAGTAGTAGTTTAGTTGATAATCACATTGTTTGAGTAAAATGATACTTAATTTTTTTTTCTCCTGTTTTGTTATGGTTGGGATTAGTCTGGGTTAATTTTTGACTGTATTCCAGTTCTCTTTGCCAGTTTCTGTGCCAGGATTGCAGACTTAACTCAGCTTTCTTCAGCAAAGCTGTGATCACTTAGATCATGTGTAATGTAATCTCAAAGATCCAGACAGTCAATACTTGACCATATTTTGGATTTCACCTTTCACAGCCCCTCAACTTTTGCCTTCATTTAACACTTTGAAGGAATTTACCTCCAACAGTCGTACTGTCCTGCAGTCTCTGTCTTCCTACTGCTGGGAAGAGAGAGTCCTGTGAAATTCCTTCCAAAAGCATGTGTTGTTGATAATGCCTTTATATAGCGTGTTGCATCAGATTTTGACCTGTATAAAGCAAGGCTTCCTTCTATACTTTCAGTTTTAGCCATCATTCCATGTATTACATGAATATATTATCATGGAGTTCAGATTTTTCACCCCTAATGGAGCAGGTTATGAAAATATATTTTTAGCAGTGGTGGGGGACACCAGTGATGAAATCTTTATGTGTGGTCCTAGGATTGTATTCGCTTTGTCCATTGTTTTGTCTCCCTGTTTTGCACATTTTCTGCTGGTTTTGCACAGGCTTTTGTTTTGAGGACAAAGTGGCAGTTTGTCATGCCCTAATTTCACGCTATGTGTAGTTAATGCTGTTTCCAGGTCTGATATTTTTCATTTCTATCCAATACTAGCTCTGAAACCTGTAGTCCTTTAGGTCTCCCAGGAGGTTTCTTCCTGATCTAAGACCACAGAGATCTTTGTGTTGTCCAATATTGACTGAGATCTAGGGCTAGAAAGTAACTGCTTAGAAAAATTCTTAGGTTTTCCTCCTCTAGTCTAGCCTCAGAAATACAGGAAAAATGGCCCTGGGTCCTAACGCTGTCTATGGTGTTGAGAAAAGCGAGGCAGCATTTTATGAGACTGGATTTGTACTGATAATGTCATGATAGTCCATAGCCTGTGTCTCTGCTAGGAGGCATTTGAGCACCATTCACAACGTGGCTTTGGCTTACTACCTCAAGGTTTTCTTGAGGTTATTGTACGAAATTTATTCAAGTAGGTCAACAGTTTAGACACCTGCTTTATTTGACTTATTTTAAAACTGGCATTTTTTTAATCTTGCTACTAGCACAACCAATCAGAAGCTCTGGGCTGCTGAACTGCAGAAGACTATATCAAGAGATTACAAGTATGTGCTGCTGGCTTCTGAGCAGTTGGTGGGCGTCTGCCTTTTTGTGTTCATCAGGCCCCAGCATGCTCCTTTTATCAGGTCAGTGAACACACAGCTGTGCCCAAGTTGGGTCACCTTTGGTTTGCTTTGTATCACAAGCTAACAGGCAAGTGGGCTAGGAAGCATATGGGGCTCTAAAAGAGCAGTTCCATCTTCTGGGGAACTGGTTGGTTGAATTCTTTTATCTTAGGTTTTAAATGCCAAGAAAACTTGAAAGGCTGAAGTGTTATATTGTTACCTGCTCAATAGCTGTTGGAATTTTTTTAAAATAGCCCTGTGGCCTTACTGCTGAAAGAACAATGTGAAAATGTTCTCTTACCAACATAATGTCATACTCAGACATAGTTAAAGCTGTTAAGTTCTGTGCCATTGTATTTGAAGTTTTAATAGTTGTTTAACTCTTTCAGGGATGTTGCTGTTGATACTGTAAAGACTGGCATGGGAGGAGCCACTGGTAATAAAGGTGCAGTAGCAATTCGGATGTTGTTCCATACATCCAGTCTTTGCTTTGTCTGCAGTCATTTTGCTGCAGGGCAATCACAAGTTAAAGAGAGAAATGAAGACTTCGTAGAAATAGCTCGCAAGCTCAGTTTTCCAATGGTAAGCAACAGTGTTCAAATTCCATAATGAATGAAAAGTTAAGCCCTTTGAGCTCCAGCAGTGTCATCCAAAAGCTCTATTTATTTTTCTTCCCCTCCTCAGATTCCTGTGGAAATGAAATTTCCTCGGGTTAGAGGTCTCGGAGAGAATTAAGTTCCCACAATTTTTATTAAAATAGATGACTGCACATAGAATAGACCTTTCTAGTGCAATGACTGGTAGAGATGGTGAAGCATGAATTCACTTACATTAGGCATCAAGGATTTAGCATACGAAAGAGACCTTACAGATTCCTGACATGCAATAGAACTTTTGTAGGCACCAGAATTAATAAATTATGAGAAAAAAAATCCATGGGAAACAGCACTATTTTCAGTACACAAGAATGATTTTTACTAGTTCATTTTAACCTCTTGTTTAGTCTTTTTTGTCAAGTTGGATTGTAAAGTTCAGTACCATATTCTCAGAAAGGATTATCAAACACCAAGTATATACTTGATAGTTTTATCAGTGCAACAAAATGCTTCTTTGAGACTTAAAAGTGTCTTAAATTTTGTAGTCAGACTGTCCTTTGTTAGTTTCTACGGTACCGTGCAAGCGTCTGACATCTTATTTTACAGGGGGTTTTAGTTTCTAAATTTGTCCCCACAGTCATGTTTCAGTTTTTCTTGAAAGTACTGTATTCTTATGGTTCCCAGAAGCAGTTTCGTAAATGTTGCTGTTTTGATCTTCCAGCGTATCTGCTTTGATTTACTTAAGGGCAATGGAAAAATCAAAACAAAGATCAAAGTATAAGTTCCCACCTAAAGCCCTAGGCTTTGCTTAAACTAACAAAGCCCTTCTGTTTCTCACTAGCCATGAAAATTCTATGTAACTGAAAAGTCTTCAATTAAATCTAAATAATAAAGCCCTCAATTTGCACTTTGTGCCACAACATTCCAGGGTAGTGTTCTGTTCTCCTTTGTAAGCTCTTTGTGACACAGGTAGCAGTCATCATCTTAGAGCAGATTTCTAAAACAGGAGTAGAAAGATGAAGAATTTCAGAATTCAGATGATTCATGTTTCTTTTGAAATGCAAACTACATAAGAAATGTTACTTCTTTCATATTCTATATGTGTGAATACCATACAGTTGGCTATGTTGTTCTAACCATCTGAGCACTAAATACTAACACATACTTCAGTTGTCGTCATTATCTAGAAATTATGCATATTTTACAGTTAAAAACTGAACTTCTGCACCTACAAGTAATAAACTTTTCACTTGGTTGGTTTAACTTCATTGCACGCTTCTGTTTTACAGGGAAGGATGCTCTTTTCCCATGACTATATCTTTTGGTGTGGTGACTTTAATTATCGCATAGATATTCCAAATGAGGAGGTTAAGGACCTAATACGACAACAGAACTGGGATGCCCTTATAGCAGGAGACCAACTTATCAATCAGAAAAATTCTGGACAGGTATCTAAAAATGTTATCACACTTAAGAATACTTTATTTTTCTTTTTGGCTTTAGCAATTTTCTTTGGTGCTTCTGTAAATCTATATCCTTAGCATGTTTTACTTATCACTTTTGTCCATGTAGAGGTATGGAAGGTTGGGACATAGCAACATTTAGTGACTTATTCAAGTAGCTGACCTGAAGAGACAGTGATACAAATACAGTGGCTAGCAGTAGGAGTGAGGTTAGTTTGGAGTTTACTCGCAGAGTAGTGTTGGAATTTACTAATTATAATATTTTCTTTTTATCAGGTGCAATTATTTAAAAATATTTATAGAAGTTCTTTTGATAATGTTACTGTGTACTTTAAATTGCTGCAGTAATAGGTCTAATGCTGTTACTGTCAGTCTGTTGGAAAAAGGAATAGTCCAAATGGTAGCCTTTTTACTTAAAAAGAAAAAGAGCATGGAATAACAAAGTCTGAAGAAAGCTTCAGATTTCAGATTTTTAGGGTTTCTTGGGAAGCAGCACGTAGCAATTAAAGTAATATTTGTAATTAATCAAATTTTGTGTGAAAACGTGTATTCTTTCTTTCCAGGTTTATGTGAGAATGCTGAAAATGGTAAAATGAGAGACAACCCTTTGGTTTTAGTTTTGTCTGCTTGCCAGTACAGCAGTGTTTTATTCTGAATTAGAGTACTCTTCCATTTGTGGAACAGGAGGCAAAGCACTTAATAATTTTATTATTTTTTTTTTATAGCCCAATTCATAGAGAAAAATAGATGTATGTTCAAATAGGCAGATAGCAGGATTGTCTCTTAATATGACCAAAACAAGAGAGGTGTGGAGGTCCTGGGGAAACTTAACAGCAGTAATAAAGCTGGAAACTACCAGAATATGAAAAAGACTCAAAATAGTTTCCTGACTGGGGAGAAGAAGGGATGATATTGCACTGTCGGGGTAATATTCCAGTATTTGGAAGCAGCTGGCTGGGCAGTAGGGGTTATCAGCTGGCTAGCCAAGGGTAGTTCCAGGGTTGTTGCATGTGGCTGTTAACAGGTGTATCTGCTGTTCAGGAAAGGCATTTACTTAGCAAGTTTCCTTGTAAAAGTAGGTTAAGAAATAATTCTTGAAGGCAAAGAAATTAATTGTCTCAGAAGTTGCGGATCTTCTGACATTCTGACATTGACCTTCAGACATCAATTTTTAAATTGACTGGATTTCAATTTATATTTCCAACAAGAAAAGCAGGCTAACCTGTCATTTGATGCATGACTAAAAGATCCAAGTTAGATTTATATTTTACAGATGTCTGATGTGAAGTAAGACTACCCATACCAGATTAAACTCAAGACTGGAGCTGGTTAACTAAACGGTTTTAGCTTTTGTCTAGTTTAAACCCTTAAGGAGTGAGCAAATCTCCTGGCCTTTTAGGGTCTTATGTCAACTGGCTCTATCTGTTTATGTTGCAAAGTACCCAATGGATTTTTGATTCCTTTCAATTGACTCTGTATCTCCAAATACCATACATACTCTTGGCAGATAATTTCACATAATATCTCTTTTTATTCTGTTTTCCTATTCACTTGAGAAGAAATAGTGATATTATGTCTTTGATCTTTCAGTTCATATTGAATTTATTAAGGACTCTTTTTTTTTTTTCTTTTTTCTTTTTTTCCTTAACTCCTATTTATTGGTGGGGCATCTTGTGTCAGTTTGGGGGAATACTTTGCATGTTCGGATACGTACATAAAATATAAACTTTATTTCCCAACTTTTGCTGACACATGAGCAACTAACCAACTAATTAAAGTGCTATGGACACCATCTGTGTTCTGGATGACCTCAAGTTCTGAATGACATTGGAGGAATGGTAGGTTGCTCATGAGCCTGGGTCTAAAGATATGCAAGTTGACATATGTCTGTTTAACGATGATCTGTCTGGGTCACTACTTAGTCTTAGGGGCAAATGCAGAATGTTTTCAGCAGATAAAATTTGGAGAAGGATTCATATTATCAAATTACTTGGTTTTTTTCTTTTTTTGAGATGTGTATGCAGGTTTTCACTGTTAGAAAAGAGAATTCTGATTAGTTTCAAGCTGTTTCCCATCTGTTCTGTCTTCTGGCATGACACATAACTGCTTTGTTTCTTACAGATTTTTAGGGGATTTTTGGAAGGGAAAATAAATTTTGCTCCTACATACAAATATGATCTGTTTTCTGATGACTATGACACCAGTGAAAAGTGTCGCACACCGGCATGGACAGATCGTGTTCTTTGGAGAAGAAGGAAATGGCCTTTTGACCGATCAGGTTTGAGTGCTTCCTTAAATTGTTTAAAATATTACTTTAACTGGCCTATAGAATCCATTTAGTGACATTCACAGTGCCAGTGATTCTGAGCTTCTATCCTTGACTTTCTATGAGACAGAAAGCTTATAATAGCATCTACAATAAATACAGTGATGCTGAACAGAAGGATCAAGAATCAGATACCAGTTACTGATATTTCAGTAGTTTAAAAGGAACTTCTGGGTTTTTCTTTAAAACACTGGGTTTCGGTTTACTTTTTCTCTTTTTACATATAGCTTGTTTTTTAAAGCATGTTGTTGCAATCACTGTGGTTTTTCCCCTTTTCTTTTCCTCAATGTCAAATGTAGCTGAAGACCTGGATCTTCTGAACGCTAGTTTTCATGATGACAGTAATGTTTCCTATACATGGAATCCTGGTACTTTGTTGCACTACGGAAGAGCAGAGCTGAAAACATCTGATCATAGGTTTCATTTTTATTTTATACATTACTTCCTAATAATGGAAGATTTAATATTCATGTTTATATATTTTGTGGCTGATATTCTGCTTACATGTTTTTCTCATGTATTTTTTTCCAAGGCCTGTGGTTGCATTGATTGACATTGACATATTCGAAATCGAAGCAGAAGAGAGGCAAAAAGTTTATAAGGAGGTGATCGCAATGCAAGGACCACCTGATGGTACTGTAATGGTCTCCATCAGAAGTTCTTCAGCCGAAGAAAACTATTTTGATGATAACTTGATTGATGATCTTCTTCAAAAATTTGCCAGCTATGGAGAAGTTATACTTATAAGGTTATAAAGACTTTTTATTTTTAATTTCTATTCCTCTTCATTGTTCCCACCTATTTCCTAAATAAAGTTACTTCCTTAGCAGGCATTTCAGTTATGATCTACTTAATTTTTAAAATTTAGATTTCAGCTTTAATATCTTTACAGTTGAAAATTACCTTTGCATGCCTGTATGTGGCTCAGCTTTCAGACTTAATTTTTCAAGATACTCTTTATTTTTGAGATAGAGTACCATACTGACTTTGTCAGAAATCAGTCAGATTTAAAATTTGTTAATTATGTAATTTAATACAAATTTTGTATTCTAAAATTAGGTTAGTAGTTTTAAACGAACTGAAGCTGAGAGGATCCCTGTGAATCTTGCATTTTCAGTAAACTGTTAATTGAACTATAAGTGTTGTGGTAGTTTGTTTGGTTTTTTGGGGGGGTTGTTTTGTTTTGGATCTTTGTTTGGGATTTTTGGTTGTTTTTTTTTTCTTTAGAAGACTAGGAGCATAGTCCCAAGTGTGATGTAATGTGGAACACCTAATACAAATATATAACCTGTAGCCACACAATTACTATTGAATGTGTGTAACTGTAGTCACGTAATTTTTAAAAGGACAGTGCTTTCGCTGTGTCATATTTAGCTAGTTCTCTTTTGCTTTATTTATTTTTTTTGGTTTCAAGGATACATTCGGTTAAAGCTTGTTAGCCAATTACATATATTTTAATGAACTTAAAATAATTCTTTTCCATCAAGTGAAACACTGAAAAGCCTTTAAGATAAGAGGCTTCAAAAGTTAGTTGGTAGGATAAAATATTTTAATTGTTTCCAATGGACGTTGCAGGTTTGTGGAAGACAAGATGTGGGTAACGTTTTTGGAAGGAAGCTCTGCTTTGAATGTTATGAACCTGAATGGTACTGAGGTAATGTAAAAATTAATGAATTTTTGTATAGCAAAAGAAAATCCAACTTTTTAAAGAATACTTGCGTGGGTTGAGTTTTTTGTTTGTTTCTTTGTTTTTAATTCTTAAAGATTTTTCATGTTGCGTACTAGACTGTTGCATTTTTTTTTCTTTTTGATTTTGATAGCCACATAGCATTATGTTGAGTTTCAAAAACCAGCTGAGAGAAGTACTAAACAATTCATTTTTATGAGGAGAACTGTTAGAGACATGAAGATCCCATATTGAGGGGCATCTCCATGAAATCAGGGATTTTTAATTTTTTTAAATGATTTTAAAAGCAGAGCTTTTACCTTGAGTTTGTAGTATGAACCAGTTTGTCATAGATGTGCTGAGGGATATGGTGTAGAGGAGGACTTTGTAGAGTAGGGTAGATGGTTGGACTCGATGATCCCAAGGGTCTCTTCTAACCTAGATGATTCTATGATTCTATATTTATAGCCTGCAATTATTTAAAATTCAGCATTTCTGTACTGCAATCACAAAAAAAAAGTCAAAAATTCAGCTCTCATTGACTTCTCTAGGGCCAGTATTTAGTCTTCGTAAAAATTTTAATTTTCATGTTCAAATTTTGACTGATCTATGTTCCTGTTAAGACTTAGATTCTGTAATGTGATGTTTGCAGATGGATCCTTGCATCTGCTGAGAGTTTCACTGGCAGTCCATGCAGCCGTCAGGCCTGCTGTTTTATCAGTCTCTAAAAAATTACTTTAGTCATATATTAAGTCTGTTTTTCTTTACAAAGAGCAGTGTTTCTGTTGTAATGAAGAAATCAGAAGACTTTTTATTAACTGAAAAGGAAAAGCTTGAGCCAAGTAATTAGTTTTTCTTTAGAAAAATATTAAATATTTGTAATTAACAGTTTAAACTACATAAATGTACTAAATTACCAAAATGAAGTGAAAAGCATAATTATTTTTGTGACGTGTCACTGGCATTGTTTAGTCCCAGAAATTCTGATGACGTCATTTGTGATTTATTGTTTTTTTTCTTTTTAAATCTGGAATGCTGAATTTTACTGTTCGTGCTTTTAACAGTTTCTGTTTTGTGCATACCTTTTTGGCATTTCAGCTACTAGGAAGGATTATAAACATAAGCTTGAAAAATCCAGATTGGATCAGAAGTTTGGAAGATGAAATGAATCTAGAGAAGATTAATATTGGGCTACCTTCATCTACAAGCTCCACTTTGCTTTGTGAAGATGCTGAGGTTACTGCAGACTATGATATGGAAGGTTTGTTGAAATAAAGTATTCCTCATTTTGAAATGCTTAGAGTCCTAAATCACGTGGTTAATTTAATCATAATGCATATATAAATACTTTAACTTAACAAGTTTATGCCCATCTGAAACAGATAAATTAGAAATCCTTTTATTTCCAACAGTATCTTGAAAATTTGTTGGGCAGTGTCAGTTTGTACTGTATCTCTAGGTTTTACTATTTTGCTGACATTCTCTTTATTCTTCTCACTTTATCCTGTGACATACCCTATGAGGGTCATTTCATTCACGTAAATTTTACTGGTCGTGGATTTGTACTTTACTATATCCTGTATAAGCAGGGTATACAGAACTTCAGAGTGCAAAGCAATTATTTTTTGGAGTATTTTCAACTGATTTGAATACATATGCATTCTTCATGTATAATTTTATGATTCAAGGATCATACTTTGGTTGTTTAGCTAATTCCTTGGAACTTGAGGGCTTTTTGCAGGAAATCCCATGCCCAGAATCAGTTTATAGTTTCCCCATTTTTTAAAATAAGCATCTATTGTTCCCTTTATTTTACATGTTTTTTCTATTTTTGGGGTGGGGTTTGTTATATAGGAGACATTGATGACTATAGTGCTGAAGTAGAAGAAATCCTTCCTCAGCATCTACAGCCAACTTCCAGCTCTGGTCTTGGAACCTCCCCAAGCTCTTCACCGCGTTCCAGTCCCTGTCAATCCCCAACGCTGTCAGATGGACCTACTATCCCAGTGAGACCAAGCCGAGCACCTACAAAAACTCCTGGACCACCTGTTTCCACACACAGTGTGTATTACTTTGTTCAACTCCCTCCATTACTACTATACAATTTGGCAGCTATATGGCCCCTACTTTATAATTTATTTTTAACAGAGCTTTTAGATTAAAATAAAAGGCTATTCTTGTGATTATTTAGCACTTTACGTGTAAGTGGCCTTGGGCAAGTCACATCATTCTTTGTGTCTTGGTTTTCCTAACAGGCAGTGGAAGTGCTGTTTCCTGAGTCTTATTTAGTACACTGTCCACTGACCTGTGCTGCTGCAAACTACTTAACTTGCTCTAGTTCTTTAGCATTTCTTAATGAAAGAGGCAGCTCAAAAAGTTATGTGATTAATAAGGCTAAGCTGATTAGTTTGAAACCTTTCTTCAAGAATGCCTATAAATACTTCAAAGGTGGGTGTCAAGAGGACGGGGTTGGTCTTTTTTCAGTGGTGCCCAGAGATAGGACAAGAGGAGATGGGCACAAACTTGAGTATAAGAAGTTCCATCTAAACATGAGGAGGAACTTCTTTACTTTGAGGGTGGCAGAGCACTGGAACAGGCTGCCCAGGGAGGTGGTGGAGTCTCCTTCTCTGGAGACATTCAAAATCTGCCTAGATATGTTCCTGTGCAACCTGCTCTAGGTGGACCTGCTTTGGCAGGGAGGTTGGACTAGATGATCTCCAGAGTTGCAGTGTGTCAGTATAATCCTAGTTGCTTTAGTCATAGTCTTCAAATACAGCCCGTTTCAATTAATGTTCCTATCAGCTGTAATATGTAAATTTAATCAGCAGGTGCATAATATGAAAGCTTCTGTTTAAGCACAACTTTGTTTTAGTGACGAAGTGGACATCTAGAATTAGAGGGTTTGTAATAGCTTCCAGAACAGTTTATTCCAATGTAATTTGGAGTAATTTTACAAAGACTGCTAAAATGCCTCTGGAATTCCCCTTGCAACATTTTTTTCTAGAGCACTTAGTTCATAGATTAGCATCAAAATCAACATTTGGAACTCTGCAATTTTTAAGAACGTTTAGGATTCCATGAAAAGCATATACTGATTATAGCACACAAGATAAAAATCTTGGTTTAGAAAATCTGCTTGTTTTCATAATTGGTTTATTCCTCTTGTTTTCCCTCTCTCAAAACCTTTTGTATCATTGTTTCCGGGGCTGGGGACTGACTGTCCGCTCTGTGAAAATAACTTGCTATTAGAAAAGCTCTACTGTGATTAGAATGTACAAGTGATTAATTTTTGCATTGTTTTCTGTCCTGTTCTCCAGCTGAAGCTCAGCTTGGTACCCAGCAGAAAGAATCTTCTCAGAGCTTGGAGCCTAAGCGTCCTCCGCCACCTCGTCCCGTTGCTCCTCCTGCACGCCCTGCTCCACCGCAGAGGCCACCTCCACCATCAGGTAATGTGGTGATGTATATCAGGATGTATGTCAGGAATATTTTGTTTCAAGTCTGTGAGATGAGCTTTGAAGTTCCATGCCCAAACTACACATAATATTATTGGTTTGGGGCTCAATGGAACATAGTAGTTTTTCACTAAAATCTTTAGTTGATACATTTAATAGCAATACCAGCATGGGAAATAACAGCATTTTTCAGTACCATTTAACTATTATTGGCTTGCTTAGTGAATAAGTTTTAAAATTTTTATAAACTTATTTTCACAGTTTAAAAATGTGGGGTTCCTACAGCACTGTTTACTCCACATTTTCATTTTTATAGCATCTTCATTTCTTAAATAAAAGATAAATAATCTTGTACGTTTATTGATTTATATTCCTTTAATTTTGACATCAGTATGTATGCATTTTATCATGTCTGAGTTCTTAATGTAGAGTTCATCTGGATCATCTGAAAATGTAAACAATTGAGCACTAAGAAACTGGATGTTCAGAAGCATATGGGCAACATAGTTACTAACAAACTGACCCTTGCCATTTTTAACTTTCTCATTCTTTTTCTTCCTTCTTACCGTACTGATATTTTTCATTATTGCTGCATTCATTTCTTAAATACTGTAAGGAGGTAGGAGTCCTGCACCTGCTAGAAAAGAATTTGGAGGTAATGATTTTAATTGTTTTCAATATGACTACATAGCAAAAATACTATGGTGGTCTGTTTTCTGTTGTGACAGTACTTAATATGATGATGTCCAAAGGTATAAAAATCTGTAATTCTTAAAGATCAATGTAATTCCTTTCTCAGGGTTTGTATCCTCTTCTGAATTATGTTTGCCTTTTTAGTGAAAAATACATCTCCAGAAGTTGGTACATTATAGTCAGAGTAAAATTGTTCCAGGTTTTTATTACTTTGTCCTCGTCAAAATACACCCAGCTAATTTTTCTGTGAAAGCATAAATTTGTCTTTAGTTGTGAAAAGGCTAGCTTTTTTTCCTCGCAGTCCATGACAAAGACCATTGTCAAATGGATTGTGATTGTAGTTACTTGCAGCAATTATCCATTAATTAAATGCTCAAGTTGAAACTACTGCTGGTCTGGCCCAGTTTGCCCCAGATGATCACCAGTTAACAGAGAGCTCAAAATCACGAAGCTATATTTGTCTCTAAGCTGAACACTAGCATATGGGTAGTTTATTTTCTGTTTCCAAGTCTGAAACATGCTCTTAAGTCCTTCATAGAGAGATGAAACATCCTCCATAGATCTTGGAACCAGCACGTAACTCAGGAACACAAACTTAGCAAAAAAATTTATTCAGTTACTTTGAAGGCACTGGAGACTTACAGGTCTTTGCAAAATAACAAAATTCTGAAAGTATTCACCCTTAATTCCTTCCCTTTTGATAATGCTGATGGCCTTATCAAGTCTTCAGGCTAGTTTGGGTTTTTTCCAGCTTGCTCTGCTTTTGCATGTAATAACGACTCACGTGTTCTCAAAAGTGCTTCCTCTTGAAACTAATCTTTGTCGTCCTTTGTCGCAGGCTTCATAGGTGAGCTGTCCTGCTTGGACTTAAATCAGCTCATTAATACGTGGGATAGAGTGAGGGTAGTTAGTCCCTGAGAAATACTTTCTTACTGGCTTTCCAGATGCTGCCACTCAGTTGGTAGTGTTTTTTAAGAAAATAATTCAAAAGTTTTGAGCAATCTTAGAAAATAAGTAGACTATTTTACACAGTACATAAATATTAGCTAACTTATTCTGATGTTGGGCAGAGATGTGCATGGCTCTTAGATACTGTTGAGGGGAGGAGGTTAAACCAAAGGTGCAATATTTCAAATTAGTTAAAATGCAAAAGTTTTAGAAAATAGCCAGTTTATACATAACGCGCAAAATATGAGATTAAATTCATTGTACTGCTTCAGTCCTATATAGTTTTATATATGTACTGACACAATCCTGTTTGCCTAGTTTGTCTCAATTGTGCAAAGACCAGCTTTCTTCTTTTACCCTCTTTCCCACCATGGCTTTCCATAAAGAATTGTAGCTTGCATAAAAAGCAAGTTTTATGCAATCTTTCAAAAGAGATTGTAATATATTTTTTTCATATATTATTCCGACCTAGAGCTCATCCCACTTTTTCTCTCCTCTTTATTTTGCTCTCATGGCATACATTTATAAGGCATAGTGCTTTGCTTTTCAGCGGTACCTGAGCTCAGCTCTGAGCAAGCTAGCACAGGACTGGAAGCAGTATAAATGTCACAGTGTGTTGCTATGCCTGGGGAAATGGCATCTGTTTCTCTTATCCAGAACGAAGGCTCCTAAAGCACTGTGAAAATATCTCTGTGTACTGTAAAAGTGTATTAAACTTTGGTTTTAGACTTCCGTAGCACATGCAAAGTGACATTTGATCATATCTTTAAAATGTTGTACATTTTAAATGTTACTTTCTTCTTTTCCCCCTATGCGTTTTAACCTTTTTTTCTGGGTGCTTCACTCCTTCAGTGCCCATAACATTTCTTCTAATGGCTCAGGATGCTTCAAAGATGGAAGCAGGATTTGGGCATTTTGTTTAGAGTTTGGTCATAATTTACCTCAGAAGTAACTCAGAATTCAAGGAAACAGGAGGTTGCAAAGTTTGCCTTGTTGTTGCTTGCTAATGCAAAAGATTTCTACAGAGGATTTTATAAGCTCTCAATTTTTTATAGTTAAAAATTAAAATATTGCACTTTGTTTACCAAAGATTTTTTTAAATACATTACAGAGTAAATTCTTATTCAACATTCAGATTTATAAAGGCTGCTAATTGTCAATTACTTGAAGTTAAAAAATAATGTTTGTTTTGGGTTTTTTTCCCTTTAATAATATTAGTCAGGCTTTTCCTGATTGATGCAGCAAAGGCTTAGAGTTTTCTTTTATCATTGTTTTAAACTGTTAAAATGGCGTTAAGATTGAGAGAATGCACAATATTTTCAGTATATGCAATAATTTGAGTAAAATGCATTACATTTTCACTATGATTATCCTCCAAATAAATATAATAAACCTAGAAAATATAGTAATAAAGTTGACATTAAAAGAAATGCAAGTATGTTAAGCTATGAAAAAAGCTTACATACATGCACCCAAGCAGCAAGTACTTACTAGTGTACGGTGGTATTTATTGTCACACATTAAACTTAGCCTTGCAAGAGCCATTCAACATCTTTGTAGCTTTTGCAGGGCAGAGTTCAGGTTGTCTGGGTGCATTAGGATATGGCAGTAGTTTTGAAAAAGCTTTTTGTTGTTGGTTGGTTTGGGTTTTGTGGATTTTTGTTTTTTTAAGATGAGGAAGAGCACCTTTCTTCTTTTCTTGTGGAAGAAGGAATGTTCATTAATGGAGGAAACAAGAAGCCTTAATGCTGAAACAGTAAATATGTTCAATATGTTAAAATAAAAGTATGTTCAAATAGCTAAATGGCCTAGATTTCATATATATGTATATATACATGCACACAGAGACACACACGTGCACATATATGCACATTTAACTTTATGAGAAGTTGGTTGCTTTATTTGCCATTAAGCTAATGTGTAAATGTAATCTTTGCAAAACATACAGTTCTGTCTAAAAGATGTCAGGGCATAAGTTACAGGTTGTTTATGTATAAATCCAACTCCTTCCCTTAAAATACTGTTTAAAACAAGTATGTGATATCTTTACTTGCAAAATACTGTTTCAAACTGAAACAGAGATTTCAAGCTATATAGAGACTACAGTAACAGTTTAAAATGATACCCAAAAATGTTTCACGTTCAGATGCACATTTTTCACTGTCCTTATGACTAAAACCTCCCTCTAATGCCAATTGTGATAGCATTATCACAGCACTATAATTTTGCTTTATCGCTGTTGAAGAGTATTGTTAATAAGTGAAATGTGGGGGATTTGACTTTTACGCCCTTTCCCATATAATGAAAATTTTTTAATTTGCAAAACTTTTTTAAATCCTGTACAGAAGTCTTCCTCTGTGTGGTGCACCAGCATAGGAACATGTCTATGTGCAGTGGTCAAAGAGGTTCTCTGCCTTCCTTCTCCTGAAAGGAGTTGACTTTATTAATCATCTTGCATAAAACAAGATTTGCTTAACGAGCATCCTGAAAATACCTATTCAAAGCACAGTCTGAGTTGAACTTTGGGAGAGGAAAGTGCAGAACATCTGTGAAATGAACAGGCTAGCTCCCTGCTCTTAGAGAGGTTTTATTGTGTCTATTTCTATTAATACTCTGAGATGAACAGTTAGCTTTATGTCTCTGTAACCACAGAGGCTTCAGAGGAGTGTCCTGTACTCTGCTGGGCTGCTCTCCACCTCCCTTTATTTTCCTCCAGTTAGCAGGTAGGCTTCTCATAGCCTATGGGTTACCACTTTCTTTTCTGCCCCAGGGTTCCTCTGGGTTGCATGGGAGAAGGGCAGAGCTAGTACCCAAAAGCCTGTTCTCAGGCAGTGCTTTCCTCCTGTGCCCCTTCCTTACAAACACTCTGTTCCTCCCTCCTCAGTGCTGCTTCTCTCACAGAGAAGTTCACTGTCAGAAACTTTGGCGATGGAAATCTAAGGTTAATTGGCAGAGCCTGGAACTCACCCAGAATACGTAACATATGCCAGTATTTAACATCTTTGAACCAGATGTTCAGCAAAAACAGAGATTTGACATCTCTGGATATATATTCACATACCAGCCTCATCTGCAACCTTCACTCTTCCTACTCTGAGTGACACCTCCACCCATATCTGACAAAATTCACAGCACTCTTTCCAGATCATAGAGAGCTCCTGAGCAGATACCACACATTGGCACATGATGAGAAAGCATGAGGCTGTGTCATCGCTAAGGCAAAAGTTGCTTTTAAGGTAGGCTTCTTGAACACTGGCTCCCTTTCCTTCCTCTGTACTTGAGCCACTCCAGAGTTGCCAGATATTGCTGTTACTTATTCCTGTGCGCATGCCTTAAGGATTTCTCCTTGCATACCGTCTCTAGTGTTACCTATGTCCTGCCATGTTTTTACCATACAATTTTATGGGCCCAGTATATGCTTGATCATCTTACAGAAATAAAGTAATTCAGCATGGTTATGCATGATTGAAAATCTTCTTTCTCTCAATCTGAACTGTAACATTTACTGCGCACCAGCTGGTACAGCTTTCCCAAGTGCAGAGTGCTGCTTGGAGATAACTTAATGATATGATTCTGTAGGATACAATATATTAGAAAATAAATGGGAAACTTAATTATTTTATAAACTTGCTTATTCACATGTAGTCTTGGCAGAAACCTACTACATAGTATTCTCCTGAATTACAGGAAGCAGACTTAATGTTGCAGGGTATAACTGATGTACATTTTCAAGTGTTTGAGTATAGATATGTGCTCTGCTTTAGGAGAATTTCAAGACTGACTTTAAATATCATTCTGAATTTTAAAAAGTTTGTGGAGAGTGAATACTGAAGAAATGAAATTCTCTTCCAACTGTAATGTACAATTGAAATAATCGCATGTTTCTAAACATGATCATACTTGTTCATCTCTAACTCATATCAGTCTGATTTACCCGTGTTGCTACAAACAGTTATCTCCTACAAGTAACTAAAGTCTAGCTAGACCATTTTTAAATTATGTAAAGCTGTCTTCTGGCAGTGTTCTTTCTGGTTTTGCTTTCTCAATCTACTGCTTTTCTTATGCAATGTACAGCTTCTCTTCTTTCTCTGAAAAGGTCTTGGAGCTCCTCCCAGTCCTGGGGTAGCTAGGAGAGAAGTAGAAGGTAACATAACAATTTTTGTATTCTAGAAATGGATTTCTAATTTAATACCTCAGTAATATTATTGCCCCTGTGATACTAAAGGTGGTTTCATGAAGGTATTTATTGTGTAGGATCTTTTTTCTTTTATTTAATGTCATTTTCAGACAGGCAAGTTGCTCACTGCTTTACACTGATGGTGTAAATTGTTATAGAAGGCAGTCTTAATTTATGAAAAACAAAGTGAAAACTTAGACTGCACTAATCAAGAATACTTTGAAGACTGACTCTCAGATGAAGCTGTAACTGACGGATTGCTAGAGTAAATACTACTCCTGTAACCAAATCAGGAATTCAGAAAGCCTAGTTTTTCCATATAGAACTACATCTGTTCATATATTTTGGGGAGAGAAATTTCAATTTAAATAATTTAGCCTGTAATTTAATATTTTTATCACTTCCTAAAGAGCTGTATGTACAAAATACAGTGTATGTATTTTCATTTTGGTGCCTAAATGCCTGTGACACACATTTATGAGAAGCATCTCTCTTGCATTATTCTAGTTGGAGTATATGTGTATAGCACTGAATGGGTCCTGTTTTAGCCATGCTAGTGGAGTCATGGTTTTGGGTTTCTTCTTATTCCCTCAGGAATGTGACACATTGTAGCAAATGTCGGTATCGCAGTGAAAGTCCTAATATAGTCAGAGTCGAGATGTCCTCCTGTATACTACAATTAATTTTGGCTATACTGCTGGTTCATTTTTCTAAATTGGCAAAATCACTATATGCATAGAATAGTTCAGGTTGGAAGGGACCTCTGGTGGTTATGTAGTCCAACCCCCTGCTCTAAGTAGGGTAAACTGGCGCCAGCTTGTTTAGGGTACAAGTTGCATTATGGAGAACTGTACCCAGAAACCCACTCTAACCGGTTCTAAGAAAGCAGGGTTGTCTGACAACTGGAAGTCAACTTGATGAACTAAGTGTCTTATGTACCACAGAGTATTCCTTCCAGTTACTGTAACTGACATGGTGATTTTACCTTCCTGGGAAATAGGCAACAGAAACACAAGCCAGAATCGTAAACTTCTTTGCCTGTTAGAAATTGTGCACTTTTCTGAGGTAAAGGTAATTTTTTCATATCTTGCACTTCACAACTTGAATGTTGCATACAAGGTTGTCATTAGCATCAGCATGTAAATGTTGAGGTTGGTGCTGTAATATATTTATCCCAGAAACAAAGAGAGTAGGTTCAGGAACTTCGGTGTAGACTCTGTAGGTTGCTGAACCGTGTATAATTACAGATGTACTCTTCTGATCGCATGATTTTTTGAATCAGCATGTTACATAAGTTCTCTTTGTTTTAAAGAATGCTGCTAGAATATCTGCAGAATATGCTACAAAAGAAAACAACTTCTTCTAGCACAATTGAGAACACAGGGTACCTGTACAAGTGGGTGTCTTTAGCTTGTAACAAATAGGAGGTCGTTTAACTTAATTTGGAATTAGAAGGGTCAAATTACTTCATGTGTGCCGTGGGATAAGAGTGTCGTAGAGTAACAGCTTAGTTGATGGACAGACTTTAATACGTAACAACTTTAAAAGGAATCACTAATGTCTTTTTGCTCCCATTTCCATTAGTGATAATGTACCATTACTGTATAATACCCATTTGTAGCTTATCTAACAAAGATAATCTAATTTTTTTTCATGCTTCAAAGCACAAAAAAGCCCTGGGACACAAAGAAAAGATAACTTAGGTAATACAGATACATGCTTTGTACTAATTATAATACAGAAATAAATTGATTTTGAAATATGTTCTAAGTCAGCGATCTCTAATATCCGTTCCAGTTCGTAATCAGCCTCCACCTTCAACTGGAATTTCAAGCACAGGAACTGCTGGATATAGTACAACCAGACCGGTAGGTGTTCTGTCTGAAAATAATTTTCCTCCTAAGTTTCTACAGTTTATGACACTGGCAGTGGGTTTCTGTAAGTTGTAACAGATGTAAGAAAACTGCAAAATTTACTAACCATTTTACAGCTTATATAAGTTAATTCCCACAGCAATTCTTGTCAACTAAAAATATTTCAGAATATATATACTGGACATGACTTTATTAATAGTTTTGCACTCTTTGCAGTCACTTCATAGGCTCCCAAATAATACCACATTTTATGTCCACTTTCAAATAACTGCAATGTTATTCTTTGTATTATATGTTTCTGTTGACTACGTTGGTGATTTGGTATAATATGAAATGTATGTCCTGATGCAGTGAATTGCTTGCAGGCAGTTAATGTATTATATTGATGACATATAGGCAGTTGGTGTATTATATTGCTGATTACTTGTTGCACCTTGTTTTAAAAAACAATTTTGAGAAGGTCTTCATGTAAAAGTGAAACATTAACTATTTCAACGAAACTTTCAACAAACCTTAGTTCTGCATTTCATTCTTTATTTGTGGAACTGAGCTGAAGGAACAGAATGGAGGATTTATGGGCACTTGCATGCTTCACTACGAGCAAGAAATCAAGAGATAAGAGACATCTGCTTTATTTCTTTAAATAGCAGCAAATAGGAGCCTTGCATTAGGGAAGGAGAAAGTGTTTTAATAGCTATAGGTCTTCCTAAAGAATTACTAAGAAATGGTATTGTATGTTAATTGATAATTCTTTAAACTGTGCAGCATATTTCTGAGAATTTTTGCAGCAGGATGAAGGACTTTCTATATCTAGGTCTTTCTATATTTATATCAGCCACAGTATTTGTGCTTACTTTGTTCCCTCTGTTGTGGCATTTCCAGGCTCTTTAACTTAGATCATACCTCTTTGTACCTGGACATCTCATAGACTAAAAGTAGCAAAAGTTGTCTCTTTCTTACCAGTTTCTTGGTCTTTAGGAAACTTTGTTTTCCTTGTCTAAGGCATTTCACTCTTCTCATTGGGATAATGTTCACAATGTCACTGGCAGGATGGAGAACACAGATATGAGTCTTGAGTAAGGCTAAGAAGCGTTCTGCTTGCGTCAGTGTCAGTGGGATAGATACTGATGAGATTTCTGAGATACCTACAAATGTGGCAGCTCTTCTTTCATGATGTATCATTCTTTCAGGAAAAGTGATAGACCAGTTGTTGCAAATGAGTGAGTGTGTGAAGAAACCATTAAAATAAAGATGCAGTTAACCACAAGAGTTTAAGTTAAATCCATAGAAATTTGGTTTATAAAAGGTTGTAGAGTCCTTTTCCACCTTTGAAATGAGCAAGAAAAAAAGAAGAGCACTGCCAGCAGGGCAGAGATATCAGAGTTCTCATAGAGTTTAAAGGACTGCACCTTACTGCTATTGCTATTTCTTTTGTACTCTTCTACAGTATTGAAACTACTGAAAATTACTGTTGAAAACCAACATTGAAATAACTTTTTGCTGATCCCTTTTTCTCAAAGAGATTAATTCTCACAGTGAACAGTCTTGATCTTTGCACTTATTTGTTATTTTCCCAGAAATGTGAAAAGCCCTCTTCTAAAATTTGGGTAAAGAAAACCCGGTAAACACAGGAAAGAATGTATTCATTTATCACCATGTGCCTCACTTTTTCTTTTTACCTTTTTTCTATTTTGGTTTTCGTTTGGGTTTTTTTTTTCTTCTTTTTTTTTTTTTTTTTTTTTTTTTTTTTTTTTTTGTAAACTGAAGCCAGCACAGGATTTGCCATTTCTAAATCAAAATAATTCAATTAAAAAAATCTGGTGTACAGAAGACTCCACCAGTATCTTGGAACTGGCATAAGTGCAAGAATTTTTGTTGATATGAACATCATAGGAAAAAAAAAAAGCAGTACTGTTCTCTTGTGCTATGTTTCTCAGCACCCAGGCTGGACTACAGTTAGAGCAGCTTACCCGTTTCCAGAAAGGACCACGGTACTGCAATTGCCAGCATAATTTAACAAGACAAAGCTGACTGCATCTTACTTTTGCAAATGTTGGGATTTTTTATTAAAACAAAACAAAATTGGCAACAAACCTATCAAAAAAATGTAATAGAAGGTCTGAAAAAACATCTCTTAGGATCTGCTTGGCTTTTCAAGCCTTAGCTCAACCCTTGTTTGAATTTCCTGACATTACTGCTTTGTTTTTTCTCGGGTTGTTTTTTGGGCAGCATTTCAAGGATTTCAGGACCAGGGACAGTAGCCACGGCACCCACTGCTTCCCACCCAGTGGTCCTGAGGATTAGTTTAGAATTCCTTTCTGTTTCTTTTATGTTCCTTTTTGATATTTTTTTTTTTAAAATACATTTTGGCATTTAATCCAATCATCCTTTTTTCCCACTTTCAGAATATTCAAAAAAATGACAAAATGCATCTTGGCAATCAAAAGGAAGACAGATATTTCAGAGGTTAGGCAGTTTAAAGCGTTTAGAAAGTTGTTAAAGGGACTCAGCCAAGCATAATGAATCAGATGTTACATAAAGTCTTCGAAGTAGAATACATATATATAGTAAAAGCAAGATCAAGGATCATACTTGTTTTGTAGTGGTGAAGTTTCTTTCCTTGTTTTTAAATCATGTTTGTGTAGAGAGTAGCGCAGTGGGGTTTGCTCTGAAAACCATTTCTAGAACATCCACTGTTACTAAGATTTTGTCAGAATACAGCAAGTACACAAAATTAGAGTGGAAACAAATCTTAAAAACTATCTTGCCTCATGATCTTTTTTTTTTTTGTTTTGTTGGGTTTTTTTCCCCTGAAATCTAGCATTTTTATTCTAACGCTTTACATTCAGCTTTCAAGTGTGGTGTTTGTAATTTACTCAGCTTCAATTGTAATCTAGAATAGTGTTCTATTTCTCTTTAAATACTGATATACACTTTTAAATTTTGTTTTATGAGAATAATTCTCTTCCCAGCATACTAACTTCTATTCCAACAAGTTTGGAAAGACTCCAGCCTTCAGATGAGTCAGAATGTATGTTTTATTAATCCTGTTTGCTAAGGAAGAGGAATAACTGCCTAACAATTAGCAAACAGAAGTTTCAGAGAAAAGAACTAACCATGATCTTTTATGCATATCTTGGACTTCCACTATATAAAAGTGACTGTAGCTGTTGTTTGCAAATGGCAGGCTATAATTATAGCCTAAAAGGTACATGGTGTCTACAATCTGCATTGAAAGGTGGGTTATCAGTGTGTCCTTAGGAGATCTCTAAATAAACTAGTTGCTGTTGTTTTTGTTGCTTACAACTCACAGACTTAGGTAAAATTAACTTGTCAATACTAAGAAAATAATAAGTGTTTTTAACATTGTTGCACAGGTAAATATTTATATAAAGTTGAAGACTGCTGTAAAAATCCTTTGCTTTGAATTGAGATAATACTGTTTTGAAAATATATTCTTTGTTTTAATATGTGCCTAAAAAATTAGTTCAGTACTGTTACCAAAGGATTTATTTTTCACAGAGTCCTAATTATCCTGAAGCATTTAGCAGTAAGTGACTACAGATCCAAAGTAGAACTAAAATACTTTCTTTTTACCAATTATTATGTCAGACTGTTCCACCTCGAGCTGGAGTTATTAGTGCACCACAAAGCCATGCCCGTCCCTCCGGGGGAAGACCAGCACCTGAAACTCAGACCAAACCAGCTGAACCACCAAGGGGTAAGTTTACTTTAGAAATTAAATGTAAATGTCACTGTTCAGTCAAGAGGTACTGTCTGTGCTTTGAATGCTTTGTTTTCAACAGATGTCTTCATTTTTCACTAGAAATTAAGGTTCTTGAATGTAGTAACATTTTGAAGTTTCTGTCAACCATCCACAAGTATTGTAAAACCTTATCAAATAATAGACAGCAGTCAGATGAGATCTAGACCCATAGATTTCATAGAATCATGCTATCAAGAGAAACTTTGATGAGACTGCTTGTGTTTTGGTCTGAGCACACTGGTGTGTCCTACTATGTATGCTGATCACTGGACCATTCTCTGTGCTGGTTGCTCTATAATCATAATATTTGGAATAGGGTTTATGTTTAACTCTCAAAGCCACTTCCTAAACTTAAGTATAAAGGGATTTTTTAATTATGTTAATATAAAAATATGCATTTTTATAATAGTGATTTTCAAAATCCTTTTAAATACAACTGAAATACATTTAAGAATGACATGGTTTCTGGTTCTCTATCTTGTATCAGTGGCAATAATTTTTAATGGAGATATGCTGAGCTTTTGATGACTTAATCTAGTTGCCATGAACACCTGTTGTTCTTACAGCTGCTTCTTCTGCAGTTCTGGTGTTTCCACAGTCACGTGTTCTCATTCACGGCATTCTTAACATTTCTGTTACAATTCTTTACAACGACAAACACTGCAAATATACTTGCAGGCTCACCGTTGCTTCCTGAACCACTAAAGCCTCAGGCTGCTGGACCTGCTCAGCCCACCACTCAGCCACCGCCTGTGCTAAGGATGCAGGAGCCTCTGACACCTGTGGCATCACATCCATCTCAGACAAGTGCCCCACAAGGTCTGGAACCCCCACAACCACCTCCTCGCAGCCGATCATCTCACAGTTTGCCTTCTGAATCTGCTCCTTCGCAGCAGCAAGTAAGTAAACAAACCTTGTATATACGTTTTTTCATTGTGTAAATTAACACAGCTTGTACTGAATGTTGTAGATTTGTAAGAAAATCCTAAAGCAAGCAAATAAACCCAAAATAAAGGTCAAAAGATTGGATTCAAAGATCATCAGGGTCTAGTAAGTTAATACTTAATTGCTTATGTATTGCCCATGAATAACTAACATCTTAAATACTTAACATTTAAGATTTCTTATGACAGACTTAAAACTTATGGACAGCTTGTTCTTGATATTATGATGTAATTTGACAACTCTGTGGAAAAAGACTCAATCTAAAAAATTTAATTTTATAATGACACGTGCGTGACTTAAACTTCTAGTAACTAGCCAACACAGGCTTTGATTATAAAGTAAGCTTTACAGATTGCATGATGTAGTGCTTTATGTTGATGATAATAATTGCAGGAAGACCATACTGATATATATGCAATAGAAATATATTTCTCCCCATTCCCCAGTGTCAATTAAAATGTAAAAACATATGTGAATAATCTGAAAATTTAATACATTAACATTAATATTCTGTTCTACGGGACCATTTACAGTGTTATTTAAAAAAAAAACCAAAACATTTTTCTAGAGTTTCTTCCTACTGTTTAAAAAAATGCAGAAGTAGGTTTTCAGTGGTGTTTATATATACATAAGGCTAAATGACTTCACTAAAGGCCAGTGCTGTTAGTTTTTACAGTATCAGGTGCTAGGCCAGATAATAATGCTACTTGAATAAAAGCACAAATTTATTGAAGATGATGGATTTGTGCCCACTTTTTACCAAGAGTAAATTTGTGGGTTTGTTTTCTGGTGTTTGGGGTTTTCTTAAACATAAACTCACCTGTGGATATTTACAACTATGTAAGTTTTCATCAGTATTTTAGATTTTACCTTATCTCTACCTCTGAAGACCACTTTCACTGAAGCAGTTAGTTAACACCTCTTTTGTACACAATGAAACAGCCAAATTCATTCCGCAGTGAGCTGATTTTGAATTCTAATTGAAATATCTTTAAATGCCCTTCCTTTCTTTCTGCTGAACCTCTCTCTCTGCCTGTTAACTTTTTTTTCATTTTGGAAACAGGATAAAAAAAACAGGATATTTTTGAATATATAGGTAGAATATCAGGACTTTCGTAGTTTGTTACAAAGTATGAAGTGATGCCAGCAGAGAATATACACGGAGGCATAAGTTACTTGAGAATGTACCAATTTTGTGATTAGAAACAGGTTGCATTGTGTCACTCATGAAAGTCTTACAACTTCTAAATGTAGTTTTACCACTGATCATTTTGTAAAAGAGGTGCAAGCAGTTCTTTCAAAATTATTACAAAAACTACATTTATCTGTACGTATACACAGCAATCACAAATATGATTAAGAACACAGTAAACAGGCTATTTCTGAGCTGTGTAATGCTGTGACTATATTCTTAACAATATCCAAACCAGATAGTTTAAGACTAGTTCAGGGAGCTATAATTTTCTCTGCAATCAGATTTCTTTGATTAATGCAGGCTGTGCAATCACAAGGAAGGCTCACTTTGAGCTTCATTATTGTCTCCAGCTTAGGTTTTTATTTCTGTTTTCTGGTTGGGGTTTTCTGTTTTGTTTTGGGTTTTTTTTTGTTTAGTTTAGTTAAATGATGTTTATTTCATTTCTTGATTATCATTTGTAAAGATGAAGTTTTCTGAGAAAAGGTCTCTAAATAAATACAAAGTCTTTTGAGAGGTAGGATTCCAAGCCCAACTTTTATTCAAAGCCTGATTGTGATATTTAAGAACATAAGTCTCTCCTTGTAAAACTAATTGCTTGTCTGCAGTGGGACTATTCAGGACTCTATGGATGACCAAGCAATACATCAAAACAGAAAAGTAGTTATTGTAAATAGATTTTATTCATTGTAAATAAAGGAGATTTTGGGTTTTGAGTGAATGAGAGAAGTCTTACATTTTTTTCAGCTTGAAAAACTATTACTATAGATGAGTGATTATACCAACACAGTTCCTGGAATGAGGGCTATAATGTTTTTCATGTTAATAGCTGGTTAGAATAAGACCATCAATAATCAAATTCTTATGCTCAGTCTTCAAAAAATAGCACTGTCAGCTGCACAATGAATGTCTGTCTGGAAATAACATTAGAATTGGCTTAAGCTGGTGTTTTTTTACTCTTACTGGTATAGCTTATAAATCTTACAATAGAATACAACAGAACTTTAGAATTTAGTATAGTGTACAGTAAGTATTTTTGGTTTGCATTCATATGTCAAAAAATGGCTTTGTGAAAAATTAAAGTATTGTTAATATGAGGTTGCTTTGTTACTTGGATTTTCTTCCTAATTTTCTTTCCTTTGATGTCTGTTTCTTTTTCACAAGCAGGAGCAACCATCAGGGTAACAGGTATCTGACTATTTACCAATCTTGTATGTGGTCTCCATCTATTCAAGCAAAGAAGATGTATGAATCTTGTTTTCATACATCTGCAGTCTCATCCACGTTAAAAATCACCTGTCTGCATTAATGAATTGACTGTCATACCATAGTTTGCTTTTTCCTTTCATAATGCAATTAAAATTGATACTGTTGACTGTATTTATTAGCACCATAGCAAATATTTTGCTTCATCATCTTTTATGAAACAATTGGAACCTCATGTATGTTGCTTAGCCACTGCTGAATTTCCCAGTCTCAGTCTATTTGGAAAGAAATCGGTAGGTGTTGGAGTTAACAATTCTCTTTAACACAAATAAATCCGGATGCAATTGCACTGCCAAAGTTTTTTCAAAATTAAAACCATATTTCACATTTCTCAAAGAACAGAGAACTTACTATTACCCAAAGTAAAACATACTGTTTGTTACAATTTTAAAAGCATTTGGTTCCAGAATTATTCAGAGCAAATTTTTACTTATGATAAAGAGCAATTGGGCTTCATAGTTTCTTTGGGATCTTGTACTTTTTGATTACTTGGTTAATGAATGGAGGACTTAAGCAGCTGGTGCCAAGCTGATTTATATTCTTTCTACAGTTCAATTTTTCACATTTCCCTTCTCAGTTACTTGATGCCTTTTTTTTTTAATATCATTTTCCAAAACACTTACTATATACATAGAAAAATACCAGTATTGAACTACTCTATTTATGGTTTGGTAACATTAGGCCTCATTTATTTTAGAAACTCTCTGACGGAGTAGCATGAGGGGTGCATGTAACAGACATTATTGTTTCAAAAAAACCCACCAGAGCAAATGCGTTGTTGTCCACATACTTCGTTTCTCCTGCCGACCAATTCAAGATACAACTGCAATTTTTTAAAAGAAATTGTTCTGCTGGATACAGTGGGAAGAACTTGGAATATTCTTATTA
Organism: Tringa tobata; assembly: GCA_033628505.1. NCBI lineage: Eukaryota > Metazoa > Chordata > Aves > Charadriiformes > Scolopacidae > Tringa > Tringa tobata. The sequence continues at coordinate 4,087,450 of JAHREE010000574.1, read as the reverse complement.
TTCCTGAGAATCTCTAAAGCCTGTAGACTAATTTTGCATAGCTGCTTAAGCAGTGGATATGTGGAGACATGCTTCAAACTATGCACATTAAATGCAGTAAAAACAAGACGTTTAAAGATTGAAGTTAGGCTATAATAATACTTCATTTTAGTTGATAGTTTTAGCTAGCATCCTAGTTAAACAAAACATTAGTTAACAGAATTTTCATGCTAAATATACAAACTAACTTGGTATATTAAGGTGATGTGTTAAAATGACAAATTTGTTTGTCAAATTCGAATTCTCAGAAGCTGTTTTAACTTGAGCGTAACTCTTTGAATTCAGTTAATAAGGGAAAGCTCCAAACTCTGTTCTGTCAATGTGATGACCTGAATGAAGTTAGATATTCTACCTTTTTGGACAGTTGTTATGAGGTATAAAAGCTGCATTGTTGTTTGAAGAAATGTATAAAACCAGGAATATTCTATTTTTAAAAGATGAGAAGTCTGTGGAGAAAACTCTTGTCTTCTCCATTTAGTATTATTCTAAACAATGATAACTTGCCATTTTAAAATATTACAAACGGATAATTGTACCTTCACGGGTCAAGAAGCACTGGAGATGCCTGTGGGTGCATATATCTACATAGAAATGTCTGAAGTGCATATACTAATTACACTAATTTTTCCTTTCATTGTGATGCTTAAATATTGCTTGTAACATCAGCGTTATAAACTCTCAAACAATGGAAACTAGAGCTTTTTATTTCATATTTGTGCCGGGTTATCACTTGTTTAGAATACAGCATCATTTCCCAAGTTTCTTCAAGTTTTTCTTATACAATGTCCACTAGTGCTTTTGGCTAGGATTCTGACCTGCATGAAGTAGATTCAAGCTGCATCAACCAACAAGGGAGAAAATTGTGTTTAATATCTAGAAAGCTTTTCTCCAGGAAAGGGGTTAAGGGCTATTGTTTTCCAGAAAAGAAGCAATCAACCTATACAAGTGCATGGTGCAAGTCACAACCAAATTGTCCTGAAGTTTTAGTTTACGCCCAAGAGCTTCTTTTCTTCGTATAGGAGAGTAAGAAATGAGGAGTTAGTACTAATCTTAAAACGGCCAGCCACGTGATGACTAAATATCTTGTTTTCTTTCCAGATTAAAACAAACGGAACACACGGCACTAAACTTGAACCACAGTTAAACAGTGACCCTTTTGAAGATTTGTCATTTAAGCTGCTTGTGTCCAAGATGCAGACGTCTGTTCGAACATCACCCGTAACGACTTTAAACCAAAAGGAGTTGATACAGCTGCCTTCAGCAACACAAAGAAATGCTGATACTTTGAATACTGTAAATTGCATGCCAGCAATGCCTCCTATTCCAACCTTTAACGCATCCCAGGAACATAAGCGCAGCTCTCCAAATCCATTTATTACTGGACTGAACTGCACAAATCCATTCACTGAAAGAACTCCAAATGCTGGAAACCCATTCAGAACGGAGACGCCGGAGTCTGAAATAACTTCACATTTCCTCCAAGGACATGCCGCTTGCAACCCTTTCCCTTCTCTAAATCCCCCCAGCTGTAATACAAGCAAGCCTGCATTTTCTGTTGATGCATCTGAAAACACTTTTTGCTTGCGAAGTAAATCTCTCATGGTAAAAAACGTACAGCCAAAAGGATGGGTAACGTTTGATGATGAAGAGGAGAATTTCAACGTAAAGCTAAAGCCATCTAAAAGTGTTCCAGATTTTAAGCAAATCAGTTCCAGGAAGTCAGCTGGATCTCCAGATTTGCTGGGCACTGAACAAAATACTTTTCTTGGTTCAGACTTTAACTTTGATAATGACTGGAATAAAAGTTCTACTGATTGCTTCTATACAATGCCAGCAAGAAGACCACCTGCACCTCCTATACCATCAAGAATAACCAGCAACAGATCCCCCGCTGATCCTTTCACTTCTTTGGCACCTAAGGTGTCACCAACACATGATTTTACAGAAAGATAGATGTTCAAAAATATACGAGGTTGTATTTGTTGCTGCATTTATCCAGTAGAATAATTGGGCATTTGAGATTATTCTGTGTGCAATAATTAATTGTCAAATGCACTGAAATTTAACTCTACTCATAAACAGCCACTATTGTTTGTGTATAAATTTTGAATATGTATATATGGTAGAGCACAAAAAATTATCTGAAATTTATTAAAATCCCGATGTATTAGTATTTGAATAGACAGAGAAAAGAAGGATGAGCTACTAATCTCATTAAAATATCCCAATCCTGGAAATAGATTTTGTTTAGGGAGCTCTCATTTATGTTCCCCTTCGTGGAATTTCAAAACAAGAGGCTCCCTGCTGGTAGCCTCCCCACTCCCTTTTTACTGTTTTGTTCATTGATATTTATAAGTATTTACCAAAGAGCTGCCAAAGTTTTCTGAGATTTGAATGTTGACAAGTATTGTTTAGAAGTTGTTTAATTTATAACAGAGGCTATGGATATTTGTAAGGCTTATATTTGAACTTGAGGCACAACAAAAATAGTTTAATTTCAAGATACAAACAAAACCTTGCGTATTAATATATTCAGTATTTTACTTTAATTTTCTGTGTCAGTACATTTCAGCTTTTAAATCTTATTGTGACATATACTCACTAGCATTACTTCAGAATAATTGTTCTATATCATCCATTTATACATTACTATTTTAAATATACACTTTTTCCACAGATTGAAAACAACTGATATAACAAGTTTTCACTCAACCTCCGGGAAAAAATTCCCCTTGGGTTTCGAGATACAAAGCATCCTTTACCAGTTGCAGACGACGTATCTGAGCTGGCTTGTCCCCGTCTCCCCTTTTGCAGGGGACAGAAGGGCAAAGACCTGAGTGAGGGAATCGGCGGCCACGTTACAACATCGAGAGAAGGAGAAAGTCACCTTATGTGACTGGGCTGCCTGCTCAGCATCCTCCCCAACTAGTAGACTAGTTATAAAAATATTACTTTCAGAGTAAACGGGAGAACAGTAATTCTCTGAGCTGAACAAGACGATTCTGTCGCTTTTGCAGTTAAAACTGAGTGACTCTTCCTCGCCCAGAGACAGGGACCGTCCTTCTTGTGGTGCTGCCTTGAGGCTAGTGAAGGCTTACTCACAATTCTACATATTATGCTATAAAAACACACCTCTTTATGCTTTTAGGATTTTTCTAAAACTCCCATGAGATTACATAAAGTACAATATGTTGTTATCTTGAGGCAATTTAAAATAACTGACTTCCTTAGCTCCACTTACGTATGCTATAAAACCCGGCAGTTCTCCTTAAAATTCACAGCCTCCGAAGACATAATTTGTACAGGCAGCTGCGCACTATCATCCAAAGCTGAACGTGTCACAACGTTGTCACCTCTTGGGGGACTGCAGATACATCCCTAGGCACATTGGCTTACTTCTGAACAAACTCCGCTGGTTCGGCAAAACCAGGGACTGCAACACAGCACCCTAGCGTTCTGGTTTCTAGCAGCAAAATACAGGATAAGAGTACTTCTTTTTAAATTCCCAAATGCTATCGAAACGTTATTTATTAACTAATCCACTCTTCCTTTAAACGGGGTACGGTTAGCCATGAGCTGCAGTTGGATGGAGGAGTGGCGACAGCGAGTTTTATATCGTGCTTTTTTTTTCCCCTTCAGGTCATTAAACAGCACTTGTACATTTTACCCAGTGGTGGGACTATACGCTTCGTGCTTCGGTGCGTGAATTACCTTGTTTGAAACTGTTGCTCTTACACATCTGTGTGATCGGTGTTTTGGTATATTCTTACATTAGCAAAACAATTTGGGGGGAGGGGGGAAGGGGAATTTTTTTTGCTAGTGGGAGTTCCGTGATAAAGATGTTCTTTGTTGAATATTTAATTCCAGTGATTAAAAAACTACTGTCTAAAACGTACCTGGTATACAGCACCTCTGCGACTTGACGGGATTACGGAGATCGACGGCAAATTACTGCAAAGATCACAAGAAACGTTCCCAAACCCCCATAGTGTGTATTTCTATATCTCTAGCTAACCGCTGTGACGTGTATTAACGGGAATAATTACTAGCAGAACTTCTGAAAATACTAAGAATTAAAATTAGAATCGCTCGACGCCTTTTT
>JAHREE010000574.1:4024436-4083284 GCA_033628505.1 Tringa tobata | reverse complement strand
ATATATTTATGGAATGTATAAATTGTAACATAATTACAGCATATATATCTATATATGGGTGTTTATATACCTTATTGTTTATTCCATATACTTAGCTCTTTAAAAGCTGCAAGCTAGGAGTAAGGTTTTCCCTGCGTGTATGTGTGTGAAAGGCTTTTGTAAATGTTACGCTTTCAGTAACACAAAATTTTAATCTTGTTCCCTAAACGCTTTAAAGAGATGGAAGAGCTGGCAGAGCATGGTATTTTCTTGCCTTATAATATGCAAGGACTGACAGATGAGCAAATCGAAGAACTGAAGTTAAAGGATGAGTGGGCAGAAAAGTGTGTACCAAGTGGTGGGAGTGTCTTCAAGAAGGATGAAATTGGGCGAAGAAATGGACACGGTAAATCTATTGTAAACGTTTGTTTCTTTCTTTGCAGACACAGTAGATCAGCTAAACTATCAGTTTACATAAGTCTTCTGTCTTCTATTAGGATGTGATGTAATGGTGATTTAAAGCCAAAATAGTAGTATATCTCTTCAGCACATACGCCGTTTAGCTTTGCAACTGTAGTACTTGAAAGTAAACTCCAAAGAGAAGTAAACAATTATCAGAAGCAACTTTGACTGTTTCACTTTAATTTATTCTCCATTTGTAAATGTATACATGTGTACTATTTTTCTCCAGCCACTCCATATTGTTTTTGTGGTATTTCTCCCTTCTTCTCATTCCCTGTGACTCAGACTTGCTGAACTCCTGTCACTTTTTCTTTCTGCAACTCCAGCCAAGTGGTTTTGCATTGGCACTTGGTATGTGTGTTGAGCCCAGCTTTACAGTGAAGAGCATGAGAACTGATCACCCAGGAGAGACCGTGATTGTCCTCTTGCTGTCTGTCCTTGTAGTCCCGACACCACGGCAGCCCTTGTCGGGTCAGCAGCACTTTAGACGTTGATTGCAGGGCAGCTCAGTTAAGGAGGAATCTTTGAATAACTTAATCTTAACTTGTCATACACAGCTTACTTGAAGTGTCTAACACAACATGTTGCCCAATAAAATTAAAGCCCTTGCTGATCTTGATCAACAGCTTATATTATAGCTAAGTGTTTTCTCTCCTAATTGTGTTCTCAGTGTCTCATATGTAGGCATGCGGACAAAGCCTGTCTTGTCTGGCATGGTTGTGAGCAGTGTTGGGCCTTATAGTAGAAACTTGCAAGCAACTTTAAAGTAAGGGCAGTACCACTTGTAGTTGTACTTGGGCATTTGTTACTGGGAGGACACCTTTGTAATATGGTCAAGTTACAATACTGTATAGCATGTAAATGTGGGCCAAATGAAATACCATCAAAGGATCTATTTAAATGTTCAGCTGTGAATGAATATGATTTAATTGGATTTTTGTTTTTGAGGAGAGGCTTTTTATAACAAGTAAAACAGATAACTATAACCTGACATACACAGTGAATTCACAAAACTGCATTTGTTGTTAAATTGAAAACTTAATTGGAAAAAAAAGTCAGAAAACTCCAAGCTCTTGCCCGCTTTTATGCACGTCTGCCAGCACAGCCCACCAGAGTCATGAATACAGCATGGGAAAGAGAGTCATGGTTTTGGTGAGTATGAAATTGTGGCTGTTTCTTCCTACTCAGTACTTTTGTCCCAAATACTAGTCAAATGTCTGGGTGGACAAGTAAGTTTGGCTCTCCCAGGAGAAACACTCTTTTGTTTCTTAAGTTAGTAAGAAATATGGCAATGAACTGTCAAACTGGTAAATATACTGCAACTTAGTGGTGTCGGTCTTGCTTTGTGATTTAACAATGTTTCATTTGCTTACAGTAAGGAGTAACCTGGACGGGTAATTTGGTTGTTTTTTTTTTTTTATAGTAAGGGTAGACTACTAAATATGTTTCTCTTATTTTCAGCTCCAAATGAAAAAATGCAGCAGGTTATTAAGAAGACAATAGAGGAAGCCAAGGCATTAATCTCTAAGGTAAGTTCCCTGAAGTAGCATGTGGTATGTGGTACTGTCTTAATACGTGCTATGTAGTTGAGCAGCTTAAGAAAAAATAGACTTTTTTTCAGTGTAAGGGCTGAGAATTTTTGAGTAGTATCATGAAGTGATGTGAATAGTCTAATAAAAGCTGACATTTTTGTTAATGATTTTCTTAATGGCTTTTGGCAAGCTGGTTCAACAAGTTAAGAAATCAGATATTAAACTCCAAGTGAATGCTGGCAATCGAGACCACATTGAATGATTAAATCACATTTAATTCTGTCCACAGGCTCTTAATTTGCTATTGATGCATTCTTTAGGTGAATGCTTGTCGTGTTTTCTGGTGAAAAATTAACAGCATTCTGTGATGTTCCTAGAAAAAAAACCAACTTTTGCTCGTTAACAATGTTGTGAGTTTTATGTGTAATTAATTGAAAAATATGTTCTAATCTCTTAGATTAGGCCTTGGTTTTACAAGCACTTGGACTGCTCAATCCCAATGAGTTTGTGTGTTTAAAGATAAGTGTGAGTGTGTGTCCTGATGGTACTATGGTCTGAATTACTCAGCCTCACTTCACCAAATCTGTAGATGCTCTATATTGTGTCTCAGATTTCATATGACTTTGAAACACAAATTAAGTAGTATTTTTTGTCAGATTGCTTCTTTTTTTTGTAAACATCTGAAAGGAATTTCCTTCTCCCTACCCCTACGGTTCTGGGAATTGGTACGTGTGGAACTTTAAAACAGCTTTAAACTAGTTATGCAAATAGATAGTGTTACTGAATTTTTAGTGTTGCCTGTGCACTTAAGTTGGCCTTCTTGGCTGTTTCGTTGCTGATAACAGTGTCATATCAGTGATTTAGAATAAACAGCTCAGTGTTTCCAAAGGCCTTGTGGAGGCAAGCAGAGGAGCTGCCCTGTCGCCTGGCAGTGCTTCCAGTGCACTGAGGTGCAGCAAACCTGTCCTGAATTGAGGCAGGATTTCAGCCAAACTGTTCTGAGTCACAGCAAAATCTACACAAAATGAGAGATGTTTCAGATTAAAGCTTCTGTACTCTAAAGATTTTCTCCAGGTGGGCTTCTTTTTCTGTTGGATTGCATCTCATCAATTCTATTTCTAAACAAGGAGGAAATTAATAATATGGAGTTTTACTTCTTGAGTCAAAAATATCTTCAGATCTGATCTCCAATTTTCAGGCCTTCCTGGGTGAAACTTCCAACTATATGTTAATGTTATGCAATAAAAAGTTGCAAAATTCATAGAATCATTTAGGTTGGAAGAGACCTTTAAGATCATCAAGTCCAACCATTAACCTAACACTGCCCCATTACCACTACACCGTGTCTCTTGGCACTACATCTACCCGTCTTGTAAATACCTCCAGGGATGGTGACTCAGCCACTTCCTTGGGCAGCCTGTTCCAATGCTTGATAACCCTTTCAGTGAAGAAAATTTTCCTAATATCCAATCTAAACCTCACCTGATGCAACTTGTGGCCGTTTCCTCTTGTCCTATCACCTGTTACTTGGGAGAAGAAACAGATCCCCACCTCACTACAACCTCCTTTCAGGTAGTTGTAGAGAGTGATAAGGTCTCCCCTAAGCCCTCTCTTCTCCAAACTAAACAACCCTAGCTCCCTCAGCTGATCCTCATAAGGCTTGTCCTCCAAACCCCTCACCAGCTTTGTTCCCCTTCTCCAGACCCTCTCCAGCACCTCAATGTCCTTCCTGTAGTGAGGGGCCCAAAACTGAACACAGTACTTGAGGTGGGGCCTCACCAGCGCCGAGTACAGGGGGACAATCGCTTCCCTAGTCCTGCTTACAGCACTGTTTCTGATACAAGCTAGGATGCTACTGGCCTTCTTGGCCACCTGGACACACTGCCAGCTTGCATTCAGCTGGTTGTCAGCCATCACCCACAGGTCCTTTTCTGCTGGGCTGCTCTCCAGCCACTCTTCTGCAAGCCTGTAGCACTGCATGGGGTTCTTGTGACCCAAGTGCAGGACCTGGCACTTGGCCTTGTTGAACCTCGTACAGCTGGCCACGACCCATCGATCCAGCCTGTCCAGATCCCTCTGTAGAGCCATCCTACCCTCAGTCAGATTAATGCTCCCACCCAACTTGGTGTTGTCTGCAAATTTACTGAGGGTGCACGCAATCCCCTCGGCCAGATCATTGATAAACATATTGAAGTGAACAGGTCCCACTGCACTGAATGCTTAGTCCAGAAATTACTGCCATTCACTGGTGAATGAAGTTAAGGATAGTTTGGGAAGTGTTTTGTTAATTGCGTTAGGTTCATCTCTTTATAATGATGAAAATTAAGAAATATACCTGTGTATTAAAAAAAAGGCTGATCATCTGAGATTGAGAAACTAATTGTACTTGCCAGTTAAGTAGTTTAAGAATGTCCACAAGGAGGCAACATTCTCTTACTCTTTTTTATAAACCTTGTTACTTAAAATATTGGAGCTGTTAACCATAAGCAAAAACTTTTTCTTCTCTTCCAGATGTGTCTTGTTTTTCCTCTATCCTTTGCAGTAGGGTTTGGAGTGATGTCAAATGCTTGATCTTGGAGATCTCTGCATAAGCTGTGCAATATGCTAAGCTTTGCTTTTCTGCTTATGTGCTCTATTTTTTTCCTAAAGTTTTAGGCCCCTTCTCTAGCCCTTGCTCGAATTCTACTGGTTTGAATCTTGTTCATGAATCAAAAGTACTTGGAAGAAAAGACTCCCCATGCAATTTCTGTGGTCATACGCGTACTTGTTTTAATGCCTGTGTCTCACAGGCATTTGTTACTAAATACCTCCTCTACAATTTAATGAAGATTTTTATTTTCTTTTTTGCCCCCTCCAGTGTAAGCAAGATAAATGGAGGGGGGAAAAGTCCAGTGATGTATTCAGAAGTTGACATGCAATTGAGAAAATTTGGGCTCCTAATATCTTTGTGCAGCCAGTTAGGTTTGTGAAAATACTCCACTGTTACCTTTGAACTGCCTACAAAGCAAAGTCTTTCTGCATATTTTTTTAAATTACCAATGATCCCTGCCTGTGTTTCAGAAACAAGTTCAGGCCAACGTGTGTGTTACGATGGAGATGGTGAAAGACGCATTGGATCAGCTCCGAGGGGCCGTGATGATTGTGTATCCAATGGGGTTGCCTCCACATGACCCAATTCGGATGGAGTTTGAAGATAAGGAAGACTTGTCGGGAACTCATGTATGCAGTAATGTATTTGAATGATACGTAATGCTGGGGTCAAATATGTGCTATACTGTTCTCTATAAAGTTTTTTTTTTTTCATTTGCATGACAGATATGGTTTAATATTTTTGTCTGATAGTCTATGTAAAAGCCACAAATAAACTTAATTCATCTTATTTCTAGTTTAGCTATTTCAAATGTTACATACAAAGTTGAGTTCAGGTAATTCTTGGACCCATTTTAAATTGCTTGTCATTGAGTCAAATGCCAGTATTGAGAATGTATTACCCAAAGTGTTTATGTTGGATGAAGATTGAATGGGATATGAATGAAAATGCTATAGATTAATATGAGGAGAAAAATGTAGCAGAAGTATAGTGTAAAATCAGGTGAATTACACTGGCCTTTCTGTTAAGAATTCCAGAAAGATATTTTTTTTTTTTTCCCCAGAAAAATGTTCCTGGTTTTCAAAAAAGCAAAAAACCAACACCCCTGTTTGTTTGTTTTGGTTTTTTTTTGTCACAGGCTGGACTTGAAGTTATAGAAGAATCAGAAGCACAATTATGGTGGGCAGGAAAGGAGTTGAAAGAAACGAAGTTGCTCTCTGACTATGTAGGCAAAAATGAGAAAACAACCATCATTGTCAAGATACAGAAAGTAAGTATTGCTGGGAGATTTCTTTACAAGCTATTCACCTTTGGCTGTCAAATTCTCTGCAGAAGAGAATTGTCTGTAGGTGTATAAAATGGATTAGATAAGTTCTGGCTTGAGTGTCTTAAAACTACATCTGTTTTAAGGTTTTAATTTATTATATTCTACATTTTTCTTTAGTAATTCCTTTACCTGTCAGTTAAATACTGTAGTTGTTATTACTTGCTCCATAGCACTTTTCTGAAGTACAGCCAGAGAGATTTAAAAATAGGTGAAATACAACTGAAAAGTTTAAAAAACCCTCACCTGGCTTTTCAGTTGGCTTCAGAGCCTGAACTTATGCTCTCCCAAAGAGTTCAGTGAGAACTCGCTGAGTGCTAGCGGGGAAAACAAGCTGCTGGGCCTGCACCACCCAGTGGCGCTGTCGGATGCAGCTCACCTAAAGTTTCCAAGCTGAACTTTTTCTAAAGAAATGAAGCTTTCCAGTTGTCAGATGTGATGAAGCAGATGGAGGCCTTCTGTATTAATTGTGAATATAGGTCTGATGAGTCATCCTCTGGAGTAATGAGCTAAAATGAGGCAAAGACCTCTTGCTGCTCCTCGGTTATAGTCCTGATGCTTCAGCAAAAGCCAGTCATTAAGTGTATAGGGATGTCTGATGCAGTGGTCATGTTCTTGCAATATCAGAATTAGCACCAGGCGACTGGGACCGTTGATTGTTTTTTGGACAAAGTGATTTTAGTACTGCCTGTACAGTTGTGCTCATCTCTGGTGAGTGCCATATTCAAGGGAAGAATGTTTGGTGTTTCAGTTCCTTTTCAGAGCTTTGTCAGAAGATGCTCACTATGTTCATAGGTGTCTGTATCTGTCTCTCTGTATAAAATCACACTCAAAGGGTGCTTTTGTGAATGTCAAATGTCTCAGAGTACTTACCCATAGCTCATAATTACTCTGGAGCTGCCATGCTCTCACTTCCATGTCAGTGAGAACTTCTCTGCCACAGAAAGCATTGATGGTTATGGCAGATCTTATTATCTGCAGGTGTCTGTAATAGAATTACTCAAAGAGAAGTCAAGTGATTTATGTGTTTGTCATATAGAAGACCATAATTGCTTTCTCTCTCCTATGAAGGTGACTGAAAAATTGTGTGACAACTCAACAGCCATTGAAGTGTAGGCTCCCAGGAAAGCTGTCTTACTGTTTAATTAGTTGGTGGACCTCTTCGGAGAACACAAGTAGTATGATGGTTTTCTATCTGACAAGAGATGCCTGCATTCTTGTGTTGGAGAGCTAATTTAAACCACCTCAGACCTTTTTTGTTTCAGAGAGACTTTACCATCTCCGCTCAAGCTGTTCTGTTTGCTATTGTTGACAATAGCTGTCATCAGCTATTTTCTGCTGTGTGCATCATTTCTTCCATGAGGACAGTTGTCTGGGGAAAAAAAAAAAGTTCTTTGTAGTAACAAATAAAATTTCTTTTATTTGTAGTATTTTGTAACTGCCTTCTTTCCCTGCTTTACTTAGTCATATGCCATCTTGAGTCTGCGTTAGCAGGGGGGCTAAAGATGGATGGGCCCATTCTGAGACACCTAGAATGGCCTTAAAACAGAGAGATTTATTATGTCTTTTAGAGCAGAAGCTTAAGTAAAATAGACTCAATCCTGCTTGCAGCTTCTATTGATGTCCACAAAATTGACAGCATGTCTCAGATGCTGAGATGAAAAAATAATTCTCACTTGAATGCAGCAGAAGTTTCTCAACATTTATTTTCCTATCCTGAGGGACCTTATTAAATTTGAGAAATCCTATTGTCTGAAGAAAGATTTTGCTATCTTTGCGTAGCAGCTTCTCTTTTGTATTGCAAATGCCATCATAAATGAAATTTATGACTTCCCTTTCAGAAAGGACAAGGAGCTCCAGGGCGTGAACCTCTGATTAGTCATGAAGAGCAAAAACAGATGATGCTGTATTACTACAGAAAGCAGGAGGAACTTAAGGTAACAGTGTCTTTTTAACTGTATGTGAGCTGTGCTGTTGTAGACACTAACCGCCAGTCACGTTCATTACTGCCTCCTTAACCTGTCCCTTCTGTTTACAGAAACTAGAAGAGGATGATGACGATTCATTTCTAAATGCTGAGTGGGCAGACAACCACGCTTTGAAAAGGCAATTTCACGGTGTAAAAGACATCAAATGGGGGCCAAGATGACGCTCTGCAAACACCTTTTTGCCTCTTTAAGCTGTTTGGTTGATACACTTGTTTGCAACGAGGAGTTGTGTTGTGTGCAGTAGATTCTTCTGATGAAGGCTGAAATCGTCCCTTCTGTAGCAGGTGCCTGTTTCAGCCTTAGGTTTTCAATGAAAGTTTACATTTCGGTGTAACTGTAGCAGCACTTGTCTCTGCAAAGAATAGAATCAATCCTGTTGAAGTTTGTTATTTTATTAGAGACTTGTAATTTGAGTATTGACATATTAAACTATTTCATAGATAATATACCTAGTAAATATCGACTAGAATGTTTGGTATTGTTTGAGTGGTCTTTATACTCTCTTCCTGATTCTTGCCTTTATTTTACATGATACAGTGTGTACGAGATAATTTATTTTATAAGAAATCAGTTTTCCCAGGCTAATCCAGTGAGTTAGTGATTTTTATGTGTTTGTTTGTGTTTCGAGATAGCTAATTCCAAACTATCATTTTTAAATGAGTTGACCTCTTAACAATTGTTTAAAGGAAGTATTTTTATATAAACACAAATAACATGAAAATCCTTGTGGAATGCTTCATTTTCATTCTTTTGGTTTAGTTTTCATTGGCACTGGAAACCAACCTAGTGGTCTCATTCAGTTCAACAAGCTGTTAGCCATGACGCTATATATCAAACATATATATATATGCTTTTATATAAAAATTGACAGAAACCTGTTTACAAAAGTAAGCATTGTTTGCAAGTAGCTTGGGTACAATGAACCCAAATTTAATAGGGCAAGATCTCTAACATGGAAGTGCTTCTAAGATTATGACGTGACTAGAAGTGTTTAGTTTCTAACAAATCAGCATTTTAAAATGAAAAATCATTAAATTTATTGGAGAGTGTTTCCACTATATGCTTGATGTTTAGGATCCTGTCACTGTTTCTAAAATGTATCATCAGTCAGTTTCGGGTTCAAGACTAACAAATGTGAGTAGACATGGGTTGTTGAAGAGACGATTCTGATTTGGCACACTATATGACTAATTGATAATTAAATCTCTAAAATTTTCTAGGTAGATATCAGTGTTTAGAAACAAGTTGCTCAAGTTTTACATGTTTAGACTTCTGTCTGCTTAAAAGGAGATGCTTTCCTAAGGAGGCAGATGTGCATCCTCGTCGGCTTGCTGAGCAGGGGAAAGTCAGGGTGCCCTGAACATTCTGTGTGAGGATCAACAGTGTGTTTTAAAAAGAGGTGAACTGTGAGCACTTAGAGCCAACAGTTAAAATGATATCTTCATTCACACCCCGAAGCTGTTGTCCCTAGGGCAGCAGGCTCCAAGAACTCCCACTTTTCAGTTCTGCAGCACAGGAGGGCAAGCCAGCTAAGGACCTTGGGTTTGTTGTTTGCAATGTACCTCGGGGTACCACGTTGCCCCTGCACACATCTGCTTCCTTTCCACCCGAGCCAAACCAGATCATGTTCACGAACTCCATCAGTCTTGAGAAGAGGCAGTTGCTCATCAGCACGTAGTATACATCAAATTTTAATGTGAAATATTTGTTGCAGGTGCCACGTTAGGGCACTGTGATGCAAGGGCTGCTGAGCAGCTCTGGAAGTCAGATGGGTTATGTTTGCTGCCTGAACTTACACCCGCATTTAACATTTTTCATTGAGGTTTTTTTGTCTTATTCGTGCCCTAATCCTCATGTCAGGAGGGCTTAGAGGCAGTGACATTTGAAAACACAAATGTCTGGGATACTATCAACCAGAAGCCTTCTGCTTTGCCAAACCTACCAGTGCAACAAGATGGAAGTAAATTCTGTGGTTGTTGACTGTCAGCTAAAAATACCTGTCTGTGGCTCTCCAGATTCACAAGTCTCAATACTGCTGGCTGAAATCTCTCTGCTTGTTTGAGTCATTGTGAAATAATGAAAAGAAAGTGTTTTGCTAGTTGTATTTTTCCCTTACAATGAAAAAAATCACTAAATATTAGTGTGGTTGAAGACACGCCGATCAAGTTAAACTGAAGTGTTTGTTGAACTTGCAGCTGGAAGATTGAATACACAAAGCAGAATTAATGCCTGTAAGTATTAATGGTGTTTTTACTTTAATTACTGATTCTTTTAGGGAAATTTTGTGTCTGGTAGTATTTTTTGGAATATCAACTTTAGAGTAACATGGTTTTTACCAGAAAAAAAAAATCAGTCTGTGGGATTTTTCTATGTTGCAAAAGTTCAAATATTTTATATTTTAAAACTAATTGGAATTATTTCAATGTGTCAAGAAAATAGTGCGAGTTTTAAAAGAATACCCTATTCTAGCATTCTGTCAGATGAAAATCAGGGTCCTGTACAATTCTTTGGAGGTTTTTAAGCATTTCTATACCTGATGATGTTTTTTTTTTTTTTTCCTAATGTGCTCCTGTGCTCTCATCAAAGGGTAGAGTGAAGAAAATCTGAAATACTTAATTTCTTAATGTCACTGACATCATTGCAACCCGCAGAAATATGATAAATCTTCTTGATCCATAACTGGGTTTGGCAGCACTCAACAAAATCATTATAAAATAATAAAGTTCATTTATTATAAAAGCTGTTAGTCACCTAGCTCCAGCTCCTGGTCAGTCCTACCGGTTGTAAGAGGCCCAGGTTGCCAGAGGTGCTGCTGTGGCTTTTAAGGGGGCTTCTACAGACAGAAAACCTCTCCCTCCTCTCCCCTCTCTCATGATGCTGTCCTTGATGGGTTTGACAGGGATACATACAAATGCTGTCCAAGGGCCCAAATTTCAAAGCCCGTTCAGGAAAGTAATTATTTTATTTGGGCAATTTTATATATATATCCTTCAAAAAAATCAAATTACTCTTCATGGATTAATGACTTAACATGTTTGTTTCCCTCTTTTTCCAGCAATGTTCTAAAATATTTACGTCCTTTCGGCAGCCAGGAAAAAAATATAGCCCTGTTCATAGGTTTCTGAAGTGAGTTGTGTGGCAGCCTGGCACAGGTTGCATCCAGGGTGAGGTTATAACCTGGTGGTTCCCAAATTAAATTCCTCGAGGAATCGCTTTGTTTCCTCTGCTGCTTCTGACAACACTTCCCACCCCCCAGAATCTCATCTTTTCTGTTTGAGAAGCCGGTTGAGGACAGCCAGCTGTGCCACGTGGCTTTTGTCATGCCGACCTAGGAGGGAGGTTCCCGAAAGATGGACTGCCCGTAAGCTACCAGAGGTGGAGATCTGCTGCAGGATCAGGGGTTTGAACATGACCTTACCTAGAGGCGATTATTTATTGGCACTTACTTGCCTGTTCCTTGTCATTTGAAAGTAGGTGTTTTTTTCTTTTAGTTACTTTAGTTTAGTCATAACTACACTGAGATTAGTGGCCTTGGCAGGAAGCTTCCCAGATGTTTTGGATCAGTTATAATGAATGCTTGAAAGTATCCAAGTGAAATCCCTCTTGCAAATAAAGCTTTCATCTTAGATTAGTATTATTTCGAGGAGTTTGTTCTGTGAGCTCCCAGTCCTGTAAATAACTGAAGTCAGCGTTGGCTTTTGGCCACTTGATTTAACGTCCTTGATACCAGGAAAGCACTCGATAGCAGAGGAGACAAAATGAAAATAACATGAGCGGTAAAGTATCTCTACGCCCCGGATCCCGCTCGTTAAAGCCCACTGCACATCCACGACTGCAAGTAACTGGTTTTCCATGACAAAACCCTGACATGTTGCTGGCTCCTTCCTCCCGGCAGAGCCATCCCTGCAGCTGCCACACGTGTCGAAGGAGCCCAGGAAGCTTTATTGCATTTCCAGGAAGCTTTATTGCGTTTCCAAGACTTGTTGAGAGTTAGCGTTTCAGTGAAAAAGAGACTTTTAAATTACTGTTATATGGAGGACTCCAAGGGGAGTGTTTGAACGGGACCTTTGGTTATGGGGCTTATAATATTGTCATTTCCTCTCTAAAAGTGAGGGAAAATCAGGCATAGGAAGCAATTAACGCAGAAGAAACTCCATTTTAGTCTACGTGCCCTTGACGGCTGTTTTCTTCTGTAACTGGCTGTTTTCTTTGGCTGAAAAACCAGTCCATAGGATCAACGGTCTTCTGAGTTCTCACAACGGCTTCTGTGGATCCGCTGGCTTCGTTTGTTGTGGCTGAGGTTGAATGAACTTACTGGAGAAAGATGAAAGAGGACAGGAAAAAAGCAAAGCCTATGGATATTTAAATATCTAAGGAATTTGAGAATTATGAGATAGGAATGCCGCACGTGGGTTTGCAGATTTGCGAAAGGGTTTTATCTTTCTTTTAAACTGTTTATTTCTGGAAGTTTGATAGCAGGCGTGCCTTTCTAGAGGGAAAATTCCGCTCTCTATCAAAGGCCACGCACAGCGGAACGTTGCTAAAATGTTTACTTTGTGGCCGTATCACCGTCCTGGTTAATGGACATTTATATTATTGTGAGAATTGCTAAAGCAATTACGGTCCTTAATGTGCCATTGGGGTTTCCTTGAAGAGGAGCGTGAGAGGAAGCAAGGCACGGGCACCGGCTGCTGCCTGGATGTGGCTCCTGCGCCCCGTCCCCCCTCAGCGGCTGGCTCTGCTCCCCGGGCTGCAGAACAGATCCTGCTCCACGGGTTCTGCTCAGCCTCAGGATGCCGCCGACGCTGCTCCAGGGGTTTGCCTGCCCCACGCCTGCTGTTGGGCTCTCCTGAGTCCACAAATGTATTTTCCTCTTCGGTTTCACCACGTGAGAGTCATGGGCAAAAGCCACCGGGAAGTGGGAATTTGGCTGTTGTGCTGGCAGGTCTTAGAGCAGGGTGAGCTATTTCCTGATTATTTTCCCCTCTCGGTTCCCCTCTCCTCTACTCAGCAAACCCTTGTGTTCAGTTGCAGGTTTTGCAAATGTCAGGAGAGGACCGCTGTCTGCATGGCTGTGGGATGGGGGAAACCCCTGCAGTGCTACAGGCTTGGGGCAGAGTGGCTGGAGAGCTGTCCGACAGAAAAGGACCTGGGGGTGTTGGTCAACAGCCGGCTGAACATGAGCCCAGTTGTGTGCCCAGGTGGCCAAGAAGGCCAACAGCATCCTGGCCTGTATCAGGAACAGCGTGGTGAGTAGGACTTGGGAGGTGATTGTCCCCCTGTACTCAGCACTGGTGAGGCCCCACCTCGAGTACTGTGTCCAGTTTTGGACCCCTCACTACAAGAAAGACACTGAGGTGCTGGAGCAGATCCAGAGAAGGACACTGAGGCTGGTGGGGGGCCTGGAGAACAAGTCTTATGAGGAGCAGATGAGGGAACTGGGGTTGTTTAGCTTGGAGAAGAGAAGGCTGAGGGGGAGACCTTATCACTCTCTACAACTGGCCAAGATTGTAGGGGGGTTTTGTGTGTGTATGGTTGGACTCGGTGGTCTCAGAGATCCTTTCCAACCATGATAATTCTGTGATTCTGTGAACTACCTGAAAGGGGGTTGTAGCAAGGTTGGGGTCAGTCGCTTCTCCCAAGTAACAGGTGATAGGACAAACGGAAACAGCCTCAAGTTACACCAGGGAACGTTTAGATTGGATACAAGGAAAAATTTCTTCACTGAAAGGGTTATCAGGCATTGGAAGTGGCTGAGCCACCATCTCTGGAGGTATTTAAAAGATGTGTGGATGTAGTGCTGAGGGACACGGCTTAGCGGCAGACTTGGCAGTGTTAGGTTAATGGTTGGACTTGACGACCTTAAAGGTCTCTTCTAACCTAAACAATTCTATGATTCCATGGGGTGTCTATGGTGGACTGTCCTTGCTGCAGAGGTGACCCTGGGCTGGGGGTGAGCTCCCTGTCCCCAACTCCGTGCCAGAGGTGGGGGCCCAGTGAGCACAGGGAGCTGGAGCTGCTGTTTTCAGCAGCCCTGATGTCCCACCAGGGTGCAGCTCTTGTTCCTGCTCAGCACCAACAACTGTGGGAGCTGGGAGCCTGCAAAGATCTGGCCTGATGGGCCCAGAAAGCAGAAGACGCCCATCACCACAGGCAGCAAGGTCTCCCTGCCAGCAGATGGGAGGATTTCCCAGCTGTCAGTGACCTCCTGAGCCCATGTGCTCTGGCATGCTGGTGTTGGACAAAGATGCAATGAATTGCATCCTCCTGCCTGGCTGTTGTTGGTGTGCAAGTCACCAAAAGCCATGAGCTCACACCTTTCCTCCAGCTGTTCCCATCCTCGCCCACCATCTCAGGGCAATGGGTGATGGGGAGGTGGTGGCCCCGGGGAGCCTTGTCAGGCAGGTTGTCCCCTCCTTGTCACCCAGCCCCGGCTGCTCATACATGCTGGGGACATGACCATGTGTCACCCAAATCCACCTGTGTTGAGGACCGTGTATGTCCCCATCCCGTGCTCCGGTGAGTTTGGGCCGTGCAGCAGCCGCAGAAGGGATGTGTTGAGAATGAGGAAGTTTATAGCAAAAATCGGAAATCTGGCACTTCCGCGAGGAAAAAGAAAAATGTGATGATTGTTTTATTCCCAGGGCCGTGTTTGTGAGGGCAGCTCCCGGCGAAGGCTGAGTCGTGCAGCCAGGCCCTTACAACGTTGCAGTTAAGAACTGGTGTGTGGGGATTTTTTCTCGCCCTGCTAATCAGCACATGGCTGCCACTCGGGTTGCCATGCAAGGGTCTGGGGGGCACCGGGGTGTAAGGTGTAAGGGGCGTGATACTTCACAGCTCCTCTGCTCTGTCTCTCGCCCAAGCGAAGACTCCTGCAGCTTAAGGATTCGTAAGAACCCATCATTGTCCCCAGAGCAGTGGCCAGCTGTGAGATGGCAGCTCTGCGCCTTCCTGCCTCTCCTGCCCTCCGCAGCGCCAGGTGGCCTCATTCAGAAAAGGACATTTCACCTCTTTCCTGACGAGGGTGGTTGGTTTTTTTTGGAAACCCTGTTTTAAATTTTTGCTGTGGATAGATTGGCAAAGACAGTGACCAAAAGGCTGGAGAGGGGGAATTGTTGCAGCTCTGAAGGCTGGCTTCCAGGGGCGGTTAGAGCTGGTCACAGGCACGTGAAACAGTTTAGGTTGGAAGGACCTCCTATCACACGCTTGGGAGCAGAGCCTGGTTCTGAACTAGATCCAGCTTAAAAACTACATCATGTAGAACATGAGAAAACTCCTAATGCTGAAGTAGATCCCTGGAGGACTTGGTTTGCCTGGACCAAGGGTGATCACTGTGGGGCAGCCACCCAGGGGGTCTGTTGGGGTGGCAGTGTTTGGGGGCTGGCAGGAGCCCCGCTTCTCTTAATCTCTAAGATGGCAGCACAGCAGGGAGCACCCTCAGCACCGCTGAAACTGTGGGGTGAGGCACACCAGCAGCCAGGGTATTTTGGGCACAGGCCTGGGCACGGTTGGCGCACACAGCGGGGCTGAGCTGTGCTCCTTGGCAGGGTCTCCATGTCCCTTTTGCGCTCCCAAGCTGGAACCCAGCTTTCTGGTGCCCAAACCCACATCTCCTCTGAGGGCAACAGCACCACTGCTTCGGTGGGGCTTTGCAGGGCTCACTCCAAAGCTTGCTGGAAGGTGACCCTCGTTTGCCTCACAGGGTCTGAGTGGGCTTTGGGAGCCCAGCAAAACCCACTGCAGGCGATGTCGCAGGTGACATGAATTTCCCTGCCTCAGCCCGTGCTTGAATCCTCCATCACTCAGCCACGGGCCTTGCAAAAAAGGATGTTTGTGGTTATTTATCCCTCCTGCTTCCCAACGTGCAGATGAAGCCAGCCGGGTGGTTTCCCTGCCTGGGTTTGGTCCTTCGCCCCTTACTCACACACTATACTGTTTTGCTTTCCCGAGTTTTGCTTCCCCAGGTTTTGCTTTCTGTGGTCGCTCCAGGCTCTGCCCTCACCCCAGCTCTCCCCCAGCCCTGCCTGCGCCTCCCTTCCCTGCCACCCCCCCAGGGCCCGTCGCTGGGGTGATGCCAGGGATTTTTGGCTGCTGTGTCACACCAAACATGAGGCACGCCACACCTGAGCGGCTGCTGATAAAAGGTGTGAGTTTCAGAAGGATTTATTTACTGCTTCCTTCAACCTCACCCAGGGATTCTTGGTGGAAAACTCTGGGCTACTTGAAAGGCAGGAGAGGGGAGTTACAACAACCGCACCAGCATTGCACTTCCAGCAAGTTTAGGTCTTACCACTGATTCACGTAGTTTACACATGCACTCCATTCCCACAGCCGTGCACGTAGCATGGACGTAATAGTCACAGCCAAATAACCTGCAAGCTCTCCTTTGTACTGTTTTCTTCTTAGGTTGCTTTTCTGGGCGGTTGCAGGGATTTTATGGCTGGAACTTCATCCTGCTGCTAGCCCTAAAATGCCCTCCCCGTAGTGTTGCTGCAGCCCTGTGCTGCCCTCCTCAATGATATTTCTGCCCTTAGCCTGGAAATGAAGTAGATACTGGCTATGGCATTTCTGCTTCTTGGTTTTTTTTCTCATTTTATGCATCCCACTAATAACCAGCCAAATCCAATTGCTTCTTAACCATTGCTCCTGTTCCAGTAAAGCAGACCTGCCATTGAGATGAGCCTGGCTCGCTGTAACCACTGTTTCTCTTTAATGGGCAAACACTATGTTTTCCCAGAAAATTGTGATTTGTGTGGACGTGGGTCAGGTAAGCACGTTCCCCATTTCTGTTTTCTGTGTTGGATGCTTCTTCTGCAGAAGGTGTCAATTCAGAAAGATGGAAATAATTCAGTGTCTTTTTCTCAGATTTGTCCTTGTTTGTTTTTACTCTTCCAGACCACAGTGAACAGCGAACATCTGGGACCGAGGTGAACCACTAATTGATAGCTTTCCCCAATTAGACTTGGAAAGTTTATGCAAAAAGTATAAAATAGCAACTCAAACTCAGACTATAAAAAATTCAGTCAAGGGACCAGCTCCTGAGTGAAGCTTGACCTCCCAGTGTGGAGCAAAAGCTGCTTTCCCTGCCCTGCCGAGTTCCTCCTGGTGCTGGTGGTCACAGCAGGGCTTTGCCACCACGTTTGAGGATACACTTGAACAGGCATGCATTATTTGGTATATTTTTTATTTCTCAAAACATGTTCACAGAGGCTGTGAAATGCTCCACATTGGGAAGCAGGCTCTTCTCTGGCACCAATGGAAATCTTCTACTGCCCACCAGCAGCCTGTGGTGGCAAGCAGGGAGGAAAATCAGGAGGGAATCAGGTTGATTAAGTCATTTGCAGGCAAATATGCAAATGTAACAGAAAAATAAATTGCTAATCTTCACTGTCATACAAAAGGGTTTTTTTTTCCTCCAGGATTGAAGAAGTTGATGAGAGAACTGGGAGTTGGGAAAAGTGAAGTATTTTGCAGTTTTGCTCCAAGGAAGGGACTAACCTCTAAGTTACAGACTGGTTTCTGCTGAGCTGCTGCCACTTTGGTTGCTTCTTCACTAGGAATGAGCACCCCTGTCTTCAGTTGGGTACCCCAAAGCAAGACTATCAAATGGAAGATGTGCATGGATCACCATATGTGAACAATACAGGGAAAGTACCTGTGGTGCCCAGTAACAGGACCAGAGGCAACAGGCACAAGCTGAACATGGGAGGCCCCACCTGAACATCAGGAAACACTTTTTTTACTGTGAGGGCGACTGAGCACTGGTAGAGGGCAGGTTGTGGAGACTCCATTCTTGAAGATATTAAAAGCCATCTGGGCAACGTCCTGGGTAGACTACTCTAGGTGGCTCTGCTTGAGCAGGGGCAATTGGGACTAGATGACCTCCAGAGGCGCCTTCCAAGCTCAGCCAGTCTGTGATTCTGCGACCACCCCTAGGACATGCTAAATTTACCCAGGCTTGAGCAAAGTGAAAGTCTGGTAGAAAGACAAACTCCTGGGTTTTGTTACGATGTCATCTTCAGGACTAAAACCTCACAGGGGCTTTACAGTCGAAGAATGAGGAAAGATAATAAACAAATTTTAGTGAGTATATTTACTGTTGGACAGATAACTTCCAAAAATAGATCAGCTGGAGATCAGCTGGCCTGCAGGCCCCAGAGTCTTCAGGAGGGAGTTTCACTGGGGCTCAGCGTTGTGGGGAGACAGCTGGGGCAGGGCCCTGGGTTGGGGAAGGGGCAGCCCCCGGGAGCCCCTGCCCTCAGCCCTCCAACCACGCGTTGGAGCCCAGCCACCTCTCTGCAATCAAATGATGGCCTCTTCGGAGGGTCAACAGGGGGAAGAGGATCCATTTTTCTTTACTAGTATGGTCTGTCAGCAGAGGGAATCGTGTGGATGCAGATCAGTTCCCTTTCTTTCTGACCGGGAAATGGGTGGCACCTGCCCCCGTGAGTCAGGAGGAAGCAGCCAGCTCCTGACCAGAGCTGTCCCACACCTACCCACACGGACACGCAAAAGGAAAACCTGCCGCCTTCCACCCTCAGGAGAAGGCAGGAGGTTTTGCCAGCCCCCAGCCTGTTGACTGACACCGTGCAGTGGCACAGGCTGTGATGACTCTGTGTCGGGAAGGGGAAGAGTGGTGTCCCCGGGGGTGTGCAGCCAGGCTCCCGGCCTGCGCCCAGCATTGCGGGCGGTTTCCCAGTGCCACGGGTGACCTGAGCTCGCCGTCCCTCTCTTCAGCCTCTCTTCCTTCCGCTGATAGGACGCTAATCGCCGCTAAGATTTTTCCAGTTGAGCACGGGATTGCGCCTTAGTCATCCGAGCAAGCCCCCTTCCTCCCTTTAAAGTTTTCCCATGCCTAATTCCACTCTGTATCAGTAGGAAATGACAAGTCATGCCACTTTTTTTTCTTCCCCAGTGTTTCATGCTACTTCACTCTACCTAGACACACGGCGTCTGAGCGGGAAAGCACAATGAACTCATGAAGTATTACCAATAGGAAGTGACACTTTTCCTCCTTTTGTTCAGTGAATTCCCTACAGGCTGCAGTTAAAATATTGGAGACATTTTATTTAAAGACAGGAAGGTTCTGTTTTCAACTTAGATACATTTCTGATTTAACTTTCTATCCAACTGAAACCAGATCTGACTAGTCTGACCAATTCTCAAGTGAAGATTGAGAACTTAATAAAAAAAATCCAGAGATTATAACCTTCAATCAAGTGTTGGCTCTAAGCCATGTTTTAATATCAGAAAAATTAACACAGCATTTCACTTCAGAAGTAAGTGTTCTTGATACGTGTTCAACTTCAAGAGTCTTTTATGAAAGCAGCCGGTTTTGAGCTTGTGCTTCACGAATTTTCCAGCGTGGGCAAGAGCAGAATCGCATCTCGGGCAGGCATCTTGTGATGGTTGAAGGGTGACCTTTCCCTTAGCAACAGGGCACTGAAGGTCTGGAATGCAGATTGATTTTTTTTGCCCTTACGTCCATGCTTTAGCAATGCTTCAGCCACCTTATCTGGTGGATACGTTCTCTTAAAAAAGAAGAGAGGTGTTGTGAAATCTCTCTACGTCAAAGTGTGTGCCTGACTGCAGGTGCTGTTACATATAATCAAGAGGACTCCTACAAAGGAAACTAATCCTCAAGCCATGGAAATTTTCACTGAAATACCGGGCACTTTTTTGCAGATTAGTTTTCCAGACCTCTCAGCTCAGAGAAGGACCTTTTTTTTCACATCTCTCTTCTGAGTAACTGCATCAACTGGACTTGGGCAAGCAGAACTTAACCCCCTTGTAATCAGGACCACTGTTACCAGAGGAATGGGATTTATCAGGGAAAGGCTGGGTTAAGGAAATAGCAGAAAAGCTTCAAGAACCTCAGTTTAATTTTGCTTTGTCCTGCTCATGCTATTAATAATACCCATATTTCTGATCAGTAAGAGCATGTTGTCACATAATTTATGAGCTGCAACACACTAAACAGTTACAAGTGCCATATCCTAATGCAGGTGTTTCTCTGTGTTACGCTGCCTAAATTATTTTTCTCCTTTTTTAATATTCCTTAACCTGCATCTGGTAGTTGATCGCAAATTACAGTGAAAACATAACATAATTTAAAGTTATGAAAGCTTGTAAAAGTGTTTTTCACAGAATGATTTATAGACAGTCCAGGGTTTGAAACTCTCCTTTTATTGCATATATTTCTTCTTACTTTACAAATAATTATACGCCAAGATACAAATGTTCCTTCATGGAAGGTACATTTCTTTTTTTAAAAAAAAGGACTAGGGCGTGATCCAAAATAAGCCATTTATTGTTCATTAATATAAAATGTATTCATATTTCTAGGAGGTGTCATATCTAAACCACTGTTCATCCAAATTTCTTGTATGATCTGCTCCCTGCGCTCTATCCTTTCGGCCAGTTCTGCCGCCTCTGTTGAATTATAACCTGAGTAAGAAGGTCTGTAAAGTCCTGCTATCTCATCCTGGACATCTGAATCGGAGGAATCTTCCTCCTCCTCCTCATTTTCACTGTTCTCGTACACTCCATCGCTTTCTGGCACCAAGTGATCCTTCTTTCTGCGCAATTTCCTGAAGTCATTCGAGCATGACCCGCGGATCACCAAAGCACACAGCGTGAAGATTAGTCCCACACAGACGCTGGACATGAACAGGAGAGCGGCTCTTTCAAGGTGATCTGAAATCAGAAAGCCAGTCCTTAAACACTTTACAAACTCTGCCAAACCCTAGCTACAAAAAAAACCAACCAACCAACCTCTGCTGCCATTTCCGAAGCACCCCACGTTACGTGGCCATAATGGTGGAGGGTGCCTGGGGGGACACGGGCTGTGGGGTGGCTTTTTCCATCACGCACCGGAACGGCCCTGCACTCGCCGTCTGAAAGCTGCCCTCCCTGCCTCTTCACATTACTGTGCCAAAATCCCAGCCTCCTAATAACATTACAAAATAACAACATTATCCCATCTTTTTATGGGATGCTTACTAGCATTCTCAACCAGCTACAAGAAGCACACCCTTTTTATTTTCCAGCCATCCTGCCAAAACGGGCCTTACCCTCATGAAGAGGGGGCACGGGAAGAGCAGCTCCGGGAGCAACTGTGGAGCCATGGCAGCATCTCCAGGCTGGGCAGAGCAGGGAGCATTCTTCTTCCTTGACACAGTCTGAGATCACTTCTCAGTATAGCAACGAGTGAGACAGATGTGGAAACAGCCTTTCTCAATAGGTTGTAAACTCCAACCCCGGCTGCTTGAGGTGCTGCTAGCAGGTCTCAAGGGTGGTGGGTTCTGGGGGTTTGGGAAGAGCTGCTGGGGGCAGCTGGCAGGGACGGTCTGTCTCGCTGTGCCAGCAGGCTGAGGCTGCCCTTCGTGCTGTGCCCTTGCAAACGCTGTGGGATGATGTTTGACAGCTGTGTGGGTCTTGCCATTTTCTAGAAGAGCAGCAATCTTAGCTCCAGTGGAATTGCTTCACAACATCAGCCTTTGCTCACTTCCAAAATTCATGACTTCTCCTGCGGTGTTAGAGATCGGGTGATCACGAATTTATTTGCCTAAACAAAATTTGCCGTAGTGTTGCTAAGTCACAAAACCTGCCACGTCCCATACCAGAGATGGCTGGCTTTGGTGTTTGTTTTGGGTTTTTTTTAATGCCCCTCGATGATTCTTATATGTACGCATACCAACATTTCCAAAAATGGATGTCTCCAGCACTGCTCCCAGATCAGGATCAGGTTTTCAAAAATACTGAACCGACAGTCCCCATTGAAAATATTCATTAAAAAAAATCTTGGCTGCAGTCTCTAAAAAGAGTTTGGATCCTTCAAGATGGAAAATATTCTATAAATATCAATTATGCTGTGATTGTCTCAGCCACAAGACTGTGATTATATTGTAATAACACCGTTACTATAAACATGGGATTACCAGTTGGGACCTTCTGAAGTGATCCTCCCTTTTCCCAAAATGCCACAATCTAATGGACCAGACAAATCTCAGCCTCATTTTCCTACCTCTAATGTATGCAAATGTAGCCAAGGAGTTGCTGACAATAGTTCCATCATTCTTTGGAAGTCTTGATTCCTTTGGATCAAGGTCAACACCTACGACATGAGGGAGGGAAAGCAATTTCAATCGTATCACAGATGATGAAACTACTAAGCTGATACTCACCCAGAAACTTTTTAACTAACAAGTCTGTCTAAAACACAGTCAGTCCAGCGCTGTGCCCTAGGAAACTTGCAGAACATTAGACCAATTTTGATAAATTAAAAAAATACTGAAATAAAGTATAAATAACCATGTATTGAAAATACTGAATATCTAGAAAATGGCAAAATTATTTAAAAGAATCTATGACCAAGTGAAATTCTCTTGCCTATTCCCATTAGGCTTTCTAAAATAATTTATTTCCATTAAGCTTCACAGTTCTCAGATGGGCTACCCAGCCCAATCACTGTAGTACACTCCTATTATTGATGACAGTGAATATGCATTAGCCACATCATTAATTTGATTTGCCTTTAAGAAGAGGTGGTGTTGGCATAACTCTTAAAAGACTCTTTACCCTGAAGCAACTGCAGTTTCACTTTGCCCTTCCCACCTCCCTCAGACCAAGCTTGGCAGTGGGAAAACATCCCATCTCAGTCAAAGAAAAGCAGTGAACCGTATTTCTCTCATGGTACGTACCATCGTTCTGTTTGACAGAAGACTTGTTATTGGTGACCAGGGGGTTGACAGCTGTGAGGATAAATTTAGGAACTGAAAAGACGAAAGACAAATTGTCTACTGTTAGTTTAGGCACCAGATCCCCAGTTAATTACCAGCTCTACTACTGTCCCTGGGTTTATTAACTGGGTGGTATTGATGGGATCGAAGCAGGTGGTTCCATCACTCAGAGATCAGAGTGGGTAGCTGTGTCCAGAGCCAGTGCAGGCAAGTGCCAGCCCTGCTGGTGTGCAAGCCTGGCCCTGGCATTGCAGACAGCCTGAGCTTCCTCGGTGGCCCAGAGATGCTCCCTCACACCTGGAGGATAGGGGTGTTCGTAGAGGTGTTTGCATGATGCAGCCCCAGGCTGCTTATCTCCCCCGTACCACCCTCGGCTGGGGCTGCTGCCACTGCATTGCCCTGACTTCTGCTAACTTAGTAATACTCTAACCCCAACAGGTGGCAAATGCAGGGCCCTGCACAGCAGGAGCCCCAGGAGAAAGACTCTGCCCAGTGACACGTCCTCCTCCCTTCACCACCACCCACAGATCTGGCGCACCAGGAGGCACGCCACTGGGATGCTGTGGCACGGGATGGTGGCAAAGAGCACACTGCTCACAGCTTTAGCACAGGGGAGGTGGAGGAAAAGCAAGTGGGAAAGGAATAAAGTAACTGGGAAGAAGGCTGGATGGGCAGGGAAGGGAGAAAAGGGAAAGAGTGGTGGGCAGAGCAAGACTGAGGGATGGGATGCACACGTAGACAACCAGTAATTTTCACCTAATGATCAGTGAGACACCAAAGGGGACAGATAATGCTATGATTTCTTGCTAGGGACTAGTAAGGGTAGCTCTGGACCCGTGACTACATTCCCATGCCAGCCTGTGTGGAACTCCAGGAAAGTCAATGCAGCTGCATGCTGCATGGGGACCTGCCCCCGTCTCTTCTGCCCCCTTGTTTTCCACCCCACAAGGCCTACAAATTCTAGATGCTAAACTGCATCTAGATACTGTTTTTCAATGAGGATAATTCACTGCAATTCTCAGAGAAACATTTAAAGTCTTGCATGACATCCTATGCAAAGCCTCTGAGACAAATGGTCGCTGAGGAGGAAGGTGCTCAGGATGGGAAAAGATGTGCTGGGTGGGAGCGGGCTGCATCCTTCTTATTTTGTTATTTTCCCTTGATAAGTTTTCACACTTTTCTTAAAATAACTAAAAGAGCTAAAAGCAGGTGCATCATGCAGACACTAAGAGTTCACTTATTCTGTGTTAGATGAATGGGCCCTTCAGAAACCCAGATCTTGGCACCTGTTCCCTGTACTATGTGAAGGCAGGTTGATTGATTTTCAGACCAATGTGAAAGGGAGAAAAAAAGTAAGAAATTTCAGGTATGAAGCTCACCTCTCTCCCACATAGAAACATTTGCCAATAACTAGTGTTAAGGAAAGTTAAACAGAAGAGAGGCGACTGAGGTTTGGGGCTTAGCATAGTTTTCATCTGAAAAACAACTAAAAATAGCACTTCTTTCTGAGCAGAACTTTTCTTTGTGTGTGGGCTCAAAGTCAGAGCTGTTTCCTTTCCTGATGAAGGAATTTTTTTGGGACTCTTAGCTCCTGTTCGCAATAGAAGGCCAACAGAGATAGGGCAGAATGAGCTCATTTCTATTTTGGCTTGTACCTCATCGTAATTCTTAACTGTTCTCCAGCAGCAGAATATTTTTGTTGGTGCATGAGGCAGACAGTGAGCAGTTTGGTTTGTTTTCAGACTCTGAATTTGCAGGCCTGGCTATTATGAACAATGTGCACGTGTCCTGGGAGGACATACCCTCCCCAGTGCCTTTGTGGGCCCTGCAGCTCCTGTCGCACGGCCTGGTGCCCAGGCAGGGGCTCCTTCACCTGTGCTGATGTTCCTCCTGCTCTCTTCCCAGGGCTTTCCTTGCTACAGGACTGAATCCTTTCCCCGTGGCTTCCCATAGGGTTTGAACAGCTATTTAGTATGCCCTTCAAGTATCTGTTGTAGGGGGATGCTTAATTCAAAACGGCATGGATAAAAAAAGCTCCGGCTTGCTTGCACTGTTAATTTTCGTTATGGCTTCATTTCGGACACAAGGACTTTAACTAGGATAGTTAACTCAGGTCGCTGAGCAGAATAACTGGTACTAGCACATGGAGTTTTTATCAAGATAATCACATCTATACTACAGCTTGTGGCAGCACTGCTTTGTCAAGTAGGGTAGGAGTCAGTCACTTACTGCAAGCGGCCAAGGCAGCCTACAGCCGGACTTGGAATGGCATCCAGGGAGTGCAGATACAACACAGGGCATCAGGAGCTGTATTTCCTGAGAGGCTCCTGAAGTCCAGCCTCAGAAAGAGCCAAGAGACGTCACCCCATGCAGACAAGAGATGATGCTGAGCAGGTCACTGGGGGCACCGAGACCGCGAGAAACCAGCACCTCTGGCTCCTGCTAAGTTTTGACTAGCAGGAATTAACTGCAAAAATAAAAATGCAGCCAGACGCACTAGCCCTAAATGGCTGCTGACCTCTGAGGTGGGGAGGATGATTTTTTTTCACATTCCTGACCAGGATGGAAATACTTTCAAGTGTGGCATGGCCCTCAGAGAATGTGATCTGCTCCGCTGTGCTCCTGTCACTTCAGGGGAAGGCCTATTTACCTTATCTCAGGAAGCATCAGGTTAGCAGGGATCTTCTAGTGAGGGGAAAGGATCTAAAATACCATTCTGGAATATGCCCAAGCTCTTCCCATGTTTACTAGATGATCTGTAAAATAATTAGACCTGCAAATCATTGGCTAATGCTTCAGATTGCACAGCCCAGTAGGATCTGGCAGAAGAAAAAGTCTTCAAAATGTTCCAGCAACACACAAGAATAATATTTATTACCCACATGTTTTTGCAAAACCACTTCACTAAATAACAGAATGCTAATAACCTAAATAACCTCACTGCAAACAAACATATGCTGGTCTTCCAATACACAGATGTGCAAGAAAGAATGATCTGTTATAATTATCCTTACTCTAATTAAAGATAATTTTGTTGACTCATGCATGAAGTTACATAAAGCATAAAGGCAACTGCACAATAATATAATGTATTATTACAGAGGCAGCTCTCCAGCTCTCTTCAACAACGTAAAGCTGAATTTCTGCAATGCCTCTTACCTGACAACTAACTCATGGGGAGACTGAAAATCTCTCATGCCAGCAAGGAAGCAGCTGGTTCTCATTTTCCTCTGATCTTCAGGTACACGGTGATCTGGTAATCAATCCCACGTTGCTGTTCCCAAAAGCACGTCTCAGATAACCTGTGCCCTTTGACCACTACTCACTAGAGATGCAGCAAAAGGACTCTATGATATGTCCCTGTGGACCTACTGCTGTGACTCCCTACAGACCAGAAAGAGCCAGAAAGGAGGAGGGGTGGCAGCTTTCCAAGCAGTGCCCGGTAAGCAGACTGGTAACTTGGTGAAAAAGCTTTTACACATCTTCTGGTTGAAGCAGAGATGTGTGTGAGACGATCACCCCTGACCCTCACACTTCCACCCCACAGCCAGCCAGCAGCACAAAGCAGAGCCTGAGGAAATCTGTCTGAGGCTTAAAAAATACGCAGCCGTTCCTAAAAATGTGCAATACCAAAATAAGGCACTACTTTGGAAGTTCTGCAACCACTTTTCTCTTACCTTTATTGATAATACACATTGCTACCCCACAGCCTTTGCTTTTGAGAAAAAGGACTGTAGGGATTTCTGCTTTCCCTGATGTATATACATTAGTCTACAGTAAAGAATACGGAAAACCGTTCCCTCTTGTCTGAGGAATGAGCTGAAGTAAGCTTCAGTCCTGCAAGGGATGTATAACCTCAAACCTTTAATTTTAGTGAGACTTTGTCCATGAGAAAGGAAATCCCTCTGCAAGGCTGAAGGCTGTAGGTGTGCTCATGTGAATCAGATTTCAGGACTGGGCTTGTATACAGTGCTTCAATTATGCTGGACTGCTTTACCTGCACCGATGGCAGGCAATGCCAGGTTATTTCTCCTAGCTCTGTTGCAGGTCAATTCTGTAGGACAGACTCTTATTTTGACAGTATTTCTCAAAATATTTAAACACATACTTTATATTTTATTGTTAACTGCATTTTTATAGGGGAAAAAACCCTCAATGCCTGAGTTTACATTAGGCGCACCTGTGCCTACAGGACTGTTCACGTATTTTGGTTGTTCTTGCACAGCTGTGTCACAAACTCCCTATGTTAAAAAGAAGGGGAGATTTAGGAAGCCTCTGAGTGCTTTGGGTCTCCATAAGTGTGCACCATTTGGCATTGTAAGCAGAATGATCATTTGTTCTTACCACATGCATAGCTGACGTTCAGGTATTTTGTCACTCCAGGTAGGCACGGACTTCCAAAATCCCGGCTAGTGACAATAATTTTGCACCTCTGTTTCCCGTAACACCTTTTTGATAAAACTTCTAGCGCCGTGTAAGACAAACAGTCTGAAAGAAAAATGCATACAATAAATACACAACACTGGGGTTACCAGAAACGATAGCTGCTACAATGCATGACTAGAGATACAAATGGGCTATTGATTTCAGGCATATGTTTGCCTAAGCAGGATGTCAGAATTAAATATTAAGATTTGTTAACGCAAGGAAATCAGCTGCAATGACAATGTGAACTTGCAGCAAGCTAACTACCTCATGCTGACTTGCAGGTGCACACTAAGGTTACAGTAAGATTCATGTCAAGCTCCAAATGAGGTTCCCAGTATAAGACCTCTATGTTCCCTTCACGATGACTTGGAAAAAACAGGCACGTCCAAATAGCTCTCCATCTATTTCATCTCAAGATGAGTGTGCAAATAAAGGGAGATGCAGTGCTGTTTGCAGATCTTCCTCTTGGTCCCAGGGTTATTGAGATGATTTGACTGGATGCCTAATTTCAGTTCAAGTCAGGTAAGATCAATATTTGTGTGTCGCAACAGCTAGGGCTACAGTGAAGCCTGTTGTATTAAAGGTAGATTTTCCTTTATTATGCCTGTCTCTGGTAGGAGCCATTCTGCCGTGGCGAAGAGGTCAAAATGGGCTCAATATTTAACTAGGGAAACATTTGGCTTCTTCCTCCCATACCAAATTCCAGGCTGTCCTAGTAAGGCTGCCACCACAAGCCAAGTTTGCATGCCTAAAGCAACCTCAACGGCATCTACACTGCAATGCCTTCATGCCCTAATTACATGAGGTAACCCACATCATTTTCAAAGCAGCCTAAACTACCCTTGACTTTGTGCAGATGAAGAGAGTCCAGATTGCTGAACCTCCCCCTGCGGGCTGAGCAAGAGGCATGCACCATGTGTGAAAACCTGCCTTGCTGGTATCTCCACTCAGAGTTGGGATTTTTCAATTCAATACCTGCACCTTCTACCACAATTTATAAAAGAATAAAACTTGATTAGAAGGATTTTGCAGTGAAGATGAAATTAGTTGAGTGGGAAAGTGTGTGTGTCAGACACTTTAAAAAATCTGCTCTAAAAAAAGAAAGAACGTCTCCAGACGTGATTAAATTCCCAGCATCTGTGTGTTCTAAACTCTTAAGTCACAAAGCAAAAACACCCCTTTAGTTTTGGTTTCTAAACAGAAAGTATGCAGAAATCACAAGTCTGGGGTAAGTAATACTTTCCTGACGCTGTCTGCTTCCAGTCAGCGCTACCTCAAGCATTTTGTGACTTTCTGTGGATGACAGGTATTTCTCACTCTAGTCTTCCAAGGCAGGGACACTCTAGAGGTCTGAAAACATATTTCCCTGGGCACTAAACCAGCCCTTCTTCCTATAATAAAACTCAGACAAGGACAGCATCTTGTCATCTTCCAACTGCTAAAGCTCATTTGTGCCTCTTTAGAAAAAGAAAAAACAGCCCTTGCAAAGACACCCCAAAGGTTCCCCGAATCAGTCTTGTTTGAAAAGGAAGAGGAGGTTTGAGACTGGAGTTCTTGACAAAGACTGACACTTAAAATTTGAAAACAGGGCAGATCTTTGATTTTTAGAGTTAATCCCCTGACACCACCACTAAGTAAGTCACACGCTTGAGCGGAGCCATCAGGAGATACTGGGCTGATCCGTTTGTTTGGCAAAGGACTCGCAGGTTACCTTTGGACACGGACTTTTGGGAGAGTAACTCTTCCTTTGTCTTTTCAGAGACTTAAAATCCTAAAGCCAGTGTGTCCCGGCAGGCTGCTAGGCAGGCAGAGAAGGCTGACCTAAAACACTGGGTAGTTCTGATTCAGTAAATCAGACATTTTAATTTTCCTTCCACGTGATTTTAGATGAGTAAGGATATATTTGGGTGGACATTTCAGGCAGCCAAGTAGCTTATTTTGGCAAGTAAAAAAACAACTGAAGAATATCAGGAGGAATTATCAAATGATTCATAAATGAATGGATTTGGAGCACAACAGCAATCTGGCAAACTGAATTATGTTTTCTACAGAATTTCCTGCCCTGGAAGCTACTCACAGTGTCTTATAAAACAGGGGTCTGTTGTGCTGATGGTTTTCTACAAATTCAGTGATACAGTGAGTACATGTTTCATTTTGCCTTTGGTAGATGTTTGCTCATGTTTCTGTGGGAGTTAATAGCTCCTTATCACCTATATTCATGTTGGATTTGGCTCCTCTACCTGAGGAGCCAGTCGTCACATGCCTGCAGGCTCTTGGCAGGCCAGTTTCTGGAGAACTTCCCAAGGCTTGCCTGGTGTCACAGGTGAGTAAATGCAAACCAAGGCTGGCTTGCTTTTTCAGGACACCGCAGATGTTAACTGGAAAAACCTATAACAACCCCCCCTGCTTAACAGCTTCCTGTGGTCTAACAAGATTTTGGTCTTTAGTGATTCAGTCAAAAAATGTTGTTTTTTTTTCTCTCTGGTTTATATGTGTCCTTGCTATCTCCCCATGCAGCTCCGTTGCCAGCTGAGCAATGATTTCAGCTTGGAGGAATTCTGTGTACTCGATACTGAAGGCCACTTTTTCACCGTCTTGAGCACAACCTCACGCAAGCAGACATTACAGAAGAGTATCTGCACCGACGTCAGGGGAATCGGCGTGTGCTGAGGGGATGGCTCAAGCCAGTTTCAACCAAACTTGCTCGGGGTCTGATAGCAACCCAGCTGCAGCAACGCAGAGCTCACGCGAGGAATAACTTACCCTCCTTCTGGTCAAACACCTCATTGCAGTGTCTGAATGAGGGGCGGATTCAGTCAGTGCTGCATTTTGAGTGAGTGAGTGAACGGTCCCACTGAACGGTCCCGAAGAAACCACCAACCAGGAGATGAACATTAATAGGCAATGTATCTTCTTTCTGAATACCTAAGTAATGTTTGAGCTGCACGTTATGTTTATGGGGCTTGCTGAACTGGTACCATGCGTTTGAAATAAACTGCCTCTTGAAAGGCATGTTCCCAGCATGCTAGAAGGCTGGTGGACAAGGCAGCAATGTGCGGCTGGGAAAACACTCCATTCTTCACGCCTTTCTCCCAAAGTTGCCTACTACACACCAAGACTGTTGGTGGATCTTTTGAGACAGACACTTCTATGAATGGCATGGAGATACGGGTGTCAAGAAGAGGTTCTTAATGCAGTAATCAACTATCAAATCTGACTGCAGCTATTTAACAGTTAGAGTAGAAAGCCTTGTTTCAGAAGGAAAGGCTCTTTCAGCTCCCTAATTAGCTTTGTTTAGCAAAGTTTTGGCATGCAAATGACATGCCATAAATCATGCAGGCTTTAATGAGAAGCAATTTGTCTTCTGGTTTCTTAAAGCTTCTCTCAATTCAGACAGGAGGAGCTTTCCTTTCCTTTCTTTCCACCCTGCCACACAAGACCTGCAGGTGATGGAGCAGCTAGAGCCGGCCTGAGCATCTTGTGCCAAGCTCTGGCAACAGCATCCTGTCACACCCGCTCCAAACATTAATAACTGCTGTCATCTCCCACATCACTATGCACAGGGTGAGCCTCAGGACATGGTGGGTAGGGGATGGGTCTCAAATGTAGATCTGCACGACATAAAAAGTAACGTGCTGGTGAAGGATCAGGGCACCCAAAAAAACCCCAAAACCTCTACAGTTTGTCACTCCAATGCTGGAGCCCGGTTGCTTCTTGCTTTCATCCCAAACTGCTTGCTTATGCTGCTTTATGCTTTCTGGGCTGTGCCCACCCGCAAAAGAATAAGGAGCTTGCTTTTAAAATCAACTGAAAGCAAAGATTTCACACTACGAAATCGGGATGGCTTGTGCTTTGTGGAGCCCAAAAATCAGCTCTGGGGATAAGAACTGACAAGGGAAAACTATGGAGTTCAGAGCAAGCTAAGGCTGCAGACTCCTAAAGAAAGTTACCATAACAATATGGTAATTTATGCAAGAGCATGGCACACAGGGTCCTGCCTATGCATCAGAAAAAGGCCATTTGAACCACTGAGTCCAGCAAAAACACACAGTATGATCAGCAGCACTTATGAAAAGTGTTGCTGATACCTTTATATTCCAGTCCAAGTATTGTCAATAAACAAGGCAGTATGATACGTAAAAATACTACTTAACTGCCAGCACAGGCCATTCCTTAGAAGTGAAGAGAATAGAAGTGAATACAGCACCAAGGCTTTCTGAAAAGCTGAACCCTCTCTCTCCTCTCTCTCCCTCTCATTGTGGTGCCTGTTGTACGGCCCATGTAGCCTGCATGAGATTAGCCCATGGCTTGGTTTTATTTACAAGCGGCTCTGAGTTCAGAATTCAGTCCCTAAGTATCTTGCACAAAAAAACCCAACCCTGGTCTTTCTCTTGTGCATATGCACAGGGTGAGGGACCCATCTGCCAGCACCCACACCGAGGAGAGACAAGCAGAGCTCCATGCTCGCTGGCGGCAGCAGGAACCAGACTTCCTCTGCTCAAATGCTCGTTGCTTTGTTTGGCACCATTTGGGTCTGCATGTACACGGGCAGGAGCTCCTTGGCTTATTCTGGACTCCAGAGCCAAGTGTACTTGTCCCATCGGTTCACAAATCTAAGCTAGATGAAGCCACACACGAGAAACCCCCTGAATTGTTAGTAAAGAAAACATTAATGGATGAAGTGACGTGTGTCTGAGTGCGCTCCGAGCAACTTCAAGCAGCTGCTCAGCCAAATGTGACCTTCCCTGTTCATCTCAGCAGAAGGTTAACTGGACTCTAAAAACAGTGGCTGCTCTCTCCTCCCCTTCAAGCAATCCCTTTTCATCCTACCACTGCGTTGAACACCTTTTCTTTTGGGGGTGCTTTGTCTTGACAAGATTTGTTGTGGCCAAGGGGTGCAATGGCTCCTACTGGCACCCTTTGGGGCCCAAAACACCTACTGATCTTCCCAGTTTTCTCAGGCTGACACGGACAAGGAACTTTCCATACCTGATGTCTGCTCGCAGAGGGAGTTGACTGAAGGATTTTTGCAGTGGAAGCAAAATTGAACAATTTTATCCTTACTTTTGCACTCATAACATTCAGTTGACTGTTGTCTCCCACACCCAAAGTGGCAATGCACTAGTGGCAGACGCTGCAAAGGGAGATAGGAACCTACCCCACGTCCCTGAGCCCTGGTCCTGCTACAGAACAGTGCCTCTGCATCTACCCCACTCGTACCACCCCTCTGCCTTCATAGCTGGAGCACCATCTGCTCTTTCATGGTGTCCCTGTAAGAGGTCCTATGCTGTGTCACTTAAATAACTGCTCTGCGGCCACGGGTTTCTTCCACTCAGGAGCCTGCCATTTACGTGACTGCCCACAGAACTTGTGTTTGAAATCAGCCCCATCGTTAGTAAATATATGCTAAGCAGCTGATGCTCAGGAATGGAAGGGCACACCTAGACCTTGAACCAGTGATACCTACAGTCTAGAAAGGACTTCATCACCTTCTCTGTAGCAGCTCTGAGCTATAAGCTCTTGCTTCTTCCCCCCAGCAGAGGACTGGGCCGTGTTTCTGTTAATTGACTAAGTGCTCCTTGAAGTGTCTATACTTCAATATCCTGCATTTCCTAAATTTTGGCCACCTTACACGGTTTGTGTTTTATGGCACCCAGAAGTCTATAGCTAGCATGAACCTAGTAACTTCAGAGCATAGTAACTTCAGAGTATAAGCACTTCCAGATCCACCTATAGACATTTGTACCTTTACTTCATTCACATCTGCTCACAGAGACTTATACCAGGGACTGGCAGACTATACAACTCTTAATAAGAGAAAGAAACCAAAAGCTTTTCAATCACTGCTACTGAATAAGAGATGTCCACAATACTCTTAGGAGGAAAAAAAAAAAGGAATCACAGTATCACAAAATACTGTTATATAACAAAATCCTGATGTCTTGTTGGGCTGGAAGGAACCTACAGGATTTTGGAAATCCCTCTTTCCTGCCTTGCTACTACCCCTCTACCCCTTCCTCTTACATGAATGCCATTTCACTGAGAAGAGGGGATTAGGACAAAACCCAGCCCCAGGGTATGTCATGCCATGGTGGAATCATAGAGTGGTTTAGGTTGGAAGGGACCTTAAAGATCGCCTAGTTCCAACCTCCCTGCCATGGGCAGAGGACGTCCCATTTTCTGATGCCTTTCCTTGTGTCCATGTGGCACTTCATTAATTTTATCTGATTTCATCTGTTTTCTTCCTATGCCAGTTGTTAGTCTTTGCTTAAGTAATCGTTTCTGTCTGACTCTGATCCACCAGGATCTGGAAGTCTGGTTTCAACCCCTTCTTCTGTCCTCGTTTTCCTGTTTGACTTTGGGCAATTGCTTGGACCTAGATACATTTTAAAGTCAGCGAAGCATCTACATGGAGAGAAACATGTCACAGGAGGCAGTTCAGCCCTCCTAAGCTGTTCCCACCTCTCACAGTGCAGAGCTGACAGAAAGCAGTGGAAGCTGTGATGAGAGTGCCAGGATTCTCCACCTCTACTCTCAACCTCCCCAAAGTGGGAACAGGTTAAAAAAGAGAGGGCTGTGCTGGAAAGGACTCTACCTTCCAGCAATGAAGATATGTAATTCTGGGCTCCGCTGGTCATTAGTGCTTGAGGGAATGCGTATCTGACCAGCCAATGCACATCCAGCTGAAATTTCTAGGAAGGACATTTTAGTGTTCTACCTTGCAAGTTGCAGCTAGAGGTGACCCGCTACTAAGCCTTCTTTCAAATACTTTCATGTATTAATGAGAGTAATTTACAATTTGAGAAGTGTTTGTTGACCTGAATCTTCCTTATACTCTCTACGGTAACCTGTTCTGGCACAACTCTTTAGCTTCTTTTGGCCAATAAATTTTCTCTTTCCTTATGTATGTGTTAGTGCACACATAAAAGAGACAGTATGTCAGAAAAGCCAACAACTCACACAGGCACGAACTGCTGTGGTTTCCTGCTTTAGTGCTGGGCACAATAGATTCCTCTAAGAAGAATCATCTGCTACAAAACTGCACCCCAAAAAGTTTTATTTTTCTTGTGAAGTTTTTGATAATCTAGGTAAAACAGGGAAGTGACTTTCTGTAAATTCTGTATAGTCTTAACAGTACCAGTCATTTGAACAGCTGCAGAAGCAGGACACTGCTTGAAGTTTTTATTTTCCCGCAATTATCCAGAGATCTTATAATGGAAATAATTCCCTGTGCTTCAATGAACTCTGTCACTCATGGTACGAGCTTTCTTTATAAGAGAAACTTTTCCTGAAGGCAAAATACCCTAAAATGCCTGGAGACAAGATTTTATGTACTGTTCTTTGAAGTGGGCAAAGGTGACCACTCATAGGTATGAACAGCCCCAATGACAAGTCAGAAAGTAAGACCATGTGAAAATACTGTATTTCAGTCCAATGGTGAAAGTGATAAAAACCAGGAAAAATGTTTTATAGTGATCTTATATGGCAATTCCACATTCTTTGACAAATCCTCCCTTCCCCCTTAACTGCACTGAGCAAGATGAGCTGTTCTAAGTGCAGTCTTTTGTTTCTGGTCATTTTTAACAAAAGTAAGAGGTGCAAATTACATATATCAATCTTGGGACTGAAGTAGTGCTGACTTATCAGCTACGGTACACGTTAGAGAGTTTCTTGTACTCAGTAATTAAAATCATTACCCAAATTCAAATATTCTCTTTACCTGAATCAGAACAAGGACTTGAATGTATGTTTTCCATAACCCATCCTAGGTGGGCTTTTCAGTTGGCTTTGTCCTGTGCTAAAGCTGCTCCATTGCCTAGGGTAAGCAAGACTAACCAGCCCAGAGGATGACTCTACTGTAAAGGCTTTATCTAGCAGGGGCTGCACCACGACGCTATTGCTCTTCTTCTGCCTCTGAATTGAAAATGGCACCTAATTTAGATTATTAAACTGGCTCAGAAAACTACTTCCAAGAGGAGGTAGTCATACTAAATGTTGAGCTGAGGCTCAGGATCCTACAAGTTCTCCAAAGCCACACATATATCACCAATATCAGAGATGGATTTATATACTCTATTTCCTATATGGAGAAAGGCTTTTCTGCTAAAGAAACTTTACATTTTCCCGTGTTCTCTTTGAAGCAAAGCTCTGAAAATCTGTCAGCTGATTTGATAGACCATTCATAGAAAAGCTGTAGTTCAGAATACATCTGTCTCAGTCCAAAGCTGCTCTTTGTCATTATTTGCTTATCAGCTATGTTACATGGAAGATGAGGTCACCAAAATCTAGCTAAGTATCTAATTAATTTAATACCCAGTACTCCTAGCAGGACTATATCAAGTATGGATAGATGCAAAACTCTTGAGCTCAACAGAGACTTCCTATACTTGTCATTAGGACCCACAGATGACTTCTCTTCCGCATAGTACTAAAAAACTGCCTCACAGTTTCCCTTTGATGCAGTGAAAGAAATGGAAAGACTCAAGCACTGCCTTTAGGCTGAGATGCACAAACGTGGGTAGAAACAACAATGGGTGTGTGTTGGAGCAGATTTAGCTTTTGGTGCAAACATATACAAGTACACGGGCTCTGATTCAGGAATGAAGAGCAGCTGAAGTTAGTTTTCTAAATTGTCTCAAATTGTTAAAATCACGTTGACATTCAAATTACCATTGCTTTCCCTGAGAGAAAGGCACACAGACGTTTAAGAAGTCTAATCGTGCACCCATTCCCTTCTGTATGTGCTTAAATAACCATATAAATAAGATTTAAGCTTGAGATGGACAGACCTGAAGTCAATTGGACTTGGTTCTTAAGTGCTAAATCTTTTGTGATAACTGAATGTGTACTCCCAAGCCACATAGGTGCTTTTGAAAATTATTTTCACTACAGAGGGTTACTGGTACCATGCAGAAAGAGGCAAAGCACTTTCGTTAACCACATGCTACTATAAATTTAGATATTTAGTGATAAAAAGTGAGTCTTAAGTCATTATTCATACACCACCCAAGACTATACAGTGAAGTCAATGACTGGTTATCGATGTAGACCATACAACTACTATCTAATGTTTTTGGGTTCTTCTACCTATTCAAAATGGAACAGTCTGTGCATGAAGGTGTATATTTTTATATATATTGGGATGCACCTGTACGAGTAAATCAGCAGTGACGGGGTATGTTTCTGGCACTGCAATACAGTGCTCCACTCTGATAAATATGGTTCCTGCAGCTGCCTGGCCTGGGCCAACAGCATCCTCTCAACAACTCCCCATCACAGCTGAGGAGCTAGAACAGCCAGGGTGCCACCCCAAGAAGCAGTTTGCATGCAGTCATCCTGCTTTGGAGGGTAAGAGTTTCGTACTGCATACACAGGACATTCCTGTCTGCTGAACTTGGTGCCAGAGAAGAAGTCCCAGGCGCATTTAATTTTCTAGTATATTACCACAGTCTTGGAGTCTGGTCATACACCAGCACCTAAAGCAATGGATCCTGACCAATGGACCCTATCTTTACAGTCTGCATTTAAGGCAAGGAAGAGCTGGCAGAAACAAAGATCAGAGAAGACAGTAACAATAAGACAGGGTGTTGTGACACCCAGGTTGCCTAATCATTGTCAGAAACTGGAGGAAGAAGAGAGGCAAGCAAGGTGATATTTAGCATACGTCACCTAAATTCAAGACAGTCAGCAGAACTAGAGTTTTTGATGTTAACCATACTAAGGACTGATTAACTATATGCCATTTTATTACTTTGCTGCACTTATTACTCTATGTTTCTCCTTCATGGGCA
The DNA here is from genome assembly GCA_033628505.1 of Tringa tobata. Classification (NCBI taxonomy): domain Eukaryota; kingdom Metazoa; phylum Chordata; class Aves; order Charadriiformes; family Scolopacidae; genus Tringa; species Tringa tobata. Next base: position 4,046,449 of record JAHREE010000574.1, on the reverse strand, counting down.
ATTTGTTTGAGTTTCAGAAATAATCTCTATTATATTTCAGTCACTGGTGCCTTCAAAATGCCACTGTTCTTGCACCTAAAGTTTTCTCCCCATCCGTTTCCCCTCTTTTCTGTGCACCTGCTTGGAGAAGTCTATCAACAGTGTAAAAACATACCAAAGGGGGGGATGCGCTCCACTTCTGTCGAGCAGACGTTCTCCTCGTGTGCCCATCTGCCATAGGTGGCAGAGTAGATGATAAGGAACTTGGACTCCTGACAGTGGAGTTTCAGTTCCTGGTTTTCACATGCTGATTTGGTTTTGTATTCAGCTAAAATAGAAGCAAATAACAATATGGTAGCATGAGGCAATTTACTCGGCTGGACTGTTAACAGCAAATAGCAGTATGACAGAAAACAGCTTTTCTGCAAGTTCTGTTGCGAGTGATATGTGGCACTATTACAACCAGAGACAAAGCCAATAGCAAAGCAGAGCGTTTCCTCCAACTGAATTGCTCCCATATGACTATCTAAAACCTCCAGCTCCTTTTTGAAAGGAACTGAAAAGTTAACTTTTGCCAATCTCCTCTCCCAGAGGAACAGCCTCCCCCCTTCCCGCCTGATTTCTTGGCTTGCTTTCCATCGCTGCTCAGCAGGAGAAGCCTCGTCCTTCCCTTTTGTCTCTCCCAGGGACAATGTTGTATTCTACGCCTACTTCGGATGCCCGCCTGAGCGCCGAGAGCCTCCGACCATTCATCAATCACGGGGACGGCTGGCATCACCCAGTGCCACCGCGCACAGCACTGAGCGAGCGCCCAAGAATGGCAGGCACAAAGGCACGGGGACGGGCTACGCACCCCGCGCCAGACAGCGCTCTCAGCTGTATCTGCACGGCTCCACCAAGGTCAGTGAGCTTCCCTGGGCCTGACTATCCAGCCCAGGCTCATTTGAAAGTTTCGCTGACAAAGCCTTGTGAATCAGGGGGCTGAGAAAAATACACCCCCTCCCTTTCTCAGCTGGCACAGGGATACTGGCAGCGCTCTTGGCACCGAGGTGGTGAAGCCAGTGAGATCGTCTTCCAGACAGCATGGTTTATCCCTCCTAGGGAACCGGTTAAAATCTGCCATCTGGCCAAGGAGGTATCTTGCTGGCCTAAGCAGCCGCTCTGCTTGCAGCATTTTACCTCTCAAGTCTTGCTGGTCTAGGTAAGGTGGCAAACCTTTTTCATGCAGATAACGCCAGGAAGAAGAGTTTATGCTGCTCCACTTCTTTTGTCTTTCAAAAATGTGAAAACAGGAAAAGGAGGTTCCTGAGCTGAGCAGGAGAAAAGGGAAACCTTATTGTTACTGAGTGGTATCCCAGTGAGTGGAGTGTGGGTGTTGGTGCTAGGGGAACTGGAGAGAGAAAAACCTATCTATTCAATAAAGAAAACATTATTGTTCCATTTAGAACAAATAAAAAATGGGTTAATGTTCTTGGTAATAGTCCAGTTTCTTCCATTTGAGCTCATCAGCAGTCACAAGTTTAAGTCTAAAAAGAGTTATTTTTAAAAATACTTGACCTGCTGCTGATTGTTACTTCTGCAGAAGCACCTGCCATACCCGTACACCCATGAGGATCATGCCAAGAAAACAGGGGCTCTGACCCGAGGGCTACAGCGGTGCTCTGTGTCTGTATGGGTGTGCTCCGTGGCTGCTGGAAAGGCTGGACAGACAACGGGAAAAAAACCTGGAAATGGTGTAAGACAAAGGCAGGAACACAAGAGAGACCTCTGCAGAGATACAGCAACAGAGGAAAAGAAAGTATTTCTAAATAGATGAAAAACTAAGGGAGTCAGGCAATTGCTTAAGTGCCCACTTGAAGGCAAGGAGATTGTAAAATATACTTAAAGTTACACTCAAGTGATTTCCTCAGTAAGGGTGTTTTCCACAGCCAAGCATAACAATATTGGTATCTTACCTACAAATATAAATTTCCTGTCACGTGAAATCACGTAATTTACACTGAAACAGGACTTTTTCTCAGTTCTGAAGGCAGCACTTGCTGTTAAATACGCTTTTCACCAGCTTTTGCAAAATCCAGATTACAGAGAATATTATATATTCAAAGTAGCTCATTTCCAGTGGGAAAAATACTAAGCAGCTTATAAAAGTAACAAACAGGATCCCAATCCACTTTTGTTTGGTAAATAGATTTTGAGTGACACAGACACAGCTATGATCTTCATTTACTATTAATAATGCAGTATTTGTAATATGTTAAAAAAAAATATCTTTAAACTATAAGATAATAATAGAATCATAGAATGTGTTGGGTTGGAAGGGACCTTTAAAAGTTATCTGCTCCAACCCCCCTGCAGCAAGCAGGGACATCTTTAACTAGATTGCTCAGAGCCTCATCAAGCCTGACATAATAAAACAGATCATTAAAATGTTACATTTCAGACTTTTATTTCCCCCTTGATGATTCTCCCAATAATTCTTTCTGGGAGTTTTTGTGTTAATGCTTTGCCAAAGGTAACACCTTCCTACTCCATTCCCATATCTTTGCTCTGACTTCAATACTTTGCCCTTCAGTTTTCTTGCCACCCCTGTTCCTATTCTACCAATGATGTCTATGCTCTGATTAAAGAAAATCTCTTTTGTGCTTTCTCCTTTAGTTGTGGGATGGTATTTCTGAGTTGGCTGGTAAACCTACCCATAAATCATCATTCAACTATTTTCTTTGGGATCCATTTCAGCCACACTGGGGATTTGCTGCCAAAAAAAGCTGAGCCCCCAGGCTACTGGGGCTTGTTCTCATATACAATAGCAACAAGAAAAACAATTAAAAAACAGCAATAAATGAAACATCATGAGGATTGTCTTAATCTTTCTTACACTTTTCTCATGTTTATAAAGCGCATTTTCTTTGAGGCAGGATTTGTCCCTTTACATATCAGTCAATTATCTGCATAGAACACAGGTGATTCTACAACAAAATTCTGTAATAAAGTTAGCCATGCATGTGTATGTTCCAGCCATTATTCTATAAATGGGAGGTAGTAACAGAGGATCTTTGAAAGCTTTGGTCCTACCTCCTTAAGCGTTTTTGCATATTCCTTATTATGATATCTTCTTCATCACTTGGATCCTTAGCCCAACCATCTGTTTTTGCTGTTCAGCTCTATCTTTCTATTATCTTTGCCATCTCTTTAGAAACAATTTCCAAAACATTTTTCCTTTCTAGTCTGATGTCTGACAATCTGAATTTGCCAAACTACACTGGCCATTAAACTGGCAGCAAGCACACTGTAGTTGTAAACACAATGGAGAGCTAAGGTAAAGCAGAAAAAACACAATTTGCTATTAATTAAGGGTCTCAAAACTCCACATGGATTTATGCAAAGCCTTGTGCAGCAGCATTTTAACCAAAACAAACAACAAAACACACACAAAACCACATTTGCCTGATGTGGATTACTTACTAGGTTTGCATTTAAAGGAGACAAGGAGGAATTTAGTGGTCCCTGGACACAGATCAGGTCCAAAAACCCGACTATTGACAAGGAGCTGGCAGGATCTCAGGTTTTGGCATTCATCCAGCACTTTCTAGAACAACGGGTAAAAAGGATAGGCTTGAAAACAAGGTATGAAACTATACAGCAATGAGAATACTTAGTTGCACTTTGTTCTATACAGGAGAGAAACCATTCCTTCACAACTTTTTGGCTATGATCACGTAAGAAACATCTGTATCACTGGATTTTAGCCACCCCTCTACTGGACTTTGAGTCATGGCCAAGTTTACGGGAACACATTCATCACAGCCATGCCCAAGACAATTTAAGATGTCACAATTTGCTGTTGTTTGTCACTTTTCCCTCTGCCCACAGCCAGTTGGCCAGATCTTGCTGTGTGCCACCACAGCCTCCATGGTGCTTGGGACTCTGCGCAGAGCCCAGAGCAAGCGGGAACACCCTCAGCCCCCAGCCTCTTCACTGAGGTGCCTCAGGCACTCACACACTCCTGATAGTATTTATGGGAGTGTAATGTCCAGGTGAAACATGGCAACTCAAAAAGATGACTTTTTAACCATTTCATCCCAATCTGCTTAAGTTTACCTTATAATGGTAAGTATCTCCACTCGAAGGAGTTTTAACTAATGACTTGGTGTCCTTCATGATGCTTAAGCACACTCATAGCTTTAACCCACATGTAGGACCTCCAACTGAAGGGCCACATACTTTTGGCTTGCGTTTACACACATTATGAGGTACTTACTTGACTTGCCACTTGAACAGATTTCAGAATTGGTTTCACCAGATAGCACAGATGTGCCTGTCTATCCTAAGCCTGCTTGTCTTCTTTATTTTTTTTAATGGTGTTCTAAGGCTGTATCTACCCCAGATTTTTTTGGCCGAGTCATATACCATGGTTCTTACTGTGCTGCTTCGCTGGGAGTGGCAACAGAGGAGGACAATAAAAAGGTCAGCAGTGTTCAACACAGAGGGTCACGGGGACCCTCTCCAAGTCCAGCAAAAGGACTGAATACTCCTATTGCTCACATTAGCCTTCCCACTTCATCAGTGGTTTGGGGGCCCTAGCTAGAGAAAATACAAAGACATTGCCCAAGATAACTCTGGTTCCAGTTTTTAACACAGTCACAAGACAAAGCACCTAAAAAATTTAGGTGCTTTTTACAGTACTTTTGAATAGTTTTTATTGTTGTGCCCAGGACTCTTGATGTTTAAAATCACAGCAGACTGTGATAAGGAGGGCGTTGCCTTCAGGTCACCCCGCTCTTAACAGGAGTAACTGTAAGATACCATTTTCTGGTAAATTTAGGTAATCTCGTAAAATCTATGGGAATTTTTGCCTTGTTTCTCATCAGAAGGGGTCTCAGTCATACCAAGAGGCCAAATCAGAAATTTACCGCTGTGACAGCACAAGCTGCACACTTGTTCCCAGGCTGAGAGAGCTGGCAGTGGCTGAATCTCTCCTGTCATTCCTGGAAGCCATCCCTCCCAAGCAGAAATGATATACGCAGGCAGCACACTGCAGTGATCTGTAACACTCTTGCCTTTTTGTTCCCGTTGGTAGAAGACAAGGACTTGCATCCAACACTTTTTGAGCACTAAGTGCAGTCTAAAGAGTTTAAAAGGGAAGGAAAAGCACAGCAGACTTAATTTTGTCAGTCAATTCACCTTTTACAGAGTTGGAAGTCAACCAAGTAACTTCTCCTTAATTGGGATTGCTCTGGAACAGGCCGGTGAAATAGAGTTACATCTTCAGCACGTGGAGATAGCTGTACCCTACTGAGTCACCTTCTGTTTGCACCTGAGCTGAATCATCTCCTGTGCATCTGTTTGTATTTTCTCCTACTTAATGCAAACAGCAGTCGCATTTTCTATCATGTTGCTGTGCAAAAACACACAACCACAAAAGCAAACAATGATACTCGTAATGAGACAGCACTGGGCTCTTAGCATCTCAAGACAGATCTAACTTTGCAGTGATCCTTTTAATAGGAGGTCACTGTAAAAAATGCCTGTTGTGCTTCTTCCCAACTGCAGGGTAGCATCATAACGAATGATGCAGACTGCAGATGCGGTTCCAAAGGGAAGGGGAAGAAGGATGAGATCACTGGTGCTCTTTTCTAAGAAACCAGTCTACAGGATGTGTCTCTTCTCCTTGACAGAACCGGAACTCCCTGAGATGCAGAGCATTTCGTATCTCATGTTCGTGGCCTCGTCAAAACGCTTTCATGCCTTTGATCGGTGACAGTGCCTGAATGATGATGATAGTTTATACAACAGTTATCCCATGCTGTATTTATTATATTCAAGGGGAAAAACTGCCCATGGAGACATCACAAAGGCACCCACAAGCCCAAAATAATCATTGGTGTCACTTCACTGTGGTCAGTAAAATGACATCAAGGATGCATCTGGCTTACTGTTTTTGGTGGAAAGATGTACTTTCACATGGCCCAAAGGTCATGTCTGGAATGTCTTTTAGAAGTTGCAGTACAGCGTGGGTAAGCCACACTTATAAAACTGCCCTAATAATGTTTCTGGAGAGAGGATATTACTGCCGAACCACTCCATAAAACTCTTCAACTCACTAGTGGTGGGAACAGACATTCCTTGTTGTCAAGAAGCAAAGTGTTGGCTGCAAGCACAAATGTTGCAAGCTTCACCAAAGTTTCTGTAAAGCATTTACAACAGCTTCACCAACAGAACATGTTCAGATTCCACTGACTACTCATTTTTGCAATGATTTACTGACTTTGGCCAAACACTGGGCATTTTCACTATGATGAAACAAGCCTTTGACAGCACTGCAAGTCAAACCTTCTAACCCTTGTTACAAAAGTCTGCACAGCAGAAAGTAATTTATGAAGTATAAATCATTTCAAGCTATACTTAAGCGGGCCCAGCAAACAAACCATAGGATATTACTGATACAAATCATGTATTCACAGCAATGCAGATATCTGCAGAAGTGCTTAGGATCTGCTGTTTAGCTGTCATGGTGCCTTTTCAATGACTGAAGATAGGCATGGAACAAGCCAAGTACCAAACATAATGTCAACTTATTAACTGTACTTGTAACCCATCTCTGTCCAATGTTTGCATCCTCTACTGGGAACAAGGAGGGCCTGTGTGATGGATTAAAACCGGTCTACTCAGTCATGACCAATCCTTGATTAGAAGGTACTTGATTATATTAGGGAACTTTGAGAACAGGGTTTCCATCCAAAGCGAGGCTCATCAAAACAGAAGGCAATCTCAAAGCTTTCACAATCCTATGGTAATATCCTGCAGGCCAGACAAATCCTTTCAATTGTGATACTTTTGATGGTAAACTGACATAGACACAATGTCATTTCATTCAAGAGTGTGAACACTTGCTGTTTTCACACAGCATAGCTCACCGCATGGAAATCGTCAAAACATTCTGTGCATTAAGAGCCTTTACAACGTGCGATACCTGCAAAGAGGTGGGTGCCACACAGTTTATGGGTTCTGTCATCCTGGTTTCAGGCTCCCGAGTACCACACATGTGGTAGTCTTGCCCGTAAAATGCTGACTGAACACTTATTGTCGAATGCCGAGGACAGTGCAGACTCAAATGTTCCCCATCGCAGGCATAGGCAGTATGATTTTGCAGGAGTTTGGTTAGGTAACCTAGAAAATATTCAGCTCTGTTACAACTAGTACAGGAAATGACAAGTTCGTTAGATAATAAGAAAACCACAATCAGTCTCTGGAAAGGGCATTGTAGTCAAGGTTATACGTATGGCCCGCTGCCACACCACATGGTTCTGTGAATGGGTCAACCTTTACATGGTAGTAATGATCGGGTCTGGAAAACAAGAGGTCGCGTGGCAGTGAGTCAGAGCCCTACCAGCGCCCCACCAGCGGCACTATGGAGGAGATGTCATTTCACAGACAATACATGGGCTCAGCCCCTTGCCAGTTGTCATTGCTAACAGTCCCACAGTGTGCTCACAGAAGTTGGAAGGGCTATTTCTTGCGGGTTTCGTGGGCTAGAACGCTTGCATTCTAGCTGGCTAAGGTATTTCTTACACCTCGTCTTAAACTGATGCTGCCCACTTCTGCTCTCCTAGGCAGTCGTGCTTCCCACAAGTGATAATAAAAGTGATTCTCTCTGTATCACTGAGTCAGATGCGAGGACAACTGAGGAAAGGTGGTCCATAAGTGCTGGACGTGTACCCGCTGGACAGAAACATGGAAGTAAGATAAAGAGAATTTTGTATTTGCTGGAAATACAGGAGAGGGACAGGTAGGATCTGTATGCAGCTATCCACCTATACCATCTGTTTGCATCTTCTAAAAATCAGTCCATGAGCAGCAGAGCTAATGACAGCTGTTTTTCTGATTTGTATTTCATTATCTCTTTAGCCATGATTTCTGTTGTTTATAAATTTAACCTCTTACTGCCCTTCTCTTTGCTCTGCAGAATGCCCTAACAAAAACATGCAGGCTGCTACCTTTGACTATTACAAATTAGCCATTGTGATGGGAAACTATTGAGGGTAATTAAATTCAAAGACTTTCCTTTGATATTTCTACCTGTCACACTTGATTAAAATATACCTTTAAGCAGAAAAGGCTTGTGGGTGAAGGGAAAGAATAGGTGTGAGGAACAGGAGAAATACAGGATATGAAATACCAGTGTACAAATGAAGCAATATCATTTCCTCATCCCTCATCCATAAACACATGGAAATTATACCCAAAACTACTTCTTTGAGTTTTATGACATGAGATTTATGACAACCCAATATACTACAATCAAAGCAAATGTGTTTTCTACTTCTTCCACTGTTAGCCAAACTTTTTATTAATGTGCATACAATAACTACATTTGAATAGTATCAGTATCTTCTCAGAAGCCTTGCTTACCCCATTGCGGTGACAGCAACATTATTACTGTTAAGTATAATGGAGAAAAAAAAACAAACCATATTTTCCTGGTTTGGTGGCGGAACCAGAACTAGAATGACACATTTTCTGTATCATTAAAACAAAAATTAATTTTCTCAAAATATCGAAGAAGAGTTTGCTCATGCCATTTAATTTTCACACTTTTTGCTCTTTTTAAACCTTTCACCAAGCAATTTAAAAAAAGGTTTTTAGTAGAAATTTTAAGTATTCCAAGTAAATGATATGAAATTAAAATATTTCAGTTCTCTGGCACCTTTTCCAGCTCCAGCTTTGTAACTGGGTAGGAAAATTCAGCTTCCCTATCAGTTACTAAGTCTGGAGAAAGGAGAAGCCTGCTCCGCTATTGTCTTTGCTGTTCCTCATCTGGAGCCCAGGAGAGGACAGGAGTCAGCTAGATGCACCTTCCAGTGCAGCAAAGACGTAGTTGAGTTCCTCCACTCATTGAACTCAGTCTGAGCACTGGTAGCAAAATCAGGATAGAAAGAATTTCATGCCCTGTGTTTGCAGTCTAGATCTCAAGGAGACCAGCCCAGCAGAAATCCCCACGGCTTTTCACAGGTTAAGGAAAAAAAAACCTAACCAAAAAAAACCCCTCCAAACCAAATCTATCCCCTACATTTTCTGTGTAATTGAGATCACAAATAACTCAGCTTTCCTGCCAGAGCCACTCCTCTGTCAGCCTGCTCCTGAAAGGTGCTGAGGACTGCCAGGAAAATGGGACGAATGCCCAACTGCACCCAAGCGACTCTGCTACGGTCTGCTACTGTAAAGGGGCCTCCGGTGGCATCTACTGCTGCTGAGTGCCTTTGACGGTGCCATCATAGCATAAAGGGCCACAGTGTAAAAGAGCCTTCGGCCCAACGTGAGTTGGGGGCACTCAACACCTTGAAAGATTTAGCCAGATATTTGCAATCATTTCAATTCTTCAGGTTTTGAGTTACTTGGAGCCAAGAGTGCTGTATACAAAACAGCCCAGTATTCCCTAAAGAATATCAGCTATGTTGTGATTTGGATGAGTTCCCTGGCATCTTAACTGCTACTTTGATCCTGCAAATTCCTAATCCAGTATCTAAGCACCTTTCTCCAACAATTGTAACTATTCAATCCTTTAAAAAAATGCCTTTCTGCAAAACTTGCTCCGATTCTCTATAAGCAGTATGGTTCACTTGTAAAAATAGTGTTACATGGACTGGTGAAAATAAGACATCACGTTCTCTGGCCTTTCAAGCGGCATTTAAAGGGACTCTGCTGTTATTAAAATCCATGTGTATTTGCACACAATAAAGGATAAAAATAGTAATGGAAATTGGCTGAAACCTAATGTTCTCTGATAAGAGAAGTGGTGACGTACTAGTATCTAAATTGCTCGTCTCACATGGCAGACCACGTAAACCGGCATTTTTTATTACTATACACACAGATACGTAGACACAGGTGGTCAGTCCTTTGCAAAGAGGGTGCCGACTGGGCAGCTCACAGCCCACACTGAGAAAGAATTCCCACTTGGAAAAGTCACAGTTTCCTCTTGCTCTTCCCTGAAAAACTCCAGCTTCTTTCCTTTTCTCGTGCTGGCCCACTTCCACGTACCGGCGAGCTGCCTGCCCTGTGCCCACCCAAAGGACGGGGCTCGGCCAGGGAATAAAGCTTTCTTAGCAGCTGCCGCCTCTCACCTCGGTCCTGGAGCGGTGCTTCCACCAGGAGGGAACAGCTTCATAGAGTCACAGAATGGTTTGGGTTGGAAGGGACCTTAAAGATGATCTTGTTCCAACCCCCCTGCCATGGGCAGGGACACCTCCCACTAGACCAGGTTGCTCAAAGCCCCATCCAGCCTGGTCTTGAACACCTCCAGGGATGGGGCATCCACAACTTCTCTGGGCAACCTGTTCCAGTGTCTCACCACCCTCACAGCAAAGAATTTCTTGCTAATGGCTAATCTGATTTAGACTAGCCATCCATCATTTTAAGACTGCTATCTCTTGTCCTGTCATTACACTCCCTGATGAAGCGTCCCTCCCCATCTCTCCTCTAGGCCCCCTTTAGGTACTGGAAGGGACTACAAGGTCTTCCTGCGCCTTCTCCAGGCTGAACAGCCCCAACCCTCTCAGCCTGTTCTCACAGGAGAGGTGCTCCAGCCCTCTCATCATTTTTGTGGCCCTCCTCTGGACTCTGGCCCATGTCCTTCCTACACAGAGCGGTTGTTTTCCCTCCTTTCCTGGGCAGCGTGGCCTTGTAGTCACCCCGGTAGAAAGCTTCATTTTCTTGAGACCACGAGTATCCCTATACTGTTTACCAAATTCTGTATAGAAACACACTTCCCTCGAGGCAGCAAGTTTAGCCGGATGACAATGTAAGGTTAGGGGAAAAATATGTTCTTATCTCCACAATTAATAACAGCCGTGATTATCAGGAGAGAGGGCATTGTAACAGTTGAATGGGTCTGTCAGTCTTTCTGAGGCGTGCTTCCTTTCCTGCATTTCTCTCAACTGGCGCAGTTAAATCAGGTCATCCAAAATAGACAGCGGCGTTGTGTCACCGTCCAAAATCAGACAGCAGGATTGTGTCACTTTCAGGCACCGGCCCAGCACATCGCTCAGGCTACAGGCCCTTCAGGGCACAATCTCCCATTTTGTATTTGTTTAATTAATCATTATCTCTTAGTTGTGAATTCTGAGAAAACTTTTTTTTTTTAAATATCTAATGTGGGAACTAGATGCTGTGCCTGGACTACAACACACCTCGAAGCCCTGGTCCCCTGTGTGCTAGGGAAGTACTTGCTACCTTCTCTCCAGCCAGCACATGAGATTCCCATCCCCTGGAAATCAGGACACCGGGAGGCCTGGAGCACAACCACAGCTCGCCCCAGCATGGATGGAGTCAGGTCATGGCCGTGTGCGCACCTGGACCAGGAAACTGGAAGACTAGTGAGTTATGGGGTTTCTTACCCTGAGCAAACAGAATCTTAAGCACAGCCTATAAAAAAGTCATCCTTAGATGACTTAATGTTTTGAACCTAACGTTGGGTTTCTTCTCTTTGTCTTCTGGTTATTGGGTGATGGAGGGGGATGTGGTGTTTAGCTACAGCACTTTTTCAAACATTATTCTAAAATGAGGAGGACTATAGATTTTCTCTTTCTTTTTTCAAAAATAATAAATGTCACTCTTCTTTAAAACAGTATGAAACTTTATTAAAGAAAATGTCAGCTACTGTGAGAATTGTCTAAATTAGAAAAACTTGTCAATACTGCAGTGTCCCAATAACATCTCTATGCCTCTGTGTGAAAGCCCCACTAGGAGCTTTCCCATTTATCCAAGACACACATTCATAAGCAATGCATGAGGTGCTCTGCATACAAAATCACGTGCAAGCCGGTTACGGACTGGCTCAGAAGTTAAGCCTGAATCATACAGCAATAAACAGATCCCATTGATTTGAAGGCCAGAAGGTATCATCCCACCCAACTGTCTGCGTAACCCAGGCTACTCTCTCATTGTAACTTTCGACTGAGACTCAAAACATCAATGCAATATCCAAGCGTAATCCTTTCTTCCAGAATTAGCCAAATTAGTCACAGCATCCACTGTGTTGACAAAGAACTTCAACTAAAAAAAACATAGCACCAGAAAAACACACAAAACACTGAGGCCGAGCAGCTGAACAAAGCTTTAAGCCTTAGCGATACACTTCTTGTTGCAAAGGAGGACTGATAAACTGCAGTAACAATGACAGACAAAAATAACTGGCCTAAAGGAGCAAAGGTTGTGAATAGATACCTCTTTGTGTGAAACAGAGCTCTTAAATTCACAACTGGCATAATTGCTTTGAATAGCAACAATAATGGTAGTAAACAAACTGAAGATATGAAAATAGCCGAAAGAGGGTTTGTGTGGTATGTTTTCCTCTTAATAAAACACTGAAAAACTGGGAACTTAGAAAGTTTCAGTTTAAAAAAAATATGGTGACCAAAAAGCCTGGGAGTGGTCAGCCAAGAGGAATGTTACATTCCCTGCGCATGGCACAATACAAGGTACCTGGATTGGCTGGATTTATTCCTTATGGTGGAAGACACTAACAGAAGGGCCCTTTTTCAGTTGTCAGCATTAGAGTAAAAAAGAAATGTGTATATTTTGTCCAGCCTCACTGCACTGGCATGAACTTCACCATATGGAAGCATCAAGGAGAACAGCATTTCAAGCTGTGAGTCTAATGCCTAGCACATATTAAATGCAATCTCAGCGTTGACTGATGTAATGTCGTGTTGGCAAGCAAGCAGTTTGCAATGTAATATTTTTGGAGCTTAAAGCTGAGTAGCACACAGCCTACAAGGATTCTCAGAATCAGGCCTTCATATATAGATTTAGTAATATTAGTTCCTGTGCATCGTTCAATCTAGCTTAATTAGCACAGCAATTTGGTAGCTCATTTTTAAGACATACAAATCCATTTTAGATCAAAATAGACTGAAATAGCACACATATTGTGTGCTGGGAGTCCCAGAAGGCTAATCCATTCGGTAAATCTACATCAGCTCCCGCAGTTTTATGAAGAATCGTGCCAACAGTCATTAAAAATACACAAGCAAGATTGGCAAGATTGAAGGAAGAGATCTCATGCAGTGATAACAGAATTGTTGATAAACTCTATTACAAACACCATTAGAACCATCAATGTGATATTTATTGGTATCTGGGATCCAGCAATATTTTCTCCATTGCTTTGTGAAGGAAGCACCGGATAGAAATTAACCGCTAAGTTTCCTCCCCCATCCCCTCTGCCATCCCCTCCACCAGTCCTTAGAGGCAGCTACACCCCTGACCACGCTGCTCAGGGCTACTGCATAATCACCGCTTTCAGAGCCAGGCTGCGTGCGGGGATGTGACAGTGCCTGTTTGGTTTCCATTCACAGAAGCAAGGATCTGCCTCCCCTAATTCACTTTAGCCTCTTACCTCGGTTGTCTGCACGGTCTGTCTGTGATAGCTCTTTTTCAGAACTACTAATCGTGATCAAGGGCCAAATGTTACCCAGGGAAGACGCTGTTTCTAAAATTCACAAAACTACGTTTCTTGCCCCATCATCTTATTATTTTTCATCCAAGTGCCTTGTAAGCATACTGTTTGAGTCATTCTAGCCAGACTTGGTCTTTTATCAACAAGAAATACCCTTAGGCAGAAGCATTATTTATTCTACTTACTGTTCAGAAATAAGCATATCAACTTCAGTCACCAGATAATACACATAAAAATCTATACTTGCTTAATATATGCTTTTTTGCCCAGTCACTAAATTGACTTAATTTCCCTCCATTGCTTCAGTACCCTATCAACCTCATATGTTTGCTTGCACTGCAGGAAACAGCATGAAAAGCTGTTTTGCCATGCAAGAAAAACAATTTTTGCATAATCATTGTATTTTTTATATTATCTAAACCTTTTTGACATGGGGGTTGACGTTCACTTGGAAAAATTAGTGGCAATGTAGCTTCAGTGATAAGCTGCTGACCATATAAACACCCTTTCCATTTCCAAATCTAGATCAGTTTCAGAGCCTCCAAAGCTGGTTACTTTTCTTAAGATCAGACCTTGAGAGTTTGCAGTTCACCATTTCTAAAGAAGATTAAGTTTATGAGATCATGATCTCAGTCCATCTGCCATTCCTTTACTCAACTCAAGAACTTTGAAGCTGAATGCCCAGTTTCAAACCTGATGGGTACCGGACTCAAAGAAACAAAGTTCCTAAAAGTTTCATGAAAATTGAACACTGGAGCTGACAGGTCAAAATAAGAGCTGTCTCTTCCAAATCAATCCCTTACTAATACCAAAAGTCAACTCACTACTGAAGAGACAGCATACATATACTAGAGAGCTAATCAGCCTGCTACTAATGGAGCAATTTCTTTTCACTGGTCTTAATGACAGATGAAGGATTGAGCCTTCAATAAGAAAATGCTTAAGTTAAAAGTGAAAAGGCTTTTGGGATAGTATGGCAACCAAAGCAGCCATGAGTGATGAAGACATCACTCATGTTTTCCACGAACTGCTTTATCAATATGTGCACTTTCTTAAGAAAATTGTTTCATTTGGCTTTTTCCCCCTCATAGTCATACCTCATGGATCCTAACTTGGATCATAACTATCTTATGGAACCTAATTCTCACTGTCTGCTAAATCTGAGGGTCAAATTAAGAAAGAGCTTGATTCCACTTAAGACAGAGAAAGGACCCAAGTAATTAGCAGATAACTCGGCATGAAGCCACATCAAACTCTAGTATGTGAACAGGGCTTATTCAGTGAGTAGCAGCACACACAAAAAGCCAAGCCACGAGCTCTCTCTAGAAAAACAAAACCAAGACATCATGAAGAAAGTATAGACCACCTGTAACTTTTTGGTTATGCCAAATGGGCACCATTTCTCCGGGAACCACATAACCTCTTCATATCCATGCAGCTCAGCTCAGACTTGCAGTTATGTGCATTAAACTTCTGCAGAGTGGGAAAATCCATGAATCCTGCACTAGCAGACCAGATGCTTATTCTCTCTCATATCCTGGCACTGCTGTTCTGTTTCCTTCAGATCTACAGTTTTGTATTCCCTTGTGTCGTCTCCCAGGAGTGATGCTTATTTTCATTGTAGCCCAATGGCTTTCTGAGGAAATTGGCGAGATCCCTATGCAATTTCTTTTTCTCACCCACTTTCTCTTTTTATTTCCTTTCCCTCTTCTGGTGTTAGGTAGAGGCAAACTATTACTGATCCCCAAAGATCTTGGTCCGTAGTAAACGCCATGCTACAGTCAGTTATACCTCTCTCAGGTATTCCATGAAGCCACTCGTCCTGGGATTTAATATGGAACTATTACAGGAGAAAAGGAAGATTTTCTCCTTCCTATCCTGAGATGCTGACAAGAGGTACAACACTGTTAAGGGAGACTGTGAGGCTCTTTTCTGCCCTTGCCAAAAAATCCTTCTTTTGATTGCAGAGTAGCCTCTTCTAGTGCCATTAACAAGAAGTAAAAAGAGAAAGGCTCAGCGGGTGGCAGCTGCTTCTGGAGACAGAATGAGTGAATCATTATGCCCAAGAGACAGCAAAGTTATGATCTTCTCAAAGACTGCAAGTAGGAGAACCACAGGGACTAGAGGAAAATACTTCTTTGAGAACTTGGATTTATGAACTTGAACCTCAACGCAAACTTGAGAGGGGCGGCTCTTCATTGCCAGCTCCTCAGAAAACAAAATACAGGTTTCATTTTGCCAACAGAACCCTGACTCAAACTCTGCATTTTAATTTTTTTTTTGTATTCCCATTTATATTTGACACTCAAAAAATCAGATAATTTAGAGATCAGGGAATTTGTCCATTCTCTGGCAGCTCACGGATCTACAGTGTTATGATGCCTTATACTACAGTGAGTCCAAGCCAGAAGAGCAAAAAAAAATCCCACCTTACCCTCATAGTCTGATTATTTCCTTTATGACAACATTTCCTGGTCCCCAACTCAGTTTTAGCCTGAAGAAATGAAAAGTCCAAAATTGCAAAATGATTCTGAAAAATTAATGCTTGTCTTCCCATCCAAGAACAAACACAATGAAGAAAAATAAACAGATATTTGTGGGTTGAGACCCTCATTCAAAGCCCAGTAAAATCCTTGGGAATCCTTCCAGTGACCTCCACACGCTTTCAATCAGGTCTTATATTATGAGTGATGTTTTAAAATTAATTCTAAATTAAGAGCCAAACATCACTGGTATTTAATTTGTTGCCAGAAGCCACACAATAGACCTTTGAAACAAAACTCTTAAAATGCATAGGAATTCAGATGACATGACTCACCAATGCTGAACAAATAAGGCACAACCATGTGTCCTTCTGCTTTTCAGCTCCATTTAAGACACTATTTTCTCTGTTTGGTAATATATCAAAATATTTCAGTTTTAATTGTAGATTATGGTTGGCAGATGACAGAATTCTGATAACTGGTGACTGGTCAAACAGTGCGTTCTCTGTCTGGGGCCACTTCCATCAAAATGTGAGTATTTATTGGGAACATGTCTGTAACTCCTTTCTCTAATAAAGCTGAGACTGTCTGGAAACTCTGTCTTACTAAGAAGGGTATCGGTAACAGATGGAATAGGAAGGCAGCAGGGAGCTAATTCCTGCTATTTATTTTGAATAAAAGTAACATATGATATGTCAGGTGCCCGCAATCTGCACAGTGAGAACAGAGAGAGTTCCTGCCCCAAAGGTGCAAGAATCTGAAAGACAGACTCAAACATGTTGGTGTCTGAGTACTGGAACTCAGAAGTCAGGTTTCCTATAGGTTTGTGTCTCATGCCTGAATTTCCCAACATCTGCTATAGGGGTAACAGCATCACACTATGCTTTAACCCACTTTGGAAGAATTTCTGGAGCAGCATCCTTTCCTGGGGATACTAGGAGGGCCTAGCTGCTTATACTCAGAAAACGTGTAGGAACTTAAGAGGACCAAAGCTTTTACTTCCCTAATATGGATGGTTAAATCTGATCAGTGGATTTAACAAAAATATTAGGCAAAATCCACATCTAAAATGGGATTTCATAAGCTACATTTCCTCAGGAAAGCAGCGAGAACTGCAGAGACAGCCCTGAAACAAAACCTTGGATCTCAGCACCATGATCCAAACTAAAATCTCACTTCTCTTGTTCTGCAGAACAAATCCCAGATGCAAACCTGCTCCACTTTGAGAAACTTTAAACTAGACTTTGAGGTTTAACTCCCTCACTGAAACATGTTTCTAAAATGAAATGTTTTTCTTTAAACAAAGCAATCGAAATTTGCATTTGACATTTACAAGGCAGTATTAAGAAGACGCATCATTGACATCACTCCTTTTAGCACCTCTTTAAATATCCTGGTCGAAGGACAAGCTCCACTTGCCACAGTGAGTCAACAGAACAGGCTCAAGAAAATTTATACAGGATTTTATCTGACCAACACAAAATCAACAAAAAAACCTCTGCATCATTGTGGTTGGTCATGATTGATCCTGCCACATTATTACAAACAAAGCATTTGCTTGAAGCGTTTGTTTGCTTTCCTTTTGCCTGGGGGAATCTGGGATGGGTGAATGCCACAGAACTTAATGGAAACTTTTAATGCAGAAAGGCCACAAGATCAGATTATATTTCTTGGGTGAACTGGTTTGCTTTTTCATTAGATCCATTTGTTTTCTATTGTTGGGTCAGAAGATCAAGTCTATGGTTTTAAAGCAACGCCTAGTTCTGTCTGAACGGTTCCGGAAAAAGAAAGAAAAATGGACACCAGCGGACAAAGATTAAAAGGTTCTACCTAAGCAGCGGGCTGCTTTTTCTGTTCACATCCAGAAAGTCATTCTTCAGCTCAGTTATGCAATCGCACAGTTACTTCATTTTTGATCTTCGGTTACAGCCACGTTTCTTGAAAGCTGCCCAGAAAACCTGGCTGGGACTCAGGTAAAGAAAGGGAGATGACTGATGAAGTGAGCAAAGGAGGCCAGTTCAAGCAGAAGCCCTTAAGCTCAAAGGAGCATGGAAAAAAGAGGAAGAAGTGAAAGGGTGGATGCAAAACACCTGCAAGTAAATATAAAAATAAAAAAGATGAACGGATGTTCCTCGGGGTGTTGCTTGCGAGAAGGAGTTTGTTTCCAGAAGGATAACAGGACAGTTCACTTTTGCCACAGATGAGGAAAAGGTGGGAGAAGGAGCCAAGGGGAGAGCCCAGCACTTTTCCCATTGGAGCAAGGAGGGCAGGGGCATGAGATGAGGGAGCAGTGACTCCTGCTGTTGGGAAGGTACATGCTCCTGAGAAACAGCCACCATCCTCAGCAAAACCAACCCTCCCTCAGCAGCAGTGGCAGCAGACAGTTGGGCTTTCTATAGAGGTATCTATAGAGGCACCAATAGAGATATATAAGTACTAGTGGTTTAAGTTTGCAGGTCTTGCCAGCTCCTTATTTTGCCTGTTTTGGGAACCAGTCCTTGAACACAGAGGAGCTGTGAGGAAATGGCTGTCCTGTGGCCTTGAATTCTTGAAAAACATGTCCCGCTCCACTTCTCACAGTGTCCTAGGAGCCCAGAGAATTTAGGATTTTGGCTCTCAGAAACCGGAGAATTAGCAAAATTCACAGCAATCTTCAGTCTCTTGGATTGAGACCTGATCTGAAATGTGAAAGCTGCAGGTGATTACTGAGAAAAACCACAAGGACAGAACTTTGTCAAGTAGGAGTGAAACTGTGGACATAAATATTTCAGTAAAAAAGGATTTTAGATGTCTTTTGAAGAGCAGGCATGAGGGGAATAAAATTCTCTAGCTGTAGGATCAAACCAATATGCACAAAGATCTAAGGAAATAACGGTGGATTAAGCATCTATCTCTTCTTCCAAACCTTCACCTTTCAGTTTCAAATTTGGGCATACACACTTGGATTCCACTTAAAAAAATTAATCACATAGAGGGCTGCAAACCCCAGGGCAAACCTCCACTTTCAATAACCAATGCAATTAATAAATATGTTCTTTGCTGTCACCAAACTGCTAGAGAAGCATAGATTATGCAGATCTTCAAGTATTCTGTGCATCAACATTACCTCAAAGATCTCCTGATATTAAAAGGAGAAACCAATTTTGCTTAGTGACACTGAGTCCTCCTCACAGAGTTTGACTTAGACCTGCCGCTAGAGTCTTGTTTCACAACTTTTTTCTCCCTTAGAAAATACCAATTCATATACTAGTTCATAAAATGTTATCGCACAGTGAAGAAAAGTCTGGGGGAAAAAAAACCCAACCAACGAACAAAAAACCCACCAACAAAAATTTTTTTCATAGTTAAGAGCTAGAGTGAGAAACATATGAGAACAAGAACCTGCAGCTCTATATCCTGTAAGGGCAAGAGTAATAACAAGACCACAATGGCAACTGACTTGCAATAAACAAATGAAGAGATTCTACTTGCAGCCAGAGCTGCCAAACTCTCTCTCTCGGAAAGGGAGGGATAAATACTCTACTAGTTTCACTCCTTCTGTTCTGTGAAGTGATCCATAAAAAATGATCACAGTTTTCTAAACGGGGAAATAAATAGAAGTCAAACATTAAAAAAAAAAAAAAAAGAACAACCCTTCCCTATCCACGTACACTGCTCCCTGCTCCCCTTTCCAAAACATCAAATAAATTCCCCAAAGGGGTCATCTTTGTGTTGTTACCAGGTTTTGGCATTAACAAATGGACTCTGGGCAGGTTAGAATGTATGTATGATTTCATACATACAGAAGGAGAACAACAAAGATTTCATGTGCAGTTGTTGCAATTTGACAGCAGCCTGGGAAGTGATTATAAAACGCCGTCAGAAAGGGGAATGAAGGAGAGTGGATCAGAGTTTGGGCTGCTGAGGTAAGAGATCTGATGCTGGGAACACCCAGAGTGGAAAAGGCAATGACCCAAAAAGGCACACATCTGATAATCTGAGTGTAAAAGCCTGGAATCTGTGAAAAGGAGGAAAAGTTCAAGCAACTGCCCTCCCAGTCCTCTGTGCACTCCTAAATTCCCAGCGCCAGGTGCAATTGCGCAGGGCACATTCCAGGTGCAGATCTGGGCTCCTTTTGCTACGACACGGGCTGCACCTGGAAACCTATAGCCTGCTGCCTGCAAGCTTTACCCTCAGAAGGACAGGGTTAGACCCGATCCTTAAGCAGGGGGAGTCAGCTCCCCACTCCTCATCCCTCGGGATAATCCCCCAGGAGCTGCCGGCACCTTGGCAGCTGCAGGGCGCTGCCCCTTTAAACGGGCCAGATTTGTTTTCATGTAAATTCAGCGGAGCTTAGGAGAAATCAAGTCGCTGTTCCTGCTGAGGGAGAGGGAGCAAATAAGGAAATTCAGCGGCTCTTAGAAGTTCAGCTTGAAGCTGCTATCAGGGAGCTCGTCGTAATTCTCCAACAGGTATTAAACAGAGTGGGGATGGTGCTGCAGGGCATCATCCTCCATCTGACAGTTCCTGGCCCACAGCACCTACTTCTGAAGTAGCTAAAAACTCCTCCTTGCGTTCTGGATACATTTTATTTTTTTAAAGGCTCCAGTAACATTTTGGTCTTTTCTGTCATTCTGGATTAAATATCTGTGTTAAAAGTAGAAAGAAAACGCGAGCAGAATTTGTTCAGGCCCAGAAAGTTCGCAGTCTGGCAAGAACTTGGGAATCTGATTTTCTTTTCTACATCTTATTTACTGAACTGTCTGCATGACATTTTTAATACTGATCTCTGGGGTGAGACAGAGATTTCTCCTTGGTCATTCTACCTACTCAGAAACTTCAGTGCACAATGAATACTGAGTACAGCTGTACTTCTGAAATGTATCTTGGATAACCTTATCTAAATAACTTCATTTGAAAAGTGAATGGACTTTTGTGAGAGGAACTTTCCCAGATAAACTAGAGGCATATTTTTTAACTCAGCGGCTATTTGAAAGGGAGAATTTGAACATTTATTTTATTTTCTGGTGGAGAACTACCATGTGATTCCAAAACTAACATCAACAAGCCAGCAGCTAAGCCAATAAAACACCAAAGAATGAGATAGCAAGCATTTAAAAGCCTTTTACATGTGAAAAGGATCCAATAGGAGAAACAGAGTTTATCCAAGTATGTGATACTGGTCTTTATATTTGGTGGTTGCTTGCTTAGAAATGCTCAGGCTCACAGAGTTGGACACAGTAATAAAATCACAAACTGTATATTCCTACTGCTGAGAAAATAGTTTCTACAGAACCATCACCAGCATTTTGAACTGTATTAACACGAACCCTATTCATATGCATAACCCCACATTTGGACTATTAATTATACACTAACTTTGTTCCGGTGCACTCGACTGGCTTTTGGAAAGTTCTGCTGTGTTCATTAAGGTTTGCTTTCTGCCCTAGAGGCAGTTCCTTAAGCTTGCCACTGCCAGGAATACGCTGGGCTTACGGTTAAATATAGAAAGGAGAGAAACCGCTCTCCTAAATAACTTCCTAACGGCAGCGAGGTGCCCCGGGGCGCAAGAGGAGTTACAAAAGTGCGGTTTGCTCGACCAGAAAAGAGAGGTTGCTTCTGCTTTCTGCTGGAAACAAGGATGCCCTTCCCTTCTTTCCAGAGTGGCTGGCGCAGCACCCCCGCAGCAGCCCCGTCCCTGGGTTCCCGGTGACAACCGGCGCCTCCGCCCGCCCTGCAGCGGCCCCGGCCACCCCAGCCCCGCCGCCCCCGAGGCTCTCCCGGCGGGGAGGAGAGGAGCGCGGCGCTGCCTGGCTACCGGAGCGTCCGCAGGGCCCCGCTCCAAGTCTCCGGCAGAAAGCGGGAATCTTTCCAGGGACTTCCACGCACTTTTTTGGGTTAGGCCCTTGGCCCCGTTGGCGCGTGGCTGTCCCACCGCCTGGCTGGGAAGAAACCCCACGGCTCGGGTCCTCACGCCCCTTCCCCACCTGGCCCCTCTGGAAGCCCTTCTAACCCCCTCTCCCTTCCTTCACACGGTGCCGCCGCGACGGCACATCGGAATCACGCCGTCCGTCCGTCCGTCCGCCCCGTTCCCTCGGGTGCAGGCCCGCGTCCCG
>JAHREE010000574.1:3857243-4014564 GCA_033628505.1 Tringa tobata | reverse complement strand
GCGCCCCGGCGTGTCCGCGGCCGGCCCGCCGGCAGCCAAGCGAGCTTGCCGTGAGGAGGAGGAGGGGGAATTCAATGGCGCCCGCTTCAAGGCGCTGCTGCGGGACCCTGCCACCGCCGGGAAGGGTGAGGGGCCGGGCCGGGCTGGGTCGGGCGGGGGTGGCGGCGGCGAGCGGCGTGCCGGTGCGGTGTGGGACCTGAGGTAAAGGCGTGCTCTGCCGGCGCTGCAGGAGCTGGAGCGGCTCCCCAGAGATATCTTCTGTCCCTAGAGCGGCGTCGTGGGGATGATGGCGATGGTGATTGCCGTTAGTGTACCGTAGGCCTGCAGCACAGCCGGGGTGTCCCCGGGCCCCGGGGGGGCGGCTCGTAGCGTGTCACGGGGGAGGCCGTGGCTCCCCCGAATGAAACTCTGTCCCCTCAGGTCTGGAGACCTTCGTCTCGGTTGCGAAGACGCTGCCGTCACCTGACATATACGATGTCGTGGAAGGATACCTAAAAATTTCCATGGAGTGCGCTGAAATATTCAAACTCCTGGATGGAGAAAGGAAGCATGAAAGTGAAGTAAGTTGGTGGTGGGTTTAATGACTGGCAGCCGGCAAGTGCTTTCTGGTGTAAATAACTCTGATAATTTGTTATGGGTTTGGTTTTGTTTTTATTTTGTTTTTATTTTTTTCTTCCCTGGAAGTCACAGTAGCAGGAGCACTGGTCAAGTGAGGAATGGCCTCTTCAGTGCAAAGATGTTCCTGGGTGTAGTGATACACACAACCAGTTATTCTGCCAAAATCAAACTGTTAAGGTTCTTTAAATGTTACCAAAACCCATTTATGAAATAGCAGAAGCAGTTAAGCAAACAATAGAAAAATAGTCAAGTGAAAGTAATTGTTTTTAGGTAACTAGACAAATCCCTGACACATCAGTATTTCTAGGAAGCCACAGGTAAAGTTGACTCATTTTTCACACCTGAGCTGAACCTAACTTTTCCTTATCAGAATAAAATGAATGAACTAAAGAATTAAAAAACTCTTTTCATTGTGAATACTGCAGCAGCATTATTAACTTAAATCTGCTTACAATGTAGAATTGGATAGTGTTCTTTTTAACCTCCAGTTCTTATTCTTTGCCTTAGATTATCATTTTTGTCTGTGTAATGTTAACCTGTGCCATGTCCAGTGACACAGTATTCTTGCTTTCTGCAAGATCCTTTTGCTGACAGGGGCTAATACTTGTAATGAATACAGTCCCAGTGCTGTGTGTACTCTGGTCTCATCTAGAAGGAATGAATTGCAAGACTGGAGCAGCTCAGGTGTTTTTCTTCAGCATGTTTCATTGTGCACTCACTAGCAGTTTTCTCTTAAAGCACTGGTTCAGTAGCCCAATGCCTTGGCCTCCAGCTTGAAAAGGGCCTTCAAGATCTGTCAGCCTGTGCTGAGGTTTGCACTGCAGTCCGTGTTTGCATCCCCAGAAGCTGTTGTGCATACAGAGGTGAATCATGCATATAGGTCTCAATTCATGTGTGAGGAGGGACCCTTTTTCACATTCGGTTTATTTGTCCAGGCCTTCAGTCAGCACGTTGGCTTGGGCTTCCAGCAGAGGTTGTCCCTCCCTACTACTGAATTTGATGAGTTTAGCAACTGAAAAAAAGAGGAGTCAGTTGACCTCCTGTGATTCTCTAGTCTTTCATATAGTATTTGGATAGGGGCTTCCCTGAAAATTCGTACTCTTACAACTAGTCTTTAGAAGAAGAAGCATTAATCTGGCAGAGAATTCAGAATTTAACTTCCACTTCATGTGTGGAAGTGTTCCTCTTGTGGAAAAGCTTACTCTTTTTTATAAATAGTGTTTGTTACTGTTTGCTCAGCTAATAATTTCAAGCCATACCTGGTATTGGCAGATATTAACGTATCTCTGTTATCTTACAGATGCTATTAATCTTTGAAGCTCTAGAGGCTATTTTACTGAGGACGGCCAGTGACCTCTCCCACTTTTCTGTTGTGGGAATGAACATAGTCAAAAAATTGATCCATTCCTACATGAGATTGGTCTATGCTGCTTTGTATTCTGAAAACCACAGGTAAGTCTTCTCTGTACAGTTGTGGAGAATCTCTGTCAGTTGCTCTGAATTGATCACGAGAGGCTATCTGAGTCTTGCACATGTGTACAAGGTATTGCAAAGTTCAGCTTGACTTACTGGTAATAATCCACCTTTATTTAATGATACTGTTCCACATTTCATAACATAATTGCACATGGAAGTCTGTGCAAGGTGGAAACTCTGATATAATAAACATTCTAATGCTATATGATACTTTCTGAAGGCTGTAGTTTTCATCTGTTGTGTCTAGTGAGAGGTAAAGTGGATGGTATCTTGAGTCCTGTTATTTTAGTGCTACTTGGTTTGTGAAGTGAAACATACTGCATGGAACAGGAAGGAATAGGCTTTCTTGTAATTCACAGAGGCTGAGCAGTCTGTCTTGTGGTGGCAAAAAGACCTGCTCTTGAGTTTTTAATTTCTTTGTATTTTTTGTAGTCAGATTTCCATGATTATAATAGAATTTTTTCTTTCAGACTTTTCGTCTGCTTAACTTTTCCTGTCTCTTAAATCCATTTTAATGGATAAGTCCATTTTAGACTAATTGAAGCACTTGTGTTAGGTAGTCCAGTCTACTGGACTGGAAATTGACTACCGTCAATTTCTCACGCTCTGTGGACAGGGTGAGAGAAGTTCCAAGTGCCAGAGACATTTTAATACAAACCTGGGAGGAAGGGAGAGGAAAAAATAGAAACTGCAAATGATTTGTCCAAGGCCAATGACTTGTCTTTTGGTCTTTGGAGAGGCCAGAATTAGAAAAGCATTTTCTGCTTTTCAGTTCATGGACACGGCCGTGCTTCCTGCACTACTCAGTTGATGTTACTGTACATAGAATCCCAAATACAGGTGGATAGGTATATTGTAAATAAATTTTGAAACTGTACAAGATCTACACTTCTTATTAGCATTTAAAGATTACAGCTTTTGGATAAATCCTAGAACCTGCATAGAGGAGGCTTCAGATTTCTGATGGTATTCTGATGGTGTATGCACTGCTTTTTCAGTGCTACCTCTGAGGTGCAAAGGGTGTTGAGTCTAGATGGGATCTCTGCTTTAATCACATGGCTTTCTTGCAGATTGTCCATGAATGAAACATGATGAACAAATTCCAAACCCCTTAATGGGTAGTGGAAATTCAGATGATGGAGGTCTGCAGACTTGTACCCCATGGCCCTGTCATGTTCCTATTGCAATAAATGGTAAACTCCCACGAATTTAGGAGTTTCTTGGCACTTTATTCCTTTTATCCTACTTTATAAAGTGAATATTCAGCTTCTCTTTAAGGCTTAATTTTTGGGAAGAATATACATAGGCATTTCCTTTTCCTTTCTTCCCTCTCCCCTCCTTCCCAGTTGCCATTATCACTGCCTAGATAATGGCTTTGGTTGTTTTAACTCCTGTTCTATTTTCTCAGACAAATTTTCCCAGTGGTCAGTGAGCAGGAATCAAACTGAGTGTAGATCTTGGTATTTACTTCATGACAAGACCATGATCTATACTTAAACTGAAGAAAACCTCTATCATTGAACTAAAACACACAAAAAATGCAGTCTTAACTTCGTCCTACTCTCTGTGTGTTCTTAATTTTAGCACCAGCTATGACTCCTACGGACCTGCTTACGGCAGTAAAGTGCATAAGTGTTTGCAG
This sequence comes from Tringa tobata, assembly GCA_033628505.1. Classification (NCBI taxonomy): domain Eukaryota; kingdom Metazoa; phylum Chordata; class Aves; order Charadriiformes; family Scolopacidae; genus Tringa; species Tringa tobata. Next base: position 4,010,828 of record JAHREE010000574.1, on the reverse strand, counting down.
GACTGGGGGGTCTGTCCAAGAAACATACTTGTAGAAATAGGCTTTTCACAAAGAAGATCCAAGTTCTTTATGAATGATGGAATAATGTGTGTTTGGCCTAAATCTGTATTGTGATGGTCATTAAAGTGGTTGGTCACGTGTTCAGCTAAAGCTCCATCAGCTGCAGTGAGAGCTTTGCATGACCAGGGCTGCTTTCCTAACAGCTATCTTGATTGCTTGTGTTGGGAGTGACTCGGAACTACTTCGTGCCTGAAACTTCTGAAGGCTTGGGTGGATTTTGGAGGTGGAGTGGGATAATTTCCTTTACAGGACAAAGGTCTTTCTTTAAATTTTAATCTCTTTATTTCGTTGGTTGGGTAACTGTCATCTTGGAAATAACCTGCAGGTTTTTCTCTGCCTTTCGTTTTAGGACAAGCCGAGTGTGCCTTACCCTGTTATCAGCAATGGTGGCTCAGGGGCCAGATTCAGCAAGGGATGTGTATAGCCATTTTGATTTCAATAATAAGTTTCTGCCTGGATTGTTGAAAAAAAGATGTAAGAAGGTAAATTAAACTGCTCTGTGCCATGAAATGCTACACCTTGGCTCCATCGGTTTTCCTCTGCCAAGTATTTAAAACTAAGTTGTTTCCAGAGTCTCTTTGCCATATTTTCTTCTGCAAGAACTTAACTCTTCCTTCCTGTCCTGTGTCAGGCTGAAATGCTTCTTGATTGTTTCTAATTGGCAGCAGAACTGATCTATGGGGCACGAGCTTTCTATCTACTTACATAGGAAATCCCCAGGGGATGTTTCTAATTATCTGTGACAGTGGGAGAGCTGGCCTGCACCCTTGAGGTATAGCTTGCTTAATTTTTCCATCCCATGCTGGTTTTTCTCATCTTGTGAGGGTGCAGAGCTCCTTCGGGTAACCTTGATTTTACATTGCTTTGTAGAATTTACTGCAAAACATCAAAGTGCCTTGTCTATTTCTAATAAGCTGTGTCAGAATATAAATGTATAGTTTCTGTGGGCTACCCTCTTAATGTCTAAAATGGAGTGAAAGTGATGGTAAGCTTCTGGAAACTATTCAGTGATGCGTTTGGGAAGAGCTCAGTCTTTTTTCCAATGCATGGATTGCAGTTCAATCCAGCGAAATGAATGCAGGTTCTGCAGTTGTAGAAGTGGACAGAGGATTTTGCTCAGTACTAGTATGGTCAGAGTAATTGCCTTTGAAAATATAACCAGGAGGTTTAAACAATCTCTTGGAGGAAATCCTTAAGGAGGATATGGAACTAAGTAGAAAAAGTAACTCTTCTTTTTCCAAAAGGAACTGTTTCTTGTTTCCTCTCCATTTGCTAAAAATATTCAGGGTTGACCTGAAACAGTGTTTCAGAACAAGAATATTTATATTCCATTCCAAATTTAAGTGTATAATAAATCCAATATTCTTTTCAATGCTGATAGATTGTTTCTAGTTTTTAAAGATGACTTGGAGAATAAGCTTGTACATTTGTGTTGGGTTTGTGCCATCTGTGGTGACAAACTAGACTGTAGAAGGTAGTATTAGGGAGAAAAGCGTGTGTTTTTATTTATTTTACCTTCTACTTGATTGCTTTATATATAAACAATTTTGGGAATGTCAGATTTCATGTTTTTTCACCTTACTGCATGTCCCTAGGAGGGCCTCCACCCCTTTAATTGAAGTGCGTGGATGTAGGTAGTCTTTTGACCACAAGCTTATTAGATATGCAAGTAAGGTACAAGGAAAAAGTTTCCAGAAATGGATTGAAGATCTTACTCTTGCTCAGCTTGCAGTGAAATTATTATGTCACAACTGGCTATTAGAGGTGAATTTTTAATACAAAAATATCAGGCCCAAAACTTATAGCAAAAATCTCCTTTCTTTCATTGTATTTCTTCTTTCAACCCTTTCATGAGTCACTTCTGCCTTATGTTTAGCCTAGTCACTACCTTCTTTCAGGCATTTTTACACAAAACAATTTTTGCACAATAGGTTTCAAAGAAACTACAAATCATGTTCATATCCTATGATCCTTCCTAGGCAAAGCTTTCATTACTTCTACTGTGCCTGAACCTTTAGTTTTATAACATATTAGCCCCTTTTTTAAGAGTGTTTTTTTTTTGTTTGGCCAGTCTTAGTTGCGTGACCTAGGTAGCTGCATGAGCAGCTGTGACAGCTGGGGGACGGGTGTAATGCACTGCAGCTCAAAAATGGCAGTGAGCACCAGGGGTCCCCAAGACTGGTGCTGCTCTGGAAGCCTGTGTAGTAAGAAATTGCAGCAGCACTACTGCCCTTACGGTTCTTGAGTATTTTTGTGAATTCACCAGTGTACCAAGTGGTGCAGAAGTGGGGATGTTCAGTAATGTGTGTACAAGGGTTTGCCGTGAAAGTAATGTTAACGTTTTCTTTTTTTTTATTTAAGGCCTCTCTTGTATATTGAAAATTGAAAAATAAGCGAACTGAGACACCTTCCTTTTTATGTTAATTTTAACAGACTGTGATCTGCTTAACTCATGAGGTTTTTCAAATTAATACACTGTGGATGTATTGCATATAAATGTATGTGTATGGCTATATGCAACATGTTTATGGAAGTTGTTTAATTTACCTGTTTATAGTACTTATAATCGTTGCAGTATTAATTTTGCAGTTGGGTACAATCTGTATGCTAACAGTGCCTTTTATCTTTTCTAGGGGAGAGCTGATGTCCGTATGGCTTATATTCAGTTTGCGCTCTCCTTTTTAATTGCTGGTGACAATGCAATCTTGACACAGGTCCTGGAATTAAAAGGTACTTCACAATTGCTTGGAGTTTTTTTGTTTATTTTTGTTTATTTGTTTGTTTGTTTGGTTTTGTTGGGTTTTTTTTTTAAGGCAGAGTCTCTTATAGGTGATGTATGAAATATGAGAAATAAGAGCTAATTTAGAATGTAAACCAGTTAAACAGCACTAAAAAGATACAAAATACTTATTTTTAATCTTATTAACTGAGAAGCTTTAAACTTCTTCAGTATTCTAGTGAGTGCCTCTTCTGCTTGAGAATAATGTTTGCTGTCTGCAAAAACTGTGCAGAAATAGGAAGTTATTGGTGGCACAGATGTAAAAAAGGTAAATGTAATATAACTTAGAGGCCATAGATTCAATAAGCAGAAAAAAACTTCATGACCTCCAGCCTTGGAAATGGCTGGAAAAGTGCACACCTAGACCCACTCAGCACAGCTGGCTTTCATTTCCCTGATAAGATACTGAAATTCTCTGTAAACTGAAATTCTCCAATTTTGGGATGCACAGGAGAGCCAAAAGATGATACACATGGTTGAAGAAGTAACTTACAAATATTTGAGAATCAGTCAGTGAAACAATTGTGAGTCCTTCAATAGAAAGGATAGGCATTTACGCAAGTTAAAGTACTGCATGGCACACTAGGGCCTGAAATATATTTGAAGTTGACAGATACTGTTGCAGTAAGTGTTAATGACCAAGTTGGCAAATTAGCTAGTTACGATGACGGTGGGTTTGGCAGCATTACTCCTTCACTTTAGTTACAGACACATTATCCTTCTGAACTCTGATTGCAGCCATTTGGTTCATCCTTAAATATAACAGCAAGGTAAATAATATGACATTGTAGAGAAATGGGTATGAATTCCCTGAAGCATTTTAGTATGAAAATAGCTTTCACATTTTCACGTTTGAAATGTCTTCTTAGATTTCATTCCAAATATTCTTCGCTCTGAAATAAAGGAAGACAAAGTTTCTACTGTCAATCTTCTACTTTCCACATTGAGAACAAAGGTATGATACAGCCTTGATACTGCATTGTCTCTTGTTTTCTATTTTCTTTGCTGCTGGAAACAGTCTTGCAGTAATGTCCCATGAATTGTACAGTTCTTTAAGATGTTGACACTGTGCTGCTACTGAAAGTTTGTCAGTGTGTCCATTACTGATAATATTGAAGATTGATAGCTTTGCTGTATTACTGATTCAGGACTGAAGCTTGTTATGCTTTTCCAATGCCATCTTTTAAAGGAAGTCATTGCACAGCTTGTACTTGGATGCTAATTTCGGCTCATCTTTAGTGTGTGGTGTCCAGCAGATTCCCACTGTTTCATGGTTTGCCATTGCATCAGTGCCAAGGCTGAAGGTCAAAAGAGCTGGAGTCTTTTTGGTTGTTCCAGTGACATTAAGATTGGTCCTTCACTTAATGTGTCTCCTGCCAAAATGAGGAGGTCAGCTAGATTCGACTAGGTTTGTTAGCTCTGAACTAGGTAATGGTGTACAATCTTCTTTCCAGGAGAGAAAGGATTTTGTGTGCTTTTAGTATGGGGACTGTGCCATGAAATGGGTTTCTAGGAGCTGTCTGGTTGCAGTTGAAGGGTGTGGGGAACCATTCCCCAACCAGTCTTGGCAGGGTTGTGTTGAGCCACATCCTGTGGTCCTGATTAGCTGGTCTTTGGACTTGATTACTGTCAGGATTATAAAGTTTCTGCTGCAGGAGGTACATTCAGTCAAAGGTATTTCTTGGTGGGGTAGAGGAAAAGGTAAGTTTTATCGTAAAATTGTCTTCCTGAAAACTTCCCAGAGAAGTTTTTATGAAAAAGGAAGGGTACATACCACCTGCTGTCAGGAAGTACTGTTGGAGAAGTAAGCCTGCTCCTCTTTGAAGCTGTTTTTTCTTATTCTTTCATAGCAGACAGAAATAACCCCGTGATATAGCAGGGTTGAGGCAGAAAACTTGAAAGCAGGAATTGCTGAAAGTTGTGAGAGTTGCTTTAGTCTTGACTGCCTTTCCTGTGTTCTGTTGTTCCTTAGCTTCTGAGTGCAGCAGTGCCTCTTTCGCTGTGGTGCACCAGCTTATTGCTGCTGTGGGTACAGCAACTGCACCAGATATTTATTTTATTTCTATAAAGATGTTTTAAAAAATGTTTTTAGTTCCACAATCCATTTTTGGATCTGTTTTGAATTACTGTTGCAATGTTGCACAAGCTGTTCTATGACTAGTTGAGAGAATGAAGAAAACATAGTTTCAAATTTAGAGTGTAACCAAAGAGCCTACCTCAGGCTTTTCACAACTGACTATTGAAAGCCAAAAATATTCTTTAATTTTTCTATTGCGATAACTTTGGAAGAAGAAGAAAAAGGCTGGCATTTAAATGTAAAATAAACTTCCTTGAAGCTTTGTTTTCTAAATTAAGATTTTCCCATGTGGCAATCATACATTATGTACTGTTACATTATTGATGAAACCTAACACACTGTATGACTCCATCAGTTCAGAAAAATGAGAATTAAAAAAATGAGGACTGGAGAGAACAGTAGGACAACTTTTGAGAATTTCCTCCACTGTTTTTTCCCCTCTCATTCAGACTTTATTTGTAGTGGGTTCTGCCGTCCCTGCCATCAGGTGTTCAAGATCCTAGTCTGTGACTGTGCTTCTAGTCTACTGATCCTAGTCTGTGTTCTGTGCTCTTTACTTAAACTTGAAAGTCTGTCTTGTTCAGCATATGCAGCGTTTGCAAAAGTTGGTGTAGAGTCCTATGGCTTCAACCATATCAAGATGGGAGCAGAAGCATGTGAAAGAAGTGTTAACAGGACTGGCAGAGTCTGCTGTAGTGAGGAGAGTGAGCTGTGTGTGTGTACTAGAAGAATGAATCATGCTGCTAATTTGCCGTTATTTTGTGATAACTTGCAGTAAATGACGAGTTGTCTGGGTTGTTGTTTTCTTTTTTTTTTCCTTGTTGTTTTCAGGTGGTTCAAAATAAAAGTATCACCAAAACCCAGAAGGTGCGCTTTTTTACTGCGGAAGTGTTGATTCACATCGCTTCACTTTACCGGTGGAATGGGATTACTGATGTCAGCCCTGAGGATTTAAAGGTCTGGTACTTTACTTCTGTGTAACTCCCAGTCCTTATTTGCTTCCCCTTACCCCCTTCTCTTGCAGCCCAGAGGTTTTGAAATAGCTCCGATTTACTCTAACTTTGATGAGCTCAGGAGGGATCTGCTGAGGCTACGTAAAAAGAAACCTGACTTTCTGCTGCTCCTCACTGCTTGAGGAGGAGGGTTTGTTTCCCCTCCCTGATTGCCAGAACTGCAGTGCAGATCTGTTAACCAGGGAGAAATGGGACTTTTGGGTGTGAGTTCTGTATTCCATTGCCTGGACACATTTGTGTGTCTATCAAAAGCAATGTCCTTACCACATGCATCATACCCATTCTACATGCTGATCTGATATGAGAGCTAAACTCCCAAGATGGTTTCCAGCCTTTTCATCATGCACTGTTTGAGAGGTTGCCAGGGTTTCTGAGAGCTGAGCTGTTATTGATTCTACCGGTCCATGAGATGACATTCCTAAAGTCATAGATGAGGCAAGGATCAGGTCTGCAGCTGGTGCGTGTGTGTTTGTACTGCAGATGTTTTGTCATCTTCTTCTCATAAATAAGTTCTTTTTTTGCTTTTTTACTGTTATTAATCATGTAATCTCTGTTTCCCCCACTTTCACTGTGGGAGTAGCTAAGGCATGGCTGTAAGGCCAATGCAAAGCAGTAGAAAGGTTTCTATGCTTCCACTGGGTTTTGGCTGCAGACTTTTCATCTTTGTGTTGATTAATGCTTGATCTTTAGAAGACCAACCATTCTTCAGAACTTCTAACAACTGTCTTCTTATCCTTCCTCTACTGGATGTTTATGCCTGGTATGTTTCAATCCTGATATATTGCAAACACCCTTTGGAGGAGATCTATTTCTAGTAGGTGTCTGCTTGGAGCTGTGCAAATACGTGACCCTATTAATAAACATGCATTTCAGTTTTGAGTAATTTTAAATTCTTACAATTCCATGCAGTTCTTGTGAGTCATATGGTCTGTGATTTCCCAACCACAATGGTTAAGAGACTTCTCATTCGTAAGGAGCTAGAGTTGTGCTAGTTGTAAAAGGTTAATGGAACCTGGGTTCACTTTTTTTTTTTTTTTTTTGATTGACATAGATATTTGGTCTCTTCTTCCATTTTTGTCCAGTAACTGTAATGGCATTGATATCTGACATTTCCTTGAAGCATTGGCATATTCAGTTGTTAACTATCTGTCTTTCTTGCCCTGTATTAAAGCTGTTCCCTCATCTGCCAAATTGGCCCAAAAAATCATACACATGCTTCTTTTGCATGTTTTATGCTGAAGGTTTCAGTGATTTTTTTTTTTTTTTGTTTTTCTTTCTGAACTTTCTCATGGCGAATCTGGCCTGCAAGGTTGAAAGTTAGTTATTTCAGAGTAAATATTAGGACCTTGACTTCAGGGTCCTGGGATGGATTTGCCCAATTTATAGAATTTTATATCACTACTTTTCTTTAGCTTGACTTTTCTCTATCTTCTTCTATCTGACTTCTTTTCAAAAAGCCCCAAGTCAGTATTGCCCTGCAGTTAGTACATACATACCTAAAATTGGGAGGTTTGCTTTCCTTGAAACAAAAAATATGTATTTAATGCAGAAACTGAAATTTGGCTTGTTAATCTGAACAAAAGCCAAATTATGTTTTAGCATTTCTGTATAAAATGCTTCATACAATTTTGAGAAGAGTGAAATGGATGTAAGATTTTCTTCTGTGATACCAAAAATCATATGCCTCTTTTACTCCTTTCTGATTTTTATAGATGACTCAAGGTTCTGAAGAAGTGGGAAAGATGATGGTACGGGAACTTGTTCATAATTTCTTAATGGACGTCTGCTGCTCTCTGAAACATGGCATAACTTTCTATGATCCAAGTCTTGGAACTTCTGGCAAGTAAGTCACCAGACAGCTGAGATTGTATGTTTTGTGCTGGGAACAAGAGAGACCTCACTAGTTATCTTGCCTGCCCTTCTAGGCCTTTGCCAGTAACTTTACTGAATTCTGCTTCTGTCTCTCTTTCTTCTGTGGCAGGACAAATAAATACATTTGGGTTTTTGTTGTTATTGTTTTTAGCTTCTCAAGATCAAACTTTTGGATCTCCTTATACTTTTGCGTACTAGAGTAGAGAATGTTCTGCCTTATTCACAGGGGCTTAGGCAGTGGTCATGTTTCTCTGAGCCATCTCCATGAATAGCTTACTGCAAGGTATGGTTTTTTGGACCAGTGTGACAATAAAGCATTGAAGCTGTGGTGTTAACCAGAGGGTGGTGAAATTTGTAGTCTAATTTACATTTTGTAGAACCAGACATGGTTTATCCCAGATTCTAGCAAAATGCTGATGTTGATTTCAGTAGTGACAGAATTTGGCCTGCATCGTCTAATCTGGAAGCACCTGTTTGCATTACTGTTTCATTTTGCTAACTAGTTAAAGTACATGTGCACTAAGGTTATGGCTGATAGAGAAAATAATTGAGACTCTTGTGATTCCGTGGAGGTGTTCTCATAGGGTAAGTTTATGCTTCATCACATTAGCTGGGCAAAAAAGGTACTAGATTCCAGTAGCAGGTATTAATAATGAGTGGTGCTAGAGCAGGTTGTTCCTTGCTTTAATCAAAATCTTAACTGGTATTCATCTGGCATCTGCAGTATTCTCACTTTATTTGGTGACATACAGAAAAAAACTTGGAAAAAAAAGACCAAAAACCTGAAAGACCACAGAAAATACTTCCAAGTTTAATATGAAGTTTTAATTCTACATTTTTAGCTTTGTGAAGTTTGATTAGAATATTTCTGAAACTTTGTGGTTTTAATTAAAAATAATTACTGTTTGTCATGCAGAAAGCTTGGAGGTAAATTCAGTTCTTCCTTTTCTGAGTATATGCTCAGAAATTATGCCAGCAGTGTGAAAGGTCTTGCCTTGAGCTTACCCCAGCAGCAGTTAGAGCAGTTGCAGAGTTACCAATAACGTGTATAGTGTGGAAATAGGGATTTCTTTTTTAAAGTATTATTTTGTCTTCAATAGGGGAGGAAATGTGGTGCTTCTGCGCTTTCTGCTTGGTTTAAAAACTGCGACAGAAGACGAAATGGTTGCTGATCTCATGGTGAATATTCTTAAAGTATGCCCAGATTTATTGAATAGATACTTTAAGGAGACCCAGTATTCCTTTGTTCCTAGACTGAAGTCAGCTTGGATGGACAATCTGAAGTTGCTCAAAAAGGTAAGAGTACAAATGATGCACACCACATCTCCACAGAAAAACAATATCCCAATACTCTTTTTCTCTTCCAAAAATTGAAGTTGTTTTTGTTAAACAGTAGTGCAGAATTATGCAAAATTGTAATAGGAAAGATGGTAAAGTCAAATGTTCGTGACCTACTGAAAAGTTACCAAGCCAAGGAACTCGGTAGTAGATTAGTAAGCCTGCCTTCAATTGCTTTTATTACAGATAGACACTATAATGCCGTTCCAGTTTAAAAGTAATTTCAATTTGATACTGTGCAGTAGAGAGCCCAGCCAGCCTATGATGTGCCCATGTTAAGTATAAAATAACTCTGAATTAATGAATTTAGCTGAGGTCTTCCCAGTAACAAGGAACAAGATTTCATTGATTTCAGAGGAGGATCAGGGGGTGGGCTTTTTGGTTTTGTTTCAGAAGTAGCTGCTCTGTACCAGAGCAAACTCACATGTCTGAAGATGTGTTGTGTTTACAGCTGTAAACGCACAGTGCTTTAGAGTTTATTAAAATCACTAAAAAGCAGACAGGTACAATATTTCCTAAATAATGATTTTAAAAATAAACCAGTCCAGCAGTGGGGAAGTTAGGTGACTGAGGTTTAAGTGAGCTAAACAGGAAGGACTTAATGGTTATGAAATAACACCATCGATTACTGTAGGTATGTTAGAAAAGAAGCAGCAGGGTAAGTGTCAAGGATGGCAAATGGAGGGGGGAAATGGCATCCTGTTTTCTGTGGGTGCTCAGGAAAATGAGCTGTGCTTCAGAGCCACAGCTGCTTTAAAATGTGTAGACATCGAGTGAGTTGGAAGGTCATTTGCTAACAAGCCGTGCTTGGAGCAGGAGGCTGTATAAGCACTTAACTGAACTGGGAAAGAAGGAATCGGTATAAGAAGCAGTGGGAGATATCATGTTGATGATACATTTTTTGAACAACATTGAAGCTCAGCTAGAAAAACCTTTTGACCTTTTTGAGTGTTCCTCTGACTCTTTGCTTTAGCTTAAAATGGGCAAGTAGGATATGTAGTCTGTTTGTTGAAAAGGGGTGGCCTTTAACAAGGGTGCAAGCTGCATACAGATATTCCATTTAGTTGAATAGAAATGTGGGGATGCTCTGTAGCATTTCTGCATAAAAATTGATATTTAGTGCTGTCGTTACTTTTGACAAGTCAAAGGCCTTCTGTGAAATGCTCCCCCAAAGAAGCTACTCTCTCTAGGACTATATCAATGTTGATTAAATTGTTATTTTTATTTCAGATCTATGAGGCTCAACCAGAGATTTCCAATTCTTTTAAGACTTCAGAGTTTATTCCTCTTCCCAGGTTGCTTTCTATGGTGATGGTAACAACAGTCCCTGCAGTGTGCAATAAAATAATGTTCACCCAAGGACTAAATGTAAGAGCAATCTATAGTATTTCAGTGGATTTTTCTGTCTGAGTTAATACTGTTTGACTTAAGTTTCTGAAGTTGGTTAATTATATATAGTTTATATTTTCTGTCTTAGCATAAAGCTGGTTTGGGGAAGCAATGGAAAGTTAATTAACACGCTGATACTGCTTCCAAGAGCCATTCACAAGCACCAATTCTGCCAAAGCTCACTAGTGGTTTAGGCTGGGAATCTGAAAACCTACAGAGTCTTTCCTGGAAGCCAAGGTTTAGGAAGTAACTAATTAGTTAACAAATTTTAACATATATTGAGAGTGCAGATTATGTGCAAAGCATAAGAGAAAGCACTGAAATGTCATTAATTGAACTTCCTTCTTTTAGTTACCCAGCATAGTAGTGAAGCACAGCATACTGTCACTTGTATCGATGGTACTGAGAAGAGCCTTGAAGAATATTGAGTACTGTTTGAATGAAGAAGTCTGGCAAAAGTCAGAAATCTACACGTTCTCAATGATGCAGGAATTCGTACAGCTGTACAGAGAAGCCATCAGCAAGGTACAAAATAAAAAAATATTGGGGTCCAACATGAGTCATTTTGCAGCAGAAAACTACTCCTTTGCACTTCATCTCCAAGTGGTTGTGGCCTGGGAGTCAGGAGACAGTATCTTTGCAGCAGGGAGAGGAATGCTGCAGGTTAAAAGGTGTTAAGAACTGGTGTAGTAGCAGACTACATTTCCTGAAAAAGCTCTGTGATGGAAATGCAAACAAAATTTTATTGTGAGATAAATTTTTAATGTTGACAGCTATTGTGCTGCAAATTAATTCCAAGAGCGAGCTCAGAAGGAAGTTATACTCCTGGTTCAAGGAAACTGTAGCCAACAGAGTTCATACAGAGTTAGAAGTTACTAGGTAAGGTAGCACTTGGGTTGAAAATATACCCTGAGGATAAAGAACCAAATGTAAATTTTTCATAGGAAACTTTTTCAATAAAATGTTTTATTTCCAATTGTTATGTTCTGCAGAAGTGAAAGTGTACTGCTTGATTTCAGATCTTTTGCTGATTGCATACAAGATCAGTTTCAATCTTTGTGAAGAATAGCAAATCCTCTGGTTGGTTGATTGTGAATATATTTATCACACTAGCTTTATCTCATGCAGGAGAGCTATTGCAATTTACTCTTTTTGCTTCTAGCTTTTACCAGACATGAATAATATAGTGGCTGCCTGGCAGTCCCTTCTGAAGCAAGAGAAAGAACACCACGATGGCCAACAGGAGAAAAAGGAAAGTGATGTCTCCACTGTGAAGACGATGACTGAGACAGCAGAAGTTGCTGAGCAGCATGGTAGGCAAAGCAGGTGGAGTTACCCCTTCTTACGTGTGTGTGAATGGATGTTGTGAAATCCTTATCCCATGTAAGGTAGTTAACTTCATCAGAGTCCAGATGTCACTTGTGCATTTACTACTAATCTTTGCTTTTTTCGGTTCTTTGGGCAGTTTAGGTCTGACCAGTGTCAGAATTGCCTAAGAACACAGTTTGACAAATACACTGCCGTTGCTACAAGGAGGTCAAGCAGTTTGCCTTTCTGCTGTCACAGAATCACAGAATGGTTTATTTCACTGAATTTCACTGAATTTTTAGAGTTGGAAGGGACCACAGAGATCATCTAGTCCAACTCTCCTGCTGAAGCAGGATTGCCTAGAGCATGTTACTCAGGACTGCATCCAGGGGGGTCTTGAAAATCTCCAAAGAAGGGGACTCCACAACCTCCCTGGGCACCAAGTGAGGTTGGAAGGGACCTCTGGAGGTCACGCTGTCCAGCTCCCCTGCCTAAACCTGGTTGCCCAGGACTGTGTCCAAACAGCTTTTGAATATCTCCAAGGATGGAGACTCCACAACCTCTCTGGGCAACCTGTGGCAGTGCTTGGTCACCCTCACAGTAAAAGATGTTCAGAGGAAACCTCCTGTGTTTCAGTTTGTGCCCATTGCCTCTGGTCCTGCTGCTGGGCACCACTGAAAAGAGGCCAGCTCTGTCCTCTTTGCACCCTCCCTCCAGGTGTTTATGTACATTGACGAGATGCCCCTGAGCTGTGTCTTCTCCAGGCTGAACAGTCTCAGCTCTTGCAGCCTTTCCTTGTAGGAGAGATGCTCCTGTCCCTTCATCATCTTAGTGCCCCTTTCTTGGACTCTCCATTATGTCCATGTCTTTCTTGTACTGGGGAGCCCAGAATTGGACACAGCACTCCAGGTGTGGCCCCATCAGTGCTGAGTAGAGAGGAAGGATCACCTCCCTTGACCTGCTGGCAGTGCTTTGCCTAATGCAGTCCAGGATACTAGTAGCCTTCTCTGTGGCAAGGGCACATTGCTGACTCATGTTCAACCCAGTGTCCACCAGGACCCCCAGGCCCTTTTCTGCTGACCTGCTTTCCAGTTGGATGTCCCCCAGTATGTACTGGTGAATCAAGTTGTTCCTCCTTAGGTACAGGACTCTGCAATTCCTCTTGTTAAACTTAATCCTCCTGTTCTTGACCTATTTATGCTAGGAGTATTTTGCAGCCACAGAATAAAACAGGCAGGGAAACTGATATGTCTGAAAAATACTTTTTTGAGGTATTATAGTTTGGCCAAGTTATTTTACCATGAGATTATTTTTTTGAAGTAGCTAGTTACTGTGGCTACACAAATGCTTGTGTTGCTGTAGCACGGGATTAAAAACATGCCAAGTTTTGGAAGAGGGAGAGAGGGTTGAAGTGAAGGCTTCAGTTTTCCTCTCTCAAAACTATTGTCCCTCCTGAAGGACTTGCTTTCATAGTCCCAGTGCAAGAAACTGGAAGTTTTATTACTCTTTGTAGCTTGGCTAGCAGCCTGCAATGTTTTACTTATATACTGAAGATAAACCTACAGCCAATTTCATGCCCTTCACAGAGGATATTCCACAGTGAGATTTCCTGGAGCAGAGAATTTTTAAGTGTATGTCCTTCTGTGTGTGGCTTTGGGCAGCAAAATAGTTGTCAACACTGACGCTCCGAGGCTCTTTATTGGTAGAGTGCCTTCTGAAACTAATGGAGCAGCTAATCTCTAAAGTACTGTAGCTGTAGTTTCTCTGCATACTAGGGTGATAATACTGTATTACTTACTCTCAGCTCACCTTTTAGAGCTTTATTTGTGCTGTGGCCACTAGAGAATTCTTTTTTAGTTGGAGTTGAGACTCAGGCAAACAAAGACTAATTTTTTGCATGGCATCCATCCAGTTCTTCATGGCTCCCTGAGGGACACCCAGTTAACAGGAAAAAAAGTAGGTGTTAAAAAAAAATTCTGGCTGCCCTTCATTTGTTTTGCTTCCTTTCATTAGTGACTGGATAGCAAGTAGCTTTTATGTGTCCTCATGTTATAAGCTAAAAGAATATTTAGCCGATGAAATAGCTTTTCCTAAGAAGTGAATGGCTGCCTTAACTGGGGTTGGTGTTTCTCTCATACAGATATTTGTCTTCCTCTTGCCAAGAGGTCACATTGAGAAAGCGTTATTTTGAAAGAGAGAAGGGAAAGAAAGAAACTTTTAACTGAAGTAATAAATAAGTAAGAAATTAGTGTACTGTCTCCTGCAGTTCCCCAATCAAATCTACCTGGCATTAGGTAAATAGTGTCCCCAGAAACCAGCAGTGTGACCATGTCCTTGCCTTCACTTTTTTCTGTTGTTCAGCCTTAAATTGAACAGCAGCTGGACTGATTGGATTCTTACAGTGAGAGTTAAAATGCTGAGATTGTCTTTTACACGTGAGCACTTAAATGGCAAATATCAATTTAAGCACTGAATAAGCTGGTTCAGTTTTTAAAATATTCAGACAGAAATACTGGGGAAAGAAACTGGGGATTCCATATTTTTTTTTCTGTTTCTTGTTAATGAGGAAGATAACTTTCATATGCAAGTCTATTGGAAATACAGTTACTGATTCTCATATTGGATAATGCAGGTGCTACACTTTGCTTTCTTGGTATGAAGGAAGGAGAAACTAATTACGTAAATGCTTTGTTTAGGTTCAGATGATGCTGAGACATTGTTTCTGAAAGCTGCGCTGCTTCAGGTCGTATGCCTTTATCAGAAGGTTGTGCCCCACTTGGTAGCACGGAGCAACTTTGATTTTAGCAAGCTGCTAAAAGGTATGTGATGGGTATTTCTATTACCTTAATTTCTTTCTCTGGCTATTTACAAAGTCCACAGCAGAAGGGAACGTTCGATCTTCTGTGTAGATAGAGAAAGAACTGTTATCTAAAAGTAACTCATTTTAGTTTCTTCATTGTGTTGGCATTTATTGTTGCTATTTCTGCAATACTCTGGCACTCTGCCCTCTTAAATTCCATAGCTGCTCTGCTACACTGTTTTAAGTGGTAGGTTGCCCTACGGTCTTCCTCCTTGTGTCATATTCTTACAAAAATTTGGACTTTATGGGGTTTTAATTCTCATGTTTCTGAGGAAGGCATGTCCAACTCTTACTCAGATTTGGGTGTGTAATTCTCCTAGACCTATGTCAACAATCCAACATAAGTAAGTTATTTCCAAACTCTTCATAGCTGCAATGACAGAATTTTTTTTTAACAGAATAGTTTACAGAAAGTTTGGGATGGGGAAGAAGCACATCAATCTGGAAAATCTTTTAATATTCAAGTATTTTTTCCATTTGCTGTGTTTTGAATTACTCAGTTTGGCAGCGTGTGGGGAGAACAACACTATTCTGCGTGCTACTATCTCCTGTGGAAAATCTATATGAGGAATCGCTTTAGCGATGTTGTTGTATTTTTGTCTCTGATGTCGTGTTTGCGGAGGGTATTCCTCTTCAGCAGAGTAAACAGAGACATTCTATACCTGCTTAATGCAGCAAGGATGATCAGCCTCCAATTATAGGCTGTGGGCAAGATCCTCCAATACTGCTTGTGGTACAAGCCATTTACAGCCATTTAAAATTGGGACTGGAGGAGAGAGCAAAATGCTGTTTAGGCATCATTGCTGTCTGTGGGCCACTAGAGCTTGTAGGCCAACAGACTAGAGCAACTATCTGTATTTTAGGCAGGTCTGCGATGTGTAAGAATGGATGTTATATAAATGCCCTAATTGAAGTTTGCAGGGGGAAAAACAGGCTTTAAACAAAAAAAAACCTTCCGAATCAACTGTTGTCTCATGCTTGAGGTTTTTTTCCCCTCTGTCAAGGCATGTTTAATTGGCTTGTATACTTGGTGACTCACCAAACGGCATATCCCATTTATCTTGTTTTTTTCTTGCATTGGTCTGCTTTTTCAAAACAGACAAAAGGCAGGGCACCTTTTTATGAGGCAGAAGTCTATGATGCTGTGTTTTGTTACAGTGTCAAATAATAAAATAAAAAAGTTGAATAGAATGGAAAATAAAATGTCATTCTCAAACAAATGTAATGAAGTGAGCCTGGGTATTAATTTTGATGCAGGTGGTATGGTAGAAAATGATGGTGTAAATTAGTCTTGAAATTTCACTCTCTCAGATGCCAGCTTGAGTGTTCTGTCGTTCCTTCCCCTCACCCTGATTGAAACATACACTCCAAAGGCAGCATATTTTTATACCTTGTAGCAATATGTGCTTTACACAGCTGGTACAGTTTTATTGCTTGGTCTTACTGATGGCTAGACTCTGTAATGATGCTGCATTTTTAGAATCTCTAGTTCTCTCTCTAATGTGGACCACAAAGATACTACACAGGTGATGAAAAGCACACTGAAACCAAAGCTTTATAAAGTTGATCTCTGTATATAACTTAACTGCAGTTACAGTGTGGGCAGGACAGTTTTTGGAGGGCATTGCAAGGGTCTCTGCACAGCTGTGTGAATTCTAAAGTGAATAATTCTGAAGCTGTGCCAAAGCAGTTATTGTGAGCAGGTGACAAAAGTGATGTAGGGAGAGGCAAGTGTATAGTTCCGTTGCCTGTAGCAAATATTGTAATAGTACAAGCATTAAGATTTGTTATTGACTTAAATTCTGTATTTTGGTCTCCAGTTTATCCATCCTCTATTTCCTGTAGGACACAGCTTTTCAGGGTCGCTGAGACTGATAGAAGAGATTTTGTATTCCCATGCACCAGTAGTGGCTAGTGCCAGAGACAGGTGTTAGTCTTTCCCTGCTGAGGGCTGGATTCCAGCCCTAAATTGGCCAAACATAACCATAGTGTGTCTGAGGATCTCATGTTGTCAGAATTTGTGGATTGCCAGCTTATTTCACAACGTTGTTTTGAAACCCTAAATGATTTATGTTCTTGAAATCTCAGGAAGGTATACCAAAATAAAGTTAATTGTATTGCTTTCAAACCTCAGGTATTGTCACTGAAAAGGGCCTGAGAGAGGAGGTCCCCCCTGTTCTGCAGCACCATATACTGAAGGTAGCTTTGGAACTTCCTGCAAATAAATTTGCCTGGTTCAGAGTACAGGTAAGAGACTTCACAGCACATTTATGTTTCTTTAACCCGTTGTCCTCAAATCTTTACATCCGGCACTGCCTAGTTTTAAATTAGTCCCAGTCCAGTTATTTTAGGAGATGACCCTTTTGTAAAACCAGTAAGACTTAGAGCCTTAGCATTAGTGAAGAATCACTTCTGAGCTGAAAAGTTGTTCTACAAAGGATAGAAATTTTTGCTTCCCTGAAGAGGGCTGCACAAAGTTTCCTTCAGGTCTCCTTGTCCTTGGAGAGGGGCAAGAGTGAGAATTTGCTGGTTTCCACTTGTCTAGAAAGCCTGAAATTGCAGTCCAAGGAAGTGAACTGGTGATGGGAGCCATCCCACCCATTACCAGGGAAGATTCTGGCATTCCCTAAGGCTCTTCTTCCTCTCCATGATTACTGGAAGCCTTTGGGGCCCCTGCTCTACTTTACTGCAGGCTTGTAAAGTAAGACAGCTGTAGAGAGCCTGCTTTTCATGTCTGGAGAAAAGAGTGGTCCTAGCTTTGGGGGGAAGCAGAGGGTGTTGTGACTGTCACCCTGCTTTGCAGGAGATTTTCTGTCCTTTCCAGTTGACTATAAAGGAAAACTGAGGAGAGATAAGAGCAAGCAAAGGAAAACCTGTAAGCAGGCAAAGAAGCTTAAGTATTTTCTTGTGGCTTTGCCCTTCTAGTATAGACAGGTTTTAACAGGAAAGATAAAAGCTAAATCTCGCAATGTTACAGGGGGTTACAGTTGTTAGACATCAAATGCAAGTCAGTGAGAAAAGTAGGTGACGTGGCTGAAAGATCATCATTTATTGTTCAGATAGCGTTCAGCATCACTGTGACTAGCATTGCTTTCATATTCTTTGTGGATCAATCGCTTAAATGATTATATTTCTTATTCAGGCAGTGCTTGTAGGAAATCTGAATTCCTAGGGAGAATAGAAATAGAAGGATGGATGATTGTGGAGGAAGATGGCTTTATCTTGGACGCTTGCATTGGTGTTTCTGTTATTCCTCTTTTCTTCCACATTCCAAAAAATCTCAGTTTTCTGTCTCACTGAATGCAAGATATTATAAATGATCCCATTCAATTCTGGCCTTGGTATTTTGGGGTAGGTCTATAAAATAGTATGCTTTTATTACATATCTGCTTCAGTGCAACATAATCTTGTACGGTGTTGCTGTACCAGGGGAACTCTAATATATTTTTCTTTTAGGATGTTTCTGAGACAGAGAAGGTATCTGGTGAAAGATCAGTGTTCTATTTACTGATGAAAATGTTTGTTACGAGTAACCATTCTCACCTGAAAATTTCAACCAAAAAGCTGATCATCAAGGTAAGTGTTTGATCTGAAATATCAGGGTATTTACTATATCTCATTAGTCTAAAATTTCTGTCTTTTGAAATTTTTCTTAAAGCTGATAGCTTTACTGCATAGTTGTGTGGCCAACAGTCTTCTTTACCATCTTCTGTGACTGTTATTGGAAATTGCTGTAAGATAACTTTCCATTAGCTAAGTATTCTATGAAAGTAAATGTTGTCAACTGAATTTGCTTCAACAGTTTATGAAATAGTAAGGAAAATGTCTTTGTTGTTTGTCCACCCTCCCTAGGCTGAATTAATTCCGATACTGTAATAAACTGATGTAGTACCTGTAAAGGTCTTGACATTGATCAAGAAGAGATTGTTTTTGATCTTTCTTTTTTTATCCTCGTTTATTTAATCTGTACTCCATTGCTCTAGTCTTTCTAAAGCCTTAGCTAGTTTGCTCTGGCCGTGCAAAATAGTCGTGTTTTTTACAGCCTGCAACAAGCTCTAATGCAAGGAGTACTTAAGGTCTTAAAAATTAATTAAATTCCCCTTCTGTGCATATAAGTAAGTTATCTGACTTTTCAGAAGTGCTGATCAACTACAAATCTCCTGAGGGCACTTGCAGCTGTCAATTCAAGTATCTTTTTAAAACTGAGCATCTTTTAGTTATCTAAGTAGGGGTAGGGACCTACATTAAAAACAAACACAATCAAACAACTCTCCCCCACAAAAAAAAAAAAATCCAAAAAGCTGTTTGAAGGCCTGAACAGGGCCCCTCATGCAGTGTCCCATAGTAATAGCAGCATACAAGTTTGTATACAGCTTTGTGCATTTAATTTCTGCATTTAGCTTCAATCACAGGGTGCAATTGTAATATTCAAACCACTGCACCAGAGTTAGTGATTAAATTAGTTTCTAGCTGCCCTTGACCCCTGCAAGGGATTAAAGGCAGGTTAACTTTGTCTCACAGTAATGAATATCTCAATCAAAAGCTACCCAGTACAGTTTTTCTAGTGTATTTGGATTCTTTTGCTGAGTGGAGACGTGGGCTGCCTGACTCATTCTTGTTTCCTCTTTTAGATTCAGTCCATTTTGTTTGCTCTGAAGAGAATACAGGAGCAGTGAAGTTAGGGCAGTTATGTCAGCAGAAAGGCTGCTAAGAATAGATGTTAATGAGTGTGTTTTGCTTATTTTTCAACACAGTGCCATATAATCGGAAGGCATGTTTTTGGATTTCACATTCTGTTCCTGCCTGTTTTCATGAGAGCTGCAAGTGTATTTCTATTTCAAGACTGTGCCAAAAATAGTTAATTATTTAAAAATGAATCCTTTTTTCTTTCTTTTTTTTTCTTTCTTTAAATGAATTATCCTGTCAGATTTGTGTAAGCAGTGATGTTATTTTTATAGCTGATGGTGGTGTACACAGAGTAAATGTAGAGCAAATGAGCTGTGATAGCTTCCTTTGTATTTTGTGTGTGGGGAAAAACAAAGGTACTAACAGATTCATCCTGCATAATTACAGTCATTTAACGTAGATTCCAGAGTTAGGAAGCTGGTCAAGGTTTCTTCAGTTGTTGAGGGTGAGGGCCAGGTGGTTCTACCACTGCACTGTTCAAATTGCCTGTCATCTGGGTTGTACTTCAGACAGCCATTTCTCCTCCTCCTCTTCTCCCTCCTCCTCCTTTCTTTCTTTTACAGATGGAGCATAGGGTCATCAAGTTCCTAATTTAGGTGCCTCAGATGAGGGCCTGAATTTAGATAGCATGAAAGCGGGCAAAAAGTTTCTAAATATTTTAATGCCTGTTACTTGACTGTGGTAAAATTGTGTCTACCTTGCCACCCACAGCAACTGTGAGCATGCCTGTGCTTCCTTCTGGACTTGGCTGTGGTCACAACCCACTGTTCGTTTGTTTGACTGTTTACCCATCTGCCCAACTCTTTAAAGCACAGGTAGATTTAGATTTAATTTAGCAGTGATTTTCTTCTATATTACCTCAGTAGTTTTCAAAAGCAACCCTACAGGCTGTTTTTAAGGGGATAGCACTTTTTGTTTCTTCCTGTAATGGTACAAAGATGTACAACCCTCTTAAAGCAGTATAGCCTGCTCCCTTGAAATTATAAGAATAAGATTTACTAAGGCGGAGGCAACGAGAATGCTCTGTGTCCAGGCAACTTTGACCTCAGCAAGGCTTGTGCTGACTGACTGCTGACAACAGAAGGACCTGATGTGGTTGGACCAAAAGTCCTTCTAGCCTTTATCCTGGCTCTTACCTTTGGCTGTGCCTTGGGGGGACCTTTCTTGTCAGCATGTGAGACAGCATTGTAGTAGCCCACATTGTAGGGGACACATCTTGTGTTTCAGGCCACTCTGTTGAAGCTGTCCAACATAGAAGGCTCTTCTGCAGACTGGGACCAGCAAGGTGGATTGGCCCTGGCTGTGGCTCCGTTCTGCAGCCGGCTCTCTTCCTTTGTGTCCCTGCACCCATAGTCTTTGAGCAACGAAGCAGCAGAGAGGCTGCCTCAGCAGGTAGCACAACGGCCTCTGGATCCAGTGCCTACTGCCCCCGCACATGGTGAAGCAGGTTCCTGCACCCTGAGTGCTTGTAGAAGTCAGTCTTGTATTTCAGATACACGGGAATGAACGTTCATATCCATGTGCTCTCTGCGCAGCCCAGTGAATAGCTGTTGGCAGTGTACTTCAGTGGGGTGCCTACGGCATCCATCCCACACACGTGCTCAGCATGAGGGCAGGAACCAAGTGGAGTTGTACTGGGTTTGTGCTGCAGACAGCAGGTGAGAGGGAGAGAGGCTCTGAGAACACAGGGGCAGAAAGAAGTTGCTCTCAGCTGATTTTACTGGTTTTTAAGAGAGTAAGCCATGTTTTGCCTCTTACTTTGGGCATTCTTGAAGCCCTCCTTTCTCTGCCCCATCCCGTTTCCTGCCCTCTTCCTACAGAACCTGTGTGTGTCTGGCAGAGCTCAGTGGGTTTAATTTGTCAGCTGTAACATAGTCATACCTCACTTCTTACTGCTCTTGCTCAGAGAGCAGTAAGCGATCAGCCATGATGAAGACACTAAGCCTTGGTCCTAGTTAGGCTGAGGTCAGATAACACAGTCTTGGGAGATTTTGGTTTTAAAAATGCATTCAGTTTTACCCTCTGTTATGCAGTTAGAGTGGCCCTGCTGAGTGGGAGTAAGGCCTTTTGAACTTGTAGAGGTGAGAATAACAGTTCTTCTCATCAACCTGCTCTTCTTTTTTTATTTCCAAGAAGAAGAAAACATGAAGGTGCTGTGCAAAAAGACCCGTGCTTTTGGGGGCTTTTGTATTTCAGTTGTTTTGATTTTGTTTGGTTTTCTGGACAGGTTTTACGTGACAGCGGAGTGTTTGAGTACACGTGGAAGGAACTTTCAATTTGGCTGGAACACTTGGATAATACAAAAGAAGACAAAAAGGAAGCAGTGATTCAGTTTTTGGAAAGGGTAACAACTGTTCAAATTAGCTGGATAAACAATGCCAAGAATAGCATTAATGGAAACTAATTATTTTGTTGCTATTGTTGAGAAACCTGTCAAAGATCAGTGAATGAATTCTGAGAAAAGCAGTGTTTGTAATTCTTTATACAGAGCTGACATCTTTCTTGTCTTGGGTGGGAGGACAGTAAAATGATTTGGAGGAAAATTAAATCCAGAAAGATTAAGTTGTTATTACAGTATTGTTGATACAAGGGTAGAGTGTTCTGTGTGTGGGTAGCTCTTATCTCCTCTTTATGTGGCAATACCTGCCAAAATTATCAGACCTGAGTAAATTGTAATCTTTTACAAGAAAAGCTGACATTTCCTGTTTGCTTTTCAGGATGTTAAATGCCCAGTACTTCCTTTTCATTGCAATTTCCCAGGGACTCAGTCTGTGGTAGCGCTTCAGGTGCAAAATTGCAGTGGACGTTTCTTTTTCCATCAAACCCAGTACAGCAGTAAGCATAGGCAGATTCCTGCAGGAGTATATGGAAGTTGTCTTCCTAAAACTTTCCCAGCTTCCAACCACTTATAGAACACAGTCTTTCTTTACAAGATATGGATCCTGTAGACTTAATAGCCTGTGCACTTTACTTTTCTCTCAACCTTCGTTAACAGATCCTGTTGAAACTGGTGGCAAATCCCTATCCATATACAGATAAAGCAGCAGACCTTGTTCAGGAAGCCAGTATGCTCCAAGTTAATATGTTTAAACAAGACTCTGATAACGTCAGCATCCCCATCTCTCACATTGACGGTATGTGGTGATTCCTTCAACAACAGAGAATTCCAACACTTTGTGCTAAATTTTCTACCCCTAATCTGCAAGCTGACGACAGATAGCTATGGAAATCCTGCTTAAGTAAGGACCTACTGGATTCAGCTCTCTGGTTATATTTAGCATCAGAAGTAGTAGTCTGAATTGCAAAGTTACCACTTTACCACCAAAAGTAATTTCTGATGCAGTTATGCCATTTTAACAGTATTTTAAATCTTTCACTTCAGGCTTCTGCAGCCGCATTTTCTAACTAAAATGAAAACCATTGCAGTTCCTCTCCTTGGGGCTGCTCATAATCTGCTCATCCAGGAGGAAGAGGCTGGGTTGCCCAGGGAACTTTCTTACTCCCAGGCACACAACTGGAATTTTGCTGTTCCTGCTGTTCTGGGACCAGTCACAGATCTACAGCAGACAGACTGAAAATTCTGCAGACGTGGACGCTTGGACAGCTTACCATGTGCTAACTGTTCTGCTATAACAGTCCATGCGTAGGATTTTGCAGTACATAAATGTAAGATAATTGAGGTAGTTTTAACACTTGGTACCAGATGGATCAGTTGCCTTAGTTGACTGTATTATGGGGATGTAATGTCAGCCAAAGAATACACGGTATCTTCTTTGTATGTTAAAGCTGTCTTTGACTCTTTCGTGACCAAGATTTGGTTCTCTGGCCATATCGGGCTGAGACACTCTTCAAGGGCTGCTCAGGGTGTTCTTTTAATGGCGAAGTGGCTGCTTCCTTTGTAGTTCCCCATACACATTTCCTGTCACTTATGCTCTGATCATCCTTACCAGATGCTACCATGGTAGCACTAGCTGATGCACCTCTTCCCTTCCCATACTTCTGTCAACTGGACAGCAATGGTGAAAGGCAAAAAGAAAAGTTAAGCACACAGTAAGAGAGTGATTTTTGCAGTTGTATTTAGTCCTACGTTGCTAGACAAATGTGTCTTTCCTCCTTTTTTCTGCTTTGGGAATTCAGAAGCTGCCTTGTATTCCTGGAGTGTTGGATTCTGTCTCCATTCTTTTCTGGTTAGTCTGAATTCTAAGTTTATATTTTTTCTTCACTTAATAGATGTCCTGGATATGGTGGATGTCCTGATTGAGGGCAGTGATGGCTTAGATGAAGAAATTGGGTTAACTTTAAATGAAGACATGATTATCCAAACATTTCCATTCAGTGCTGTTGTCCCTGCTGCATTAGAAGGCAGGAATATACTGTTGCTTCAGACTGAAAATGGAACAGGTACAGACTTTTTTTTGTTTCTACGTGTTGTCTATGCTCGTGGAGTGAGAGTGAGGTCATTCTTACCTAATGAGCTCCTCGAGACAATTTATTGTTTTCATTGCAAGCAGAAGGAGGTGCAGATCCATGGTGTTCCCCTCTCAAGAGAGGCATTAAAGCATCTGAGGTGCTTCTGTCCTTTTTTCCTGACCTTAAAGAAGCTCGCTCTCCATTTCTGGAGTTGGGAAAATAGATGGAAAAGCAGACATTCTATAAACTGCCATTTGGTTCTAGGAAGCTGCTACTGTGGGAAGTCAGACTTGTCCATGTCAGAAAAAGGGAGCCCTCCTTTCCCCTATGAGATGCAGGGAGTGGAGGAGGAGAATGATCCCAGGCTCTGAGCACAGTATAGAGGGGACTGAGGAGCAGTGCAGAGATGCTGTCCCTTCATGGACAGTCTTGGCCTGGAAGCAGTTGTGCTTCAATAGCAGAGCGTTTTAAGCACAGAGTGTGCAGATTGTGAGAGGAAGGTGGTTTCAGTGGCTGTAGGCAGCTATTCCACTCAGACCAGTCAGTAGGGAAGACAGGACAGGACTGTTGAATAGAAAATGAATGTGTTTTCCAAAGAAGATTTCTTTAGAGATGAAGCTCCAGGGTGAATGTTGCGAAGTTCTACCACCACCTTGAGGAAAGGATTTAGTGGAGTGAGGAATCACAGGGGTAGAATTTGGCCTCAGAGCAGGATTTGCCAACTGCACAGCACCTCACTAAGTCCTATATGTATCTGGCTGTTGAGTGGCACCTGGAGTGCGACTGAAGTCCCAGTTCTGAAAGAAAATCTTCTGTATTTAACCAGTGTGTGTTATCCTGGGTGTCTTACCCCCAGTACAAATCAGTTCTCCTATTAAGTGGTGCTTGGCTGAGGTCCTTATCCATCAAAATACAGACAAGTTCAATATAACACAGTAAAGGCAGGGTTAGTTTTATGTTTGGCTGGAAGGTAACAGGCCAACCTAAGCACGTATCTTAATGTGGGGTGATTACTTACTTCAACAACAACTGCTGTATGGAATATTTTTCCAGGTACCTCAGTGGGTCAGGAGCACTTGCCTTGCTTGTTACAAATGCTTTTTAATCCTATTCAGTACTTTTCTGAATTATGCTATATGGCCTGTTTCCCAGGCCTTAAGGAAAGAGGGTTGCCCTAGTGTCTGTGCTCATGCTGATACTTCTGTCAACAGGTTTCATTTTTTTATTTTCCTTTATCTAGGAGCACACATCGTAGAGTATCTTGTTGCCGTTTTCACTGACCTCCTGCACTCTCAGAGAGAACCCCTCGCCCTCTGCTTGATGTTCCAGCTCTATGATAAAGATCTGCAGTCCCTGAAAGTTTCTAAGTATCCTCAGCTCTACCAATTTAACCAGTACTATAAACTCTGGATACCTCAGCAATCTCAGGAACCTGTGGTACGGAATGCCTGAAGTCACTTGAATGCTTGAGCCAGTATTACTATAAAACCTCACAGTGTATAAAGGTTACATTTCCATCAGAAAGTGTGTTTGTATTAAGCTAATTCTGTATTGCTTCTTGATGACATTGGGATGCAAATTTGCTTAAGGGCTTTTCTCTAATGACACAAGAAGCCTTTGCTGTGGTTGGGAAGTGAAGCCAGGGCTCAAGGGTTGTATGCAATCACCTAGACTACAGCTCTTCATCAGGCAGCGTGTAACATAATGTTTGATGTGGCCCAAGGAGCCAGTTTACAGTGGTTGGAGTTCACCCAGGTGTGGTTTGGGAATGCATGGACCAGCTGTGCTAGGGGTTGCTATGTTTTTCTGTTAGCCCAACAGTGACCATATACAGATTTGCCATGGGACACCTTTGACTAGCTCTGTGATAGCAGGACTGCACACGTATGCTCCTGGAGCTCCAGTCTCGCTTTCAGCACAGAACTAGTTTCAAAACAGAGGTAGCTAAAGAAACTTTTGATTCATACTCATCTTTATTTTTCTCTTCTGTTTTTTTTCCATTTTAAACAGTTTAAAAAATGCAAAGATCTATGCAAAGAACCTGCCGTGCCCCTGGATTCTGTATTTACTACTTTGCTAAAGAAAGCCTATGAGAGAGGAAGCGATACCTTACTAGAAGATGATATCCAGACAAAACTGAGAGACTTGGGTTCCCAGCTCCTGCCTGAACAGCTGTTGTTAGGAGTAAAGCATGTGTTGCTATACCTGAAATCCACAGTGGAAAACTTTGGCAGTGTAAGAGCAATATTGTGATGAAATATTGTGGGTTGGTTTGTTTTATTTTAATGCAGCAAGTACAAATGACTTAGCCATTAAAACTTAAGGATCCAGTTCTGCAGCTTTTTCACATACTCAGCTCTCACTGAGGCTATAGAGCAACAGACAAACCTGCACCTAATTTGTAAACAAATGTGTATACTTCTAATTGTTGAGGAGTCTTGGATTTATTTTGCATGGATTACCTTACAGATCTGTGTGTAGTGCAAATAAACTCCAGATTTTAGTCCAGCTCCTGGGTCTTCATAAGAAACCTCTCCAGAGAGTGAAATTCATTGGCCTGTGTTACACCAAAAGTCACAGTATAGATGAAAATCTACAAATACTTATTTGTCACTCTGAGAGTTTTCTTAGAATCAGGTTTCTATAGAGGGGAGTAATTCCTTAGCCCAGAAAAGGTTGTAATCTAGGAAATTCTTAGTTAATTTCTGTTCCTGTTGAATAATTATCCTTCTGCTCCTGTCCTTCTTTTTTCTCAACTCCCAACACGTCTGTTATTTTCACAGCTTGGTAGAACTTTTGGTCCTCGCCTTGTTGACCTTTATATGGGCTTGCTGAGCAGCTGCATGTGCCGAGGAAATCAGATAGAGTTGGATAATCAGCAGAAACGAGAGGAGCGTCAGACTGAGTCAGATCTCTTTATGGATGAGGAATCCCTGATTACAGAGGAGTCTTCAAATGACAAGGTACCAATCCCTTGATGCACAGGCCAGAAGCTCACCTGTTAGTAAACTTTGATTTGATCAAAGGGATCTAGGGAAATAGTCCTAAGTTTTGCGGAATCATTAGGTAAAGCAAATGATCTTAAACCTGAATGGGTTTTGAGCACTAATTATGTTGATGTATTTCTGCTGACTGCAAAAGCCTGGAACTGGCTAAACATGGCAGACAACAGGGATCCCTGGCAGGGATCAGGCTTTGTGAGTGTTATGACTTGATAATAGTCATGAGAATTTCTGGGATTTCCGTTAGGATCAAAGTGTGTCTGTCATATGCTCACTGTATAAGGGCTTGAATAATATATTCCTGCTTTGTAGAAGCAGTACAGCGTTTTCCAGGTCCTTAGAAGGGCAAGGAGTGAACAGTATATCATACTCTCTGTATTTCAGAGTTGTGTTGAATGGAAACAGGTTGATGCAGAGATGCCGTTAAGGTCTAGGAGGAGGACTTAGGAACTTTGAGAATGTGGTCCAGCAGTTACAAAACTACTGTCTGGAGATTTGACCGAAGGCCATTATCCACAGTCTCGCCACTGGGCTGGAATACAGTCAAGAGAGGTCCTGACAGAGATTACTCATCTTTGCAGAAGAAATTCTATTCCCTAAGCCCTGTGTAAAGCCTGGTTATGAAAATTACATACTCAGAGGAATGATCTGTTGTCCCCCCTTTCATCTGTTCGGTGGATTTGTGTAGACTAGGACAGAATTGTATTGACAAGCCCCAGAATACAGTTTCCCCCTGGAAACGTGCTTAGACTTGTGGAGAATGTTGAGCGAAGGTGTACCTCCCATATCATAAACACTGGAAGAATGGTATTTATGTGCCTATAATTCGTTAAGATTTTTATCGTCTGACCAGTTAACAGACAGTTTAATATTCAGTAATATTGTAATAAACATGCTCTGGGAAATAGGCAGATGAATGATTTTATTTTTTCCACCCTAACTATAATTATCCATTCAGTGATATTGTTCCAACCATTTGTTACAGACGCTACAAGATACACTCACGTTGATTTTCAGACATCCTACGTTGGAGAGTTGGTTCCTGGCTTTAGAACAACGTTCTCTTCCTCAGCACAGTTTAAACCCTGTCACTGTGAAGCTCCTGTCAGCTCACCTCAATTCTGGTGTGCTCCAGTTGTTGAAAACGGGTGCCCCTATGTTGCAGAGTATAAATCACAAGCATGTGTTAATGAAGTATTTTGAAGCTATCACAAAAAGTGTCTTGAAAGAGCTACAGGCTGTGGGGAAAGACCAAAGCCAGATCTCTCCTAAGAAGTCTCACCAACTGGAGGCTCTGGAGGAGTTGCACATATACATGGCTCCAGCTCAGCTGAAGGAGATCACTTTAACCATGCTGCGACTTCCTGAGACGAGCTTGACTACTCAGAAATCTGAAAAATCCCCTAAAAAAGGGAAACAGTTAAGCTTATATGGACAGATTTTGGTGCAGCTCCTCACAGAGAGCTACCAAAGGCAGCCCCAACAAGGAGAACTACTGCTATGTACAGAACACATTAAAGCTTTGGGAATATTGATGTCAGCATCAGCCAGCAAAGATCTGGAGAAAGTTTTCCTTCAGGCTCTCCAGAGCGAGCCAGTCCTTGCACAGGCAGTCAGTGTAGAGGTGCATGTTCACTGCCTTAACCAGAGGTCAGAAACCTCCCTTGCCATTGTAGGCATGCTGATAAAACACTGTAGGACTCACCTGCTGCAGTTTGAGCTGTGGTGTCTGAGCAGTGCCACTGGAAAGTACCTCAGGAAAAACATGGAGAACTTTCTTCCACTCATTAATGTGTATTTGCAATGCAGAGACCAGTATGATTTCACCCGACCTTCCGCAGGTAAAACTACAGCTGATCTCTGTTTGTGATTTGGGAGGCTAAATTCCTGGTGTCGACTCTGCTGGCCTCTTTTATCCTCTGCCCAATAAGTAGAGGTGATAAATTTTATGTGTCTAACTTCTAATGATTCTCTTATAAGTACCTCTGCAGCATAAAAGCTAAAGTACAGTAGTGAAGGTTGGCTGTTAGACTGAAGCAAAGTACTCTTACTAGTTGCTGTTGCCCAGTCTCTTTTGAAGCCCTTATTAAATACTTGGTGCATTTGGAAATCTGTCTTCACGCTTATCTTGGTTTAGTATAGGAGGTAAAAACTTTTTCTCGGGCGCGGATAGAACACTATCTGGTGAGTGGAATGCTGTAGCCATATGGTTTTGCAGAACGTAAGCTTTCACTTTTACAAGTGTAAGAGTCCAAAACTCTTCTAAAATAAATCTCCAAATATAGCTTCCTACAGTAATACCTTCCTAAGCTGGCAGTCCAAAACTTTCCAAACCAACAGCAGCATTAAATTGACAAGACTGTTAAATTTTCTGCTAGCAGAATTATGAGTTAGGATTCAACTCGACAGAACAGGATCACTTTGATTCCTCTTATTGCATAGAAATGTGAATAGCAACAGAAACAGGCTGACTGTAGCTGTTGGTGGAGAAGGCTTAGCTCTATCTAGGAGAACTTCAAGTAGTGAAAAGACCTTGTCCGCACACAGGAAAGTAGAGGATGGTTTAAATAACTAAGCTTTTCTCTAGCACCTAATGCACACCAGGGGTTTCATGCTTGAACACAAGAATGGGAAACTGCTGTCTGACTGACTTGATTTATAAGGTATCTGTTAGCTCTCTATTGATGTGAGAGAAAATTTCCTTTGAGCCCAAGCTCAGAGAACTGGTAAGATTTCATCCTTCCTGAGATGCAAGGACAAGGCCTCTTATCAGGAAGTTGTCCCTCTTTTGAAGGTCTGCATTGTTTGCTCATGTCTAACCATTTTAGCTGTGTGCAAGTGGTTGTCTGGTACATATGCTAAATACTTCCTAGTGGTGCTATGGAGCGATATAGAGCACTCTTCTCTGTAGCAGATTAGCAGCTACTGTAGTGTAATTTCCTAGAAACTAAGTAATCTGGAGCTTTATAAGAAAAGTGATTCAGGAATTTTGTAATTATAAGTCCATTGTTGCTTAACACATTTAGATGGTGAAACCTGTGTCCCCTGCTCTCTCCCAACAGTTGCCTCAGCTGTTATACCTGTCTTGAGGAAAGCTCTGTGGAAGGAGCTCTGCAGTATATTTCAAGACACAGAAGCATCGAATGAGACCACGGTGAAACTGCAAATTCTTTCGAACTTATTGCCATCTTCAGAAAGCAAAGGGCTGCAAAAGCTTATCGACCAGCTTCCAGCTGCTCTTGAGAAAGCAGAAAATAATGAGAGGTAGGCAAATCCATTTGCCTTGTTTCAGGACTAGGTTTGTCCCATAAAGCATTGTGATAGATACGCATGAATGCAAATATTGTGAACAACAATCACATCCTCTCCTCAGAGAATCTTTCACTTCAATGCTTTGGCAGCAAGGCGTCTTTAGCATATATAAAAAGCATCACATAACATTAAAAAATAAATAAATATCTTTCTGCAGTTGGACCGTGGCAGATGCCATATCTAGAATGCTTGAAAACTCTGAAGAGCTGCATTCCTGGAGGAGATGTCTGTTATCAGCCTGTATGAAGGGGTTAGTTTTCATATACAACAGCAGTAAAGAAGAAAGCAAGCAAGAAGTGGAGAAGTTCATGCTGCTGAGGCTGGAAGAATTATTGGTGAGGCTTACCTGCATTGCCAGAATGTGACTGTGTGCGTATATGTTATTGTGCTCTTATATCCTGGGTAAATATAGACCAGACTTTGTTTTCTGTTTTATAGATCATGGCTTATGTGGGCTTTTAATAACTTTCACAGAGTTAACTTAGCCCTGGTAATCATTTATAAGAAGCAGTTGTGAGTTGTTCTTGATGATGGCTTTCTGCTAACAGTCCTCTTTGAAAATCAGAGCCTGAGGTATTCAAGAATTAAAAATCAAAGGTTACCAATGCATGTTTTTACTGAAAAAAAAAACCAAACACGCAATAGAGACACTTCTGACAAGACCTACCTACTGTGCCCTCTGAAGTCTGTGACAGAAATCTGGTTGATCGTAGAAATCCAGACTTTGATCATAAAGAACACTACTTGATCATTCCCTCTCTACTGCTGTTTCTTTTGTAGTTCACTAAGGTAGGTGGATCCATGTAAGACATAAAAATGAAGGTCTCTGCAGGCAGCAAATGCCTTTGACCTCTTGCTGGCTTCTGGTGAGACTCCCTGTTACCAAATGATTGGCTGTACAGGACGGGAGTCTTGCAGGACCTAAGGGGCCAGCTCCTAATGTTTGTCCTGATGGTGTTTGCAAGGTGATGATGACAAGGTTAGCACCTACCATTACCAGGATAGCTGGCATGTGCAGCTGTCAGTCTTCTTAAAACTGACTGTTGTTTATTGTGGTTTATAGCATTTCAGGGAAGATCAGTTTTTGTAAATAACACGTACACCCAGCCACCCCTGCTTGCTGCATGCAAAGGTTGGTTAGCTTAAACACATCGTAGATACACAAAAAACCTGTACCCGAGTCTCTTGCTTTGGCTTGCTGGCTTTTTATTCCTTTCACAGTTTAGGAGTGTGAAGAGTTTCAAGACTCTGGGTTTTTTGGTACCTACAGACCAGCTTGCTTTTTAATTGCATATAGCCCGTATGTTCCCTTGATCCCAGGACCAACAAAACAAGACTTACAATTTCATTTGAATGAGGAGTTAGGCTTGTTGCATCCAAGAGCTTTCTTTCCTTTGATCATCCCACTTGAGTGGGATCCTTGAGTGTTTGGCTTGCATGTTGTTAGTGTGTCTGTTGAACAAAAATTGCTGGTCTTGATGATCTGAAGCTCTATGTGCTAAATGTAAACAATCTATTTTTACTTACTACGTGCACAGCACTTTGTTGAAGAAGTGGACCCAGATGACTGGTACAGCTTTGTGAAGACAGGACTCAAGTAAGTAATTTTGAGATGCACAAAAGGTGCTGTAGGAGGTACAGTTCTGTTCACTTGGTCTTTTCCTGCGTTTTACTGT
Source organism: Tringa tobata (assembly GCA_033628505.1). Lineage (NCBI taxonomy): Eukaryota > Metazoa > Chordata > Aves > Charadriiformes > Scolopacidae > Tringa > Tringa tobata. The sequence goes on along the minus strand of JAHREE010000574.1, from coordinate 3,979,046 downwards.
AAACACCCTGTCTCCCTTGAATTTAGTCAGATTTGAGGAGGCTTCTTGTTTCTCAGGGTACACTTTATGTCGCATCCACTGGCTTCGTTGGAGCTGAACCTGCACAACTGCAGGCAGATTTGGATTTTGTGCTCCAGTTAGCATAGCTAACTGGATAGCTGGACTAGCTTCTTTTCAACTGGCATGAAGAAGCTTTATGCTCATATAACTTCTTTTCTTTCTATTTATTTCTTAAATATAATCCATGTGAAAACAGAATCAGATCTTTCACCTTTAAACCATTTAAAGAAAGGAAATTAAAAATAGTTTAGGTTAATCTTAGCTTCTGTGGAGGTAGAAGTGCTAATCTGAAGGGTTGCTGTCTGAAGGATTAGGCAAAATTTTAATCATTTATTAAGATCAGCGCAACTACAAGTGTGACTGTGTGTTGATTGCCTTTTATTTTTAATAACTAAGAAAACAGTATGGATTAAAAAGGCTTAAATCAAAACAACTCAGGGAAAGAGATGTGTCTGTTTTCTTTTTTTTTAAATTTCTTTTGGTTTTACTAAGTTTGCTTTCTTTGCAAAGTTTTCATTTCTTAAACAGATTTTTTCAGGCAGGTTTCTTTGGGTTTGGTTGGGGTCTGACTTTTCTGTGATCTTTGCTTCTAAAGGTACCGCTACAGAGATGAAGCATTTTTGAAAGTCCTGAATGTTGCTATTCAGTTATTATACAAGAAAGAATCTTCACTTAGTCAGAGATTAGTCAAGCTCTCCAAACTTCACATGATGGTCACGCAGCATTCTCTATTTTTGTCGTCCATACTGAGGTCAAGAGAAGAAGATGGCATCAACATCCAGACAAGAGGTATTTTTTATCATCTTCTTCCCTTGAACTATATTTAGCAATCTTGTCTTTCTCGTGTTATATTTTATCCATTCAGTAACCTATCCGCCTACGTATACTTGCAGAGCTGTTAAACAATTCCAGAATATTAGCATTTAGTTTTAAATTTTACCTCTACTTGGATCCAAATGTTGCATTCATTTTATGGCTGCTAGTTTGAAACACTTGTTTTCTAAAACTACTAAACAGGGTTTTTTTTGTTTGGTTGGTTTTTAACCCTGTTGAAATCTTGAATCAATTCTTTTGGTTGCTGTGAGGTGCTAGTGTAAGATCACTTACAGGAAAAGATAGGTTGATTTAGAAAAGTATGTGATGTTTAAACCTGTTTTAAAATAGGTTTATACAGAAGATTTTAAGTTGATTTTGCAATTTACATCAAAAGTGTTAATCAATGTATATTTGATATTGCAACCTTTCATGAGGAATATCCTTCCATGAGTAATATAAATTGGGTGCTACTTCATGTGTAGGAATGACTTTGTTTCTTCATCTCTGTTAACTGAAATACTGCCTGACCTTGAACCAATCATTTAATCCATGTACACTTCAACTCTTTCCTGCTGTACAAGGCTTTGAGATTTAGTGAATCTGTGAGGAACATGTAAACAAACTTTAAAGTTTTAAATCACCTGAAAAGAGCAAAAGGCTCTTGTGAAGTCACAAATTTAGTGAAATTAAAAATAAGTAATAGATTTTGCTGAATACTGTATGTGTTTTAAGTTTTGAATGTATTTCTGTAGACCAGCAAGATTGACTATTTGAGGCAAACTTCAGTAATTTGGAAACTTGGTGTCAAGACTGCATTCGTTCAGGCTGTTGTCTTTATGATCTATTTTGTTTTCACATACGTTTTGTGTTCCTGTAGGTACTAGGGGGAAAAGGCTGTGCCTTTTTAGATACTGGGAGTAAAGAAATCTGGATTCAGGTCTTGAATTTGCCACAGATATCCTATTTGCCTTTGGGTAACCTGATCACTTATTTGATCTGTTTCCCAGCTAGTTAGAAAATGAAAGTAGATAATTTTTGATGCTCCAGAGTTCCTATAGCTTGCTAATGAATTGGATTCTGCAGTGATGACCACTATTTAAATGTACAGCGTAGAAGCGTTTTGATAAGTTACTGCAGCTGGGGTGTGAACTTACAAGTTCTAGCTGTAACTTCTTGAGAAGCCTGGGAGGAGTGCTGGGATGTCTGCCTTTACTCTGTGCAGCTCCTGAGCTAATTTAAGAAGCCTTCCTGGGAGAGCAGGAGCTGCGGTATTGTAGGATAGGGTATAGCACTTCTTTTTAACCAGAGAGAAAAAGCGTATGCATAGAAGGGTTTCTGCAGGGTAGTGTGCTACATTGTGGACCTCATCTCAGAATAACATTTGTGTGTCCAGCTTGGAAATACTGTTTTGTTCCACTTGAATGAAATGCATCATAATCATGCTTCAGTGTAGCTGAGGAAATAAATGGGTTTGGTATTTACAGAGGTAGATCTTGATCTAAAATGTACGATACTGCGTGTGTGTCTATGTAGAGAGGGTATATGTGTGTAGGGGTATTTATATATGCACTATCTAACTGAGAGAGCAGCAAAGCTAAAGCCGTGTGTTTATTTCAGAGGCCTTGGTGGATATACTGCTGACAGTTGTGAAACTCAGCCCTTCTCTCTGTGAGAGCAGTCACCTTGCCGTGTTGCTGGGTGCCTACGGGGCTACACTGAGTTCTGTAGGTAAGTGTGTTAGCATGGAAAACATGCTTCCTACTAGATCATGAGTTTTCATCTTCATAGGTGACTGACCTTGGGTTTCATCATGTTTTTTAGATCAGAAGGTGCTGCTACTGCTTCAGTTATATGAGAAGAATAATCAAAGTCTTATAAGTTCCAGGTAAGCTGACCACCTTCCTTTTGTTCAGCTAACTACATGCAAATAAGCACTCTCACAACTGGCATTTTTCCAGGATCTTATTTTTGACTGAGAGAAACAGTGAGCAAGGTCAAACCTAGAGTTGAATGTTGCTTTTGGAAACATTTTTCCTATGTATTTCCTATTCTTAACATAATTCTCATGTGTTGCCCAAACTTCTGGGTGTCTGTGGGTTGGATGAGAGACTGTCTCATTTCAGCGGTACCTCACTCTCCGTAGGGATTTCATCACAGATGAAGGCCAAAGCCCAAGTTGCTAGTGTAGGACTCCTTCCCCATCCCTGTTCCCTGGGCATACAGGATTCACCCACCACTCAGCACAGCCCTTGCCCTTTTCAATGATCTTTCCCCTGTACGCGTGACACTCGGCTCTGGTGCTTTGCTGGACAGGAGAGGAACACACCAATGGAGGAGGGAGCATATAACCTCTTGCATTAACACGTGTATTGTTAGTTTTGGGGTACTAACATGGTACCAATGCCTTCCTTATCTTTCGCCAGTCCAAACTGTAGCTCTTCTTGTAGCCCAGCCTTGCAATACATGTAGATGCTTCTTAAGAGAGAACCGTGTATTATATAAAATAACCAAGTTCCGTTTCAGGCCCTGTGCCCAAGCAGTCCACAGAGAAGTCTGTTGTTGGTAACAGTTAGTTCTTAGAGATACTGGTGGTTTTGCTCTGCCTTGCTCAAATGCACTTTTCTGTCTTTGAGGTATGGGCATAAATATTAACAGCAATGCAAGAGTACTGGTTCAGGCAGCCAGAGCAGGCTTAATTCAGAACCTCCCCTAGCTTTGTCTGAGAATATAGATAATCCTTGCAGCCTGCGAAGGGGGACGGGAAATGAAGGTTCTTGTTAGCACAGTGGCTTCCAGAAGCCAGGGCCCTGGCACTAGCCACATCTTGCATAAGTCTTTACTGAAAGTGTTTGCAAATGGGAGGGTGTTATATGAGGAGGACACTGGTTTCAGAGGTAGTTAGGTCTCAAAATTTTTGTAGCCTTTTCAAAGGAAAAACAATTTCATGCTGTTCCCTGAAGTGAATTGGTACCCAGGCAATTGGTTAGACTTGAATCCAGCACTGAAGAATTTGAGTGAATATAGAGGACATTCAGGACAATTGCTGTGCATGCAACCCAGCAAATCCCAACTTGTGTTGCAAATGGGAGCCTTCAGGCTCTGGGTGATAAGAAGCCTAACCCCACGCCTCCAGCTGCCTCACTGACAGTTAAGGCATGCTGCTGGCAGTACTTACATAATAAATGACAATATTAAGCGCACTTAAAGCGGAATAGCAAAGTGAGGCCTAAGGAGCAACTCAAAGAAGGAGATAAGGATTTATGTTTTACTGAACCACAGTGATGCTGGTTTGAAATATCAATTGCATTTAAGACAACCTTGTCTTACTAGGTCTTGATCACTGTCTCTTCATGTAGCTGCTATCACACTTACCTGCATTTATAGCTTACATAAAAAATGTTTTTTCTGAGAAGGTAAATTCTGATTTGGATTAACAGGGTAAGAAATAGTTAATGAGACACCCTCAGACTGAATTTGAAAGGCTTTTGGATGGATGAAAAAGGTGTTGCTAGGGAAACGAGTTCTAGTTTCAAGTTCCCACAGGATAAGAAGTACAAGTGAAGGGAAAATTTAAATACTAATTTATATCCTCTGTAATTGCTTTTTGCTCAATGCTAGCAGTCTGTTGACTAATGCCTTTACTTTTAACAATGTTTAAGAATCCTGCTATGGGGTCCAGCCGCTGTGGAGCATCACAAGACTTGCAAGAGTCTAGGGAAGTCACTATGGCAGCAGCCAAGCATGGAGGAGATTCTGTGTCTGCTAGATCGAGAAAAGATGATGAAGACAATTCTGTCTTTCCCTCAGCATCGCCGTCTTCTGTCATCACAGGTGCTTTGGTTCAGACTGCTGAATTATCCTCCTTTTGATGTAGAAAAAGAGCCTTTCACTTTTGACATTTCTTTCTTGTGTTCATGTAACACATTGCAATTTGTTTACATCAGGAGAGTAATTTAAATTCATAGAAGGGCTGGAATTAATTATTTAGGAGCACTTTTCAGATGAATTGTAATATATGGACCTCATCTTGTTGGCAGGTGTGATTGTGCAGCATTGCAAAGATTGCCATGTATTCGACTTGTAAACAGTTGTTAAAATTGACTGCCCAAGGATTCACTGACAATGGGCTCTTCAGTCTTTCATGCAGCTCGCTAACATGCTTCTATACCTGCTTGTGTTCGTCAGAAGAAATAATTTGGGAACCCTGATAGTGAAAGCCAGATTTAAATACAAGCATGTCTCACCCTGTGTTGTATTGTATTTTGCAAAGATTAGTATTGGATCCTATATAATGGAATGGCAAAGTTTGAAACCAAGCTGGAAGTTGTTGTTGTTCCATACAAATACTGTTTTGGATTTGGTTTCAGGAGATAAAAGAGTCACTATATAGAGATGAGAGCGTCAAGAATCTTGATGACTTCTACGATCCTTGTTTTCTACTTCAGCTCTTTAGTGAACTGACCAGACCAGGTAAAGTGAATGTTTCTCTTCAATATTTAGTGTCATTTGCATGGCTCTGTATGTAGCTCTGTTACCCTCAGTCTAAGAGGTGATACTACAAGCAAATTTGTGCCTGGCTTTGGAGAAAAGAAACATACATCATAAAGTCTTTGGGCTTTTTTTAAAGCACTTTTCCAAATAATGCAATGTATCTTGTGAGATTTGGCTACTCAAACATAGAGCAAATGTAGCAGCAGACTGGTGTTCCCGACAAGCTGCTCTTGTCCAGGTGACTGGGTGCTCCCTCACAGCTCATCTAAATATAGTGGATTAACCCAATATAGAGGGACTGATCTCCTTAAGATGAGGAGAGTTTTTTAAACTGGAACTGGAAACAGCTTGGAAGAGACAAAAAGTAGACAAAGATTTATGTTCTCTGGTCTGTCAAACAGCATTCTGTATATCACAAAAACCAGTACAAGGTAATTGCAAAATAGCATGAGGGATCACTAGGGTATATTCCCCACTGGCAGGTTGTATTTTTTCTGGTGAATGTGTAGAGCTGCATTCTGCATCAGCTGCGATGCACCACCGGCAGCGGATAGGACTGCTCTGATCTGAGGTTGCTTTGTGGCTGACTTTTTAGGAGCAGTAATCGTATCCTTTCAGTTATGATTTCAGTGGGAGCTGGGCAGGGCAAGTTGGAGAACATGCGCTGCACGTTGGAGGAGTTCTCTGGGCATAAACCAGAAGCCACCATTACTTGGGAAGGGTGAAGTTGTTTCCTGATCAGAGTCAATGCCTGCAGGGGTATTGATTTCTGCAAGGAACACAGTGACTGAATTGACTGGAGATCTGGCCTGTTAGAGGCTGTGGTTATAGGCTGATACTGTAACGGCAAACTTCAGCCATTTTCCATCAGACAGAGATGCATGGGGCCACGGTATATCGTGAGAAGGCCTGTGCTCAGAATTGTTGGAAAGTTTGATGAGATCTACATGGTGCTTGAAAACTAGTTGCTTAGATTCACTTTTGTTATCTGACATGACCCTGCTTTGCATATGCCTATCTCTTCTGTACTTCACAGGCACATTGCCTATTTAGAGATCTCTTAAAGATCGAAGTGAAACAAGCATCACAAGGAATTTCCTAACCAGCTCCCTCCCTGTGTTGCTGGTGGTTAACCACTGTGTAGTTACAGCTGGATTTGGCTTTCCACGACAATAGCATCAGAAGCAATTGGCAGGCTGATAACTGTCTTTCAGTGAAATCATATATACGGTCCTTTGTTCACCTGTACTCTGTAGTACAGAACCTGTTTTGTGTGTTCTTAGCCTATATTTAACTACAGTAGTACACCACTCTGTGTAATTTTGACAGCAATAAAAAGAACCGTCTTTTAGTTTGCTGAGGAAAAAAAAGTACCAGAACTATTTGGCGTTTTGCAGTAGGGTAGATCCTAGATAATCTAATTAATGCTGCGTCTTTAGGATTGTTAGTGATGAAGACAATGGACAGCCAGTGTCTTTTGAACCTGGGTGTAATAGGTGGAAAATGCATTGTTATTGTGTACCTGTCAGCATCACCCACCACCTGGAGGTCACCACCTTAACTGGTGGGAGGCGTTTGGTGGCTGTCGGTCAGCCTCAGCAGCGCTGCAGCCAGCCGGCGAGGACAGTGCTTGTGTGGGAAGCAGAGGGGCTGAGGGCTCCCTTGCACATTATTCTTGCAGAGCTGTGGAGGCAGTGGCTATCTCAGCATAGGCTGAGTCTAAAACTGGAGAGGGGAGAACTAGTTCTCTTAAATGCTCCACACTGAGTGAGAGTCTGTGTCCTAAGAGGGAGCATTTTTAAAGGGCCTGAGTGATTTATGAGTTTAAGTCCCACGGTGCTCCTAAACCATGTCAGCTGCTCTTGGAATTCCCAATTCCTCTTTATTTATTTGCTCTGTGTACTGGCTGCACAGTGCCCTGTGCATAAATGTTATTTAACTGCTGAATTTATAAACACAGACTTATTGCACAGTGTTTAGTGCTCACTGAATAAAAAGTAAGTCTAGGGTTGGGCCGATAGCAAGTTCTGTCTAACTTTAGCTCTGATAAGCATCTTGTGGACAGCGTTTCCATCATGGTTCTCAAGGTACTTTAAACAAACCATATGTCAGATATAGAAATAACTTTTTTTTTTTTTTAATAATAGCTTGTTATTTTATGTTAGTTGTTGAACACACTCTTCAAGGTCAGCTGGATGGAAAATATTTCCACTGCATGTTTTCAGTGAAAGAAAGTTTTCCAAATAAATCTTTCCATGACCAGCATGAACTTTGTTGCCAAAGTGAGGACCTTGGATTTCACTATGTGGTGCCACGCCATAAAATTATCCAGTTTGTCTGTCTAGCTGCTCTACATCAGTAGTTCTCAAGAACTGCAGTCTGAAGAAGAGCCATGTGGTGGCTTGCTGTGAAAGGGCATGCAACACATATTCGATCCTATACTGAAGAGAGGTGGTTGTATAGGCCAAGTGATATGTCCACAAGTGACAGAGAATCCTCTGCAGGCAGACGAGTTTTAGATCATCTTTGCATATTCCCTTGGGATTCAACAGAAAGCGTCCATTTCCCAGTCCTTATCTCACGCCCTCGCATCTTGCCTGAAGAGTGGGAGGTGCAGAGTTGCTTTGCCACAGGCAGAAGATAGCAGAAGGCATAGATGATGTCTCTCTGGGCTCTGCTTCTGTTTCTCCTGCCCTGTTCTTGCTACTGCTCTCACCATTTTCACTTTGACAGTCAGGTGGTGGCCTTACCCAGTGCCTGGAAGTAGAACTGTATCTGTACGAGCTCTGGTGATGTGAGAGGTATCCCATGTTAACAAACGAGGGATCTTTTCACTCACTAGGAGAATGAGTGAGGTGCTTTGCATTATGCCAGTTAACCTTGATGCGCTGTGGCGAGGGGTGGTGTAGGGGGGTGTACAGTAATTGCTAGCATTGAAACAACTTGTAAAACCCACTCACTGGAAATATCTGTTACTGCAATCCAGTGATGCCTTTGCCTTGGTCGTGTAGCAGTGGGCTGGTTGGGAGGCGGTGCTGGGAGGTGGAGACCCTGATGTTGGCTGGCCCATAACTGGCAGAGCACGGGTGAAATTGAAGTAGAAGTTCTGGCAGTTGAGGAAAAGGTGAGAGAAACAGCCCAGCTGCTGGTGCAGGGACATAAATAATCTGTGATTTTTATATAAATATATATATTTTAGTTGTGGGTGGGTGGGTGGTGGTGGGGGAGGAAATCAGTGGACCAAATATAGGTACTTGTGAGTAAGACAACAGCCTCTTCTTAAATAGAGATTTGTTTCTCAGAAACTTCCTCTTGACCTTCAGTGTGAATTGCAAGAAAATATGCGAATATTGTTGCTAAAGTCATATTGTTGCTAAAGTCAGAACCACAATGCATTTGCACTTTGGCTGGTAAAATATAGGACTGAGGTGTCGTCGTATTCCATTACCGGCGAATGGAATCGAAATAGCACAGGAGATAGTCTGGAGGTTTTACATCGAGTCATTTGTAGCCATCAGTGGGTAGAAATGGCACAAGCTCTTCAAAACACACAGTAAATGAGAAACTCTCGATCCTGATGGCAAAATGCTATGGAAGATAAATGTTAGATTTAAGGGTCTGTTTTCTGTTTGGCTGGTTACTCTTAATTACTGGATTTTGTTTGTCCCAGAAGGGCATAGGGGTACCGTTCAGTACTTTGCTTGGCGCATTGCCTTACCAGCAGAATTGCTCATGTCCGCACAGTAACAACTGATGTGGCTAATGTCTTATTTATGTATTGTTCTCCTGTCCATTCTATTGCAGAAAATCTTTAGTGCAGATAGGCTTTTAATTGGCTATGTTCACCTTTCTTGCAGGCACAGACTTATCAAGTGCCCAAAAACTGTTTTGAGAAGGAGAAGTCTCCCTCTTGTTCTTCTTGTACTTAACTTTCCTGAAACAGTGAGACATGTGATGTCTTTACACACTTTACTCCTAACTTTGCATGGTCAAGCAGGCAGGCAGAATTGTCTCTTGTCTCACCTAAATGAGACTAACCACATTCATTTCAGCCCAGGTAATGCATTCCTGTTCAGAGTGATTTGCAGAACACTAGCTGAAGGAGCATTCAGCATGCAGTGAAGTAATTGTAGGGGTAGATCTAGAAGCTGTTGTTTATGAATAGAAGTTTAAGGATTACAGTGCTGCTATATACTCTATGATATGTCATTATAACGCACTGTGTGTTTTTCTTTTGGTTTCTTTTTTTCCTCTCTTCCCACACAGAGTGTGTAGTGGCATGTCACAAGTTTGTTGAAGTCAATGCCCTGGGTCTAACAGTAGCTGCCCTTAGCAGCTATGATTCCAACATGAGAGCAGCTGCATATTTTGTCCTGGCTTCCTTTCGTTCTCATCTGGAAGGAGCTCGCTTTCGAGAGAAGAGTCAGGTAAGCCAGAACTCAATTGTGAGTTTGCCAGGTTAGACATGTCAGGTTGTGGACACTTATGAGAGAGTTGCCGCTTTACTTATCCATCTACATGCACGTGGTGAGAGGGCTAAAAGAAGCTTTTTATCCTCTCTTCCATTGTTTTTCCTCTATTGCTTTGTGCTTCCTCCTGTTATAATCAATGGGCTTAAAAAGCGGGGGAAATGTGTTTTAGAAATTCTTAGGAATTTAGGAATTTTATTTCTAGGAATGGTAATCCTGATGGGATTGGTATTTGATTTATGGCCTATGATATATCCTAAAAGCTTATTTATGTATTCATGCTCTCCTGTTGCATTTGTTTGGGTTATGGTTCAAACTTTTCTCCCTTGGGCTCTTGTGCTGCAGTTGCTGTATCTCTTGGATGCTGTGCAAAATGGAATCGGGCAGCCAAACCTCAGATTTACCTTCTCTTTGACCCTCTACATTGCTCGTGTGGCACAGCAGATTCTGAAGCCAGGTACAGTAACCTACTGGGCATCTTGAACTCATGGAGTGAGGCACTCTGCATGTCCTTGACTGAAACTGAAAGATAAGATAGCTGTGGCACTGGTAGGAGCCATGAAGTATGCTTTCCTGTGTTTCAAAGAAAAGCTTTCAACTCTTGGGTAGACTGTCTTCCTGGAGAAGTGGGAAGTGCCATTTGATTTGTGTACAAAGTCAGGCTGATCCACCAGGGATTAAGCCACTACCTCCTCATAATTTTGAGGTGGAAGTGAGCAGAGGACTAGATGCGTGAAACTAGATGGGTGTGCAGGTCTTGTTCAGCAGATCAGAGTAGGTTGGCCCAAGTGTCCTTTTGTCCTTAGACATTGAACCAATGTAAGTCACTGTTGCAAAGGAGAATCACAGCAACAGGGAATAGTTCAGGTTGGAAGAGACCTTGTGAGGATTCCAGCTAAAACCCAAACCAGGGCCAGCTATGAGGACAGACTACTTTTCTCAGGGTTTATCCTAGAAAACCTCCCAACCTCTAGACTGATCTAGAAAGCCTCCAAGGATGGGGACTGTACAGTCCTTCTGGACAAACTGATCCACTGCTCATGGGGAACATGTCTGATCTGTAGGTTAAAAATTATGATTGCCTAATGTGAAGTGCTAGGCTTGATCCATGGAGAGATTTGCCTCTTTGCTGTAGATTTCTGTTTTGCCAATGAAGTAATGTTGGATTTGCTGAAATCAGAAGCATGATGAATGTTTATCTTACCTACTTTGTGGGCGTTCCGAGTAAGCTTTTCATTTTGGGGATGAGAAGAGGAGGCACAGCCAACAATATCATCAGCCTTAGAGCAGAAGGTCTCCTCACTGTACTTAACATACTGTTCTGACAGCTAGCTGAAACACTGGAAAATACAGGTTCCTTTTATTTTACTGTTGTGTATTGTGAACGTTGTTCTCCACAATAACCATTGTTTCTCTTCACAGAGGAGCACATGTATATGAGGGTAAACAAATTCCTTCTGTCACACCAGTATTTGGACCTGAGGAAAGTACCAGGGTTTTTCCAGCTTTTCTACAGTTTTGATTTTGAGGTAATGTAATAATTCCATCTGAGATATCCCCTAATTTTTCAGAAAAGAATAGAAAAAAGCCACAAAAATGCAATAGAATCTTATTCTTCTATAGGTAATTAATTAGAGGCATATTTGTTTTGATTTGAATTGGAAGTATTACTTCTGGGTTTCTTTAGTTTTTTAATAGTCACACATAATGAACTCATGAGTTGTGCTCTGCATGCTTGTAAGCACAACAAACAGAATGTTCTGAAGTTCCATTATCGGTGCATATTTGGGAGGCAGAGTAACTTCCTGATGGATGTTATTGATTAAATTTGATAGGGATGAAAATTGAGAAGTCCAGAAAAAGCCGTTAAACGCTGTGTTGGCACTCTCAGGGAACCAGGGTTTTTGTTCTCTTATGAGTAGGCATAATTTTGAAATGCCTGATGGTGGTATTTTTCTTATGGCTTCTAGTACAAAACAGAGCGTGAATGGATTCTGAGACTTCTTGGAGAAGGGCTGCGTGATAAGCATTGCTACGAGCTTTATGACTACCAGAGGATTTTCCATGTCATTCTTTCCTTTTTCAACAGTCCTTTGTGTGATGAAGCCTCCCAGGTAAGAATTTAAAAAAACCCAAAACAAATAAAAAAAAAAGCCAATGCTCCCCCCCCCCAAAAAAAAACCCCACAAAAAACTCAAACAAAAAAACCCACCCAAACCCACAAAGGTTTAAAAAAGTTTGCATGGTTTGAAGATCTTAAACAATTACAAAGCAGAAAGGAGCAGTTAACACTTCCCTTGCCCTCTAGAAAATCTGTTCCTGGTTGATTCTGTGTATGTGTGGAGGGGGAAATAGTTGCTTATGTCTAAACCAGAGTCATGTCCTTGTCCCTTGAAACTGGAACAGGTCCCTGCCGTCATGGAATCTCACTCAGTTTCATCAACTGATGGACTGGCTCTAGTCATATTTCTGTTGCTTTGTGGAAAATACTGCAGATACCGCAGTTTTGCTCATATGGTCAGGGCCTTTGCTTTTTCAGGTCTCCTTATTCCCTAACCAGCATGTTACCTCTGCAGTGCTTTAGCAGAAGGAAAACTCACATGCCAGAAGCTCTCATTTGCATAAGCATCCACCCTGAGAAACCCAGTCTATTAGAAGTATCTCAGTTAGGTATCAAAATCTTGGACAAAAAAGAGAAAATTGTCTTGCTACCTTAAGACTTCTTTTAAAGAGTAGTGTCTGTGTGTATGAAGCCTTGCAAAGAGAATGTCTTTTCTTCCCTGGCGTTGCTAAGAACATGTGGTGTTTGGTAATACATTTTAACTTGGAGTTGATCAGATCCCAGATACCAGTCAGATTGTTAATTACATCCTTCTGAAAGATCGATAGTAATTACATCCTGACTGTATTCTAATTTCGTAAATGAACAAACTATATTTTCTGTTTCAGAGTCGTATTCTGGAGATACTACAAAATGCTGCCCGTGTCACCAGAGCTGCCTATGAGCTGATACAAGATCATAGCCTCTTAACGTGGATACTGCACATCTTAGAGAAAAGGTAACTAGGAAAATACTAGTGAGATGGGAACAATTTTACTCTCCACAGTAGAATAATTATGCAACTGAGTATTAAAAGGGGGGTGACCCATACGAAGATGGCCTGTCAGTGGTTGTGACATTTGGTGCCTAGGGCTATACTGGCAGGACTTGCTGAACTCTAAAGTGTTCCTTTGTGTTTCTGAAAACAAAATCAAAACGATTTAAGGTTGTAGTGGGAGGGATGATGGGGAGGGGCTTCATGTTTTTGATAACACTTTCTTGAAAATCTTAGAAAACAAAATGGCATCTTATTTTATATATATATGTGTGACGCTTTCATTCCAAATACAATTCATATCCTGCTGTAGGACCTCCTACACAGTACTTGGTATGATAATGAATTTGAGCTGGCTATAGCATTCCTCCTCCCACTTCTTCCTCCTCCCCTTGTCTCTCCCTCACATATGTGCACATGTGCGCGCTCACACACACACACACACGAAATCACTTTTACATAGGTTCCCCTGGCAGGTTCAAGCAAGGTTTCAGGATTCTCTGCAGTGCAATCGGCCTGAACAGGTTTCCAGTGAGCACCCCACAATAAGAACTGCAGAATGCATACAGTTCCCAAGAGCTGGTGCTGGGGACAAGGACTGCTTCCCTGTTGTGTACCTCTCTTTGCTACACTTTGGTACATTTGGAAGTGAAAAAGTCTGGGTTTGGTCTCTGGCACCCAATACTGATTTTGTGATTGTACTTTTGAGGAGTATTCTTCTTGCATCCTCTGTAGAAAAATGAGATTGTTCCCTCCTTCCTTAGAATAACAAAGTAAATATGGCTCCTGGTATTGTGCTTTATGGCTCCAAAAGTGCACTAGAATATGGACTGGTTCCTGGTTAGGATGTGCCTTCCAAATGCTTCTTTTTGCTTTTTTTTTTTGTTTGTTTGTTTTTTCAGGTTTCTGGAAAACAAGCTGTTAAATAAAATTATTTCCTTAGTCCATACTCTATGGGTAACAAATTTAGGAAGCAAGAGAGAAAGCAAGAATCAGCCCCAGGAGAACAGGAAGTTTCTTCCTATTCAGCTTGTAAATGAATTTCTCTATGTTTTAATCACATTAATCAAACACATTCGGTAAGTCCTATTTTTTTTTTTTAATCAATTTGCATCTCATCCTCTGTCCAGTTTAAAATTCTGTTAAGGCTAGAAGAATTTCTTGATCTCTGGTAGTTTAATGCATTTTTTCCCCTTCAGTTTGAATTTTGAGTAGTGAATTTTGTTGAGATTTCTTTGACAGGAAAGTTTAGTTGTTTCAGTACATGGGGAATAAATTCATAGCTGATTAGTTACTGTCAAGGTCTACATCTTTAATTACTGGCCATTTTTAAGCTGCTATGTTTTGACTTTTTCTTGCTGGATTAGAGCCTGCAGTTAACAATGCTATTTGCTGCAAGGATCTTTTATACTCTCTGAAGGTTTAGACTTTCTGTGTCATACCATGCCTGCAAATTGTACAAGGACAAACTGTTCAAAGTTCTACACGACGATGTTAAAAAGGGGTCAGTCTCTCCTGATGGATTTAACCTGTCTAAGCACAGCGGTTGCAGCAGAGATAGTAGAAAGCAAATGGGTAACCAGTACTGTTTGCGTTCATGTAAACACCTGTAGCTCTTTGTGCAGACAAGTATTGCCACAGCCTGGAGAAGCTATGTTTATTTCCTCAAAATTCTGAAAATTCATGCAAAATAAAGACATGTAGGTAAAGCTCCAGAGCTCTGTCTTCCTTCTGTGCTTCTGCCTTTGCTATTTACAGGCAGGAGGGCAAAGACTGTGTTTCATGGTCAGTTCTGCCAAACACTGATGGAGCAAAATCCACTGGGGATTCAGTGGGAATGAAACTAATTGTTACTGCATCCTGAGAAAGAAACGTATATGTCTAGAGAACTGTAGGAAGAAAACTGTAGGAAGAAAACTGTGAGGAGAAAAAAATCCGTACTTATTTTATTTTATTTTATTAATGAGCATGTGGAAAAATACATAGCCCTTTTGTTTTCTTTTCATAGGACTAATGTAGATCTAGCCAAACTGACTCAGTTTTTGAGTACACTCAATTCTGTGCTGGAATATCGTGCTATAGTTGTTGAGGCCTTCAAAGAAATGAGCCGGTTCACTGTGAATGACAGCGTTCTCTCAAACAAAGAGATCCTGCTGCTGCTGCATAAGTGGAGTGTCATTGAAAAAGACCTGCAACTGCAAGAGGACATGCAGACTCTTGCTCAGAAATACCAAATCAAAGAACTGCTTAGTAAGTACTAAAATATTTCAGAAAAGTAGTATTGTTGAGGTTCTTACAAGGTAACCACACAAGTGAGGCAAGCTTCATGGAAAGAAGTATTAATAACTTTGCCAGGCAATCTGATATAGGTTGGGGGAGGAGGAATGGAAATGAAAAACTGTTTTTCAGGTCTTCGTTGTAGTGATTTCTAACTTTAACACGATTCTAGAAGCTTTGTAGAAATATCATTTTAAAAAGAGAGAGAGCTTTAAAATGAAACTTAGTCACAGATCTCGCATCAGGCTTTGGAAAATTGTATTCTTCAAGGTAATCTTAAACAAAAAAAGAGGGTGCTTGGATGCTTTGTGCTCCGAGATTTGAACCATTCTGAGTGTGCATGGGGGATCTGAAGTTGAAAATTGAATAAAAAATAGCAGCAGAGCAAGCAAAACTCATAGAATCATAGAATGGTTAGAGTTGGAAGGGACCTTAAAGATGATCTTGTTCCAACCCCCCTGCCATGGGCAGAGGCACCTCCCACCAGACCAGGTTGCTCAAAGCCCCATCCAGCTTGGCCTTGAACACCTCCAAGGATGGGGCATCCACAACTTCTCTGAGCAACCTGTTCCAGTGTCTCACCACCCTCACAGTAAATTTCTTTCTAGTATCTAATCTAAATCTCCCCTCTTTCAGTTTGAAACCATTACCCCTCGTCTTTACACTCCTTCATAAAGAGGCCCTCTCCATCTCTCCTTTAGGTACTGGAATGCAATAGTTAATTTTTCTTATTGTCTTCAGTGTTGGAAGGAAGCAAAAATACATTTGGATTTGTATGACTTCTTTCTTGTTGTCTCTCTGAATAAAATGTAGAAGGAACTTTGTAGTGGGAAGTGTTAAACAGCACTGGTTTCTTGCAAATACAGGTGCTCTTGGTGCACATTTAAACTTCTGTAGCTTTCTTTAAATGTTCTGAATCAGTTAAACTATTTTTTAAAGTTATCACTGTATTTAAGGGATACTATCAAAGCTTTAGTTTTTCTAAAGTTTTTCATAACCTTTTAGTGTTTTTCTGAGGATTTTTCGAGAATTATAGTGACATCTGCAACTTACTATATATGAGGTTTTAAAAAAATCTGTGGCTCCAAGCCTCAGCAGCTTATAAAATAGTCAGAAATATGGGTCCTTATCTGATTTTTTTTTTTTTTTTTCTGAGGTTACATTTCAAGAGTTGTCCCCATCCCCCGCAGCCTCTGGGAAAAAAAAAACATTGAAATGCAGTTAGTTGGTTTTAAGCTGCAGAGTGCAACATGAGGGAAATTTCTGATGATTTTCTCAATGACTCCTTGAAAGCAGACAACCAGCCATAAAATGCACTGCTCAGTGTGGAGGCGGCAAAGTGCCGTTGCTGTTTGGGAGCTTTGCTGCTCCTATGATGCGGACAGCATCTAACGGAGGGCAGCCCCTCATGAGGAGGTTCAGCTGCCTGTCTGTCTCTCTTCCCTGGGGGTGTGAAGAATTCACGTGCCCTTGGTTGACATCACCTGGCCAGCCAGACACCCAGCCAGGAGGCGGCTGTGCTGGAGGGAGGCAGACTTTGCCGCTTCAGCCTGTGTCATTCAAAAGCTTCGTCGCTGTGCTGGTGTCTCCTTCCACGGCCAGCCCCAGAAAATAGTATTTCTCATGAGGTCTTACTGGCCAAACTGGATCTCGTGGACCTCTGAAATACTGCCGTAGCCTGGCTGGGCTTTGGGCCAGGGCCTGGGTGAAATTGTTCATCTCAAAGTTAGGCGATCCAGCTCCACAAGCGTTTCAGCCTGTGAGTCACCGGGAGCTGCCTGTAGCCCGTTTGCTCTGAATTGCATAGGCTCAATTAGGCTGCTAAATGAGCCTAGTACTTATCCTTTTAGCGACTGAAACAACATGCGATGCCGTCTTTCTTGCATAATTTTGTACCAAGAAAATCCTTTGGAGTATCAAATGTTTGTTTTGGTGGTGTTTTTCTTCTTACAGGAAATATTAAAGAAAAGAACAAATCTCAAGCCTCTTCTCATGCATATCATCACATTCAAAAAAAGAAAGAGGTAGAAAGAGAAGACAACACTGCTGCGGACCTGAAAGTCTCCGAGCTGGAGAAATGCAGAGACCATCTGAATTCCATACTTGCCCACTGGGAGCCTGTTTTCCCAGCGCCTCCCACCAAACATCCAGGGGAGCCCCTCAAACCTGCTGACCTTATGGATGAAACCGTCGGTCTTACCAGTGCCTCCACTTACATAGTAACCAAATGGCTCATCAGGTCCATGGTTGAGCACAGCCTCAATATGCAAAACGTTTCATTAACTCTGCGGTGGGTACAGAATTGCATCTTGCCACACCGGGTGGCGGTGCAGGAGGTGCTCAGGGATGAGACCTTGAGAAACAACATCTTCAGGTTTTACAGCCGGGTCTGCGAGGCCGGCAGTGGGACGGCGGGTCTCTGTAAAGAGCTCTGCTTGTTCAGTTCCATCATGCTGCACCTGATGGAGGCCCAGGGCCTCACCAACAACAGCTTCCATGAACACATGAAAACGTTGTGCCTGTCGGCAGCGACGGAAGAGGATGCGAACAAGAAAGGTAAGTAGCCCTTTCCTTTTCACTCACGCTACAAGGTTGCGAATGGTAGAAAATAGGTGGTCTCATGTTATTTTTAATTCCTCAAAAGTCTGAAGTTTTGCCTGTGGCTGTTGCGCTCATCACTTCACAAAGTAAAAGCTATGTCTTTGGTGGTATGGGCACAGGGGTTGGTAGCACAGAATGGGGTCACGCCGTAGGGGTTTCTGATGGTTCAGCAGTCATACTCCCCCAAAGAAACTCACCTTCATAGGATGAAAACAGAGTTCAGTGAGGTATATAAAATGTAATTCCTAGGAGAAAAATAGCCTGCAACAAATGAGTCCATATGGGTATTGGGTTCTGATCCATACACTGTTCAGTGTTATCATTTGATTGCAAAAACCACAGGTCAGATTTCAGATCTTATTATTTAAAGATATCAGAAGGGTGTGCTAACAAGAAACTTTCTTCTCTTAGTGGGGGGAGAATCATTAGCTGTATATGAACAAAAACCCCACAAATTTTCCATGTAGGAAAAGAGTCAGGAAACTATTTTAAAATGTGGGTCTGGAGATAAAACAGTTTGGTTTTGTATTACTGTGTGAAAATAGAAGAATATGCGTTCTGATTTTTCTCTGATTTTTCTTCCACAGCTGTTTGTGTATTCCTGACTTCTGTTTACATTGGGGACATATGGCTTGGAGCACTGGAGCCAGATATGTTAATAACCCATGTCAAATTGATCTGCAGTAGTACAGATGATGAATTGGAAACTCGCAAACAAGGAGAAGAAACTATTATGCCTCTTTGTAAAACCCTTTACTCGGCTACATTGGGGCATTAATTCAGTGAGCTGACGCTTAATCTTTAATGTTATGTGCTCTGCCATCGTTGCTGCGAGCCATGAAACCCTGCTGAACTGTTCTCCATACAAATCTAACGTGTTTTGTCATAAAGATCAATATTTTATTACTGTGTACAAACTCAGAGGGGGGAAATTGCATTCGTCATCTCTCAGTGGAACATTAAAGCCATAATTTCCCTTTTCTTGAACAGTATAGGACACTGAATGTTCTTTATATCATTTTTATTACAGGCATTTTTTACTTTATGAAGAACCAAAAAAGAGTGATTAGTGCATTGCCTCTGGACTGTGTTTCAGTCCCCATGTAGTTAAAATCTATCTTTTCTCCAGTGTAAAATGGGGAAAAGACTGCAGAACTTCACCACAATGTGGTATAAGTGCAACAAATGAGTAGTCAGAGGTTTAGCCACGATGATTTACTATTTCTTGAAGAACCCAGTTTCTTTCATGATATCTGATACCAAAACCAGTATGACCAGAAGACTCTGAACACTGGAATCATGATAGTCTGGGATCCTTCTTGTTTTTAAATTAAACTGCTTTTGAAAGAATCTGTATCAGAGCTGGTCTGTTTTTATTCTTTCTGTTCCGTTTGGGGTTTTTTAATTAAAAAAAGCCCTGACCATCACCACTGCTGGAACTTGCAACAAAGGCCCATCTTCTCTCCACTCTGAAAAGATGAGAGATGGAACTAAAACCCAAATGACTTGCTGCTCATTGATTATACATGGTTTTTATTGGAAATTCTCTGTGAAATCTGATAAATTTTTCTTGACTGTGGCCTCGAGGGCAGTTTAACGTACCGTTCGAGATATGCAAACATTCAGAGCCTGAACTTGAACCTTTGAAATGTAAAACAGGATTTATTAAATTGACTCATGAATATGTGCTGTGCCTAGGTACTTTGTACAAATTCTATACAGGGGAAAAAAATCAGAAATGCACACTCCTTGTGATGTTTATGTAATGTGCTTTTTTTTAAATAAAAAAAAGTGAGACACAAATAATGAGGATTCCTTCTGCATATAAATATTCTTGTCCTAAAAAATGCCATAATATCTATATCAAGACTTGATTTAAAAGTAAAAAATATTTCTTGAAAAAGCTGTGAGCCTATTAGAGACTAAATTTTGTGTCACATAAAATCTCTAGGGTGTGACAAGAGGAAATTTTGTTTGTTCTGAAAAAACAGGCAAAATGAAACCAAAGGAGTTCCAAAACGAAAGATGTCTTACCCTGTCATCTAACTGGAAAAGAAAATACTCGTGACGCGTAGGGGAAGAGTTTTCCAGCTCTCTTGAGGGACTGAGCACATTTAAGTGGTTTATAGTATGATTTTGTTGAGAGAATTAAAGAAATGAGGTGAGACCATTCAACCAACCTGAGGCCAGTAATGCAGAAACATTTTCTCTACCCGAATCTATCTTAATTGGCAATAAATTAAATTATTTTTCCAGCCCAGAATGCTTTGGGGTGTGTGCTTGCCTGCGTTGTAATAGCCTTTCGCGTGCCCTTTGGCCAATTTTGCTTAAAAAAACCCCAGCAGAATTGTGTAAAGTGTGGCACCTGCGGGAGCGGAATTCCTGTGTTGAAGCTCAGCCAGTTGGAAGAGCGATTCTTGAGTGAGAGCTGACTCTAGAGGTAGGTACAGAGCAGATGCAATCAGGGGCGCTAAATTACTTAGGCTTAAACAGGTATTTGCATACCTTGGTATTTCCCTCTGTGGACAGAAATAGTGATTTCTGAATGCAGTTTTGTCACTGCTAAGATAAGGAAGGTAGTTACAGAATCAGAATCACATCACATGGGGTTGGAAGGGACCTCTGGAGATCATCTAGTCCAACCCTCCACCAAAGCAGGTCCACCTAGAGCAGGTCACACAGGAATGTGTCCAGGTGGGTTTTGAATGTCTCCAAAGAAAGAGACTCCACCACCTCTCTGGGCAGCCTGTTCCAGTGCTCTGCCACCCTCAAAGTAAAGAAGTTCCTCCTCATGTTTAGATGGAACTTCTTATGTTCAATTTTGTGCCCATCTCCTCTTGTCCTGTCACTGGGCACCACTGAAAAAAGACCAGCCCCATCCTCTTCACACCCACCCTTGAAGTATTTATAGGCATTGATCAGATCCCCCCTCAGCCTTCTCTTCTCCAGACTAAAAAGACCCTCAGCCGTTCCTCGTAAGAGAGATGTTCCAGGCCCCTCATCATCTTTGTAGCCCTCTGCTGTAGCCTCTCCAGCAGTTGCCTGTCCTTGAACTGGGGAGCCCAAAGGTAACTTTCAAGCTTATAGCAGGCTCCAGGCAATGAGATGCATGGTGCTATACAAGTGGAAAGTAGAATCAGAAGACCACGACTACGACCAGGAACGGTCATGCATGTTGGTATGCTTTCCTTACAGTACCACATCTACATCCTGGCCGAGTGCACTTGAATCCACGCCAAGGGTTCACACTCAAATGGTGATTTTCTGGTGGCTTTAAGTGTTCAGAAAGGCCCAGCAGCGAGTAGTTTCTCCCTAGCTTGGAATATTTTGTTAGTACCTCCAGGACTGAGGAGGTACACAGTATCGTGGTGTCAATACTACCCAAGGTTGGAGGAGAGGCTTGTTCATACACATTTATTTTCCTGGTTGTTTTAAATGGTAGTTTTAGAAACAGAAAAAAAACCATAATGTAAATGAACTGACAATTTAAAGCTACAAGCCTGTCAGGTAAAAAGATGCATAGCTCATGTGAGCTTATGAGTAAAGAGAAGGTAGCTGTGCATGTGGGAACTTTTAAAAATAAGACTTAACCTCTCACTACCTCTGAGCTTCAATATATTCTAATAGTATGGCAATTAAAAGGTAATTATAAAGTCCTTCTAGAAATAATGGTCACGTATCTTTAAAAGCCATAGATGGTTAGCAGTTGAATGATTTGTATGTTTGAATCACTGCAAATGTCTTCAAAATGCATTTTAGTAAGTTATAGAGACAGAGACTTAGGAAATTAAGCTTGATGAAAATAAGTTGCAGAGAGCATTTGGAAATGGAAAACTTGCCCCAGATATGGGTTTATGTTTTAAAACAAAGAGTTTGTACAGTTTAATACAAGTTACACACTTTGAGGCTGTGGTGATAAGAACCATGTGGCTGAAGCTCCAGTTGCTCTGTAGTGGGCCTAGTGGTCTGGGCTGCCCTCACAGAAGCCATTGCCAGGACAGGCCTTTGAAGTCCTTTACTCAAAATACACAAAAATTCAGTGAAGTTAACAGCCCATAAAAACTTACTGCTTCCTGCTTACTGTTTCCATGGTGTATAGACCATGTACAGCTTGAGTTGCAGGTGGGGCTCCTCAGGATGTGAAATGGATCTCAGTGGTGGGCTGCTGGGCCAAGTGCTCAGACAAGGACATCTGACGTGTTGGCGGGAGAGGATCTCACACAGCATGAGCGACTGGGCAGAATGAAGTGGCTTTTGTGGGGATAGTGGTTTGGGGGTCATGTTTTTACAGAAGTCAACTACGTCTTTGAACCAGCAGCGTGAGCTGATTTGGGTCACGCTTTGTTGACTGCCTGGTGCAGCGTTTCAGCCACCCGTGAACCCTGCAGACCACACAGGGAAGTCCTCCTGTTAATGAAGGACTCCAGGGCAAGGGGAAATAAAGTGCTCACTGGGGAGAGCAAAGCACGGGCAGGGCCTTGAAAAGGGTACGTATGGAAATGTCACCGAAGGAAATGCGTATCTCTCCCCCCCTCACCGTCCCTCCCAAGTTAGGTGCTGTAAGATAAGCTTGCATTTTGCATATTATTTATTACTGTTTATATACTTCGTGCTACATGCCTTCCAGGTGAATTGAAAGGAGAAAAAAAAAGTCTTTTCAGTTGTTATATACTTTGAGTCATGTTCCAGTGCAACTAACGAAAGAACACTGGTTGTTACAGTATTCATGTGTTTCAGAATCCATTTGTAGAGAAGAGGTTCTTGAAAAGCAAGGTGAAACGAGTCTGTCGCAAGTCAGGAAGGAGGATGCTGGAGGAGACGGCACTAGCAAAGAGAGATGTTCCAGCTCAGGTTAGACAGACGTGGCAGGAATCACAGAATTGTTTGAGTTGGAAAGGACCTTCTAGAGATCATCTAGTCCAACTCCAATCCAACTGCCAAAGCAGGATTGCCTATAGCACGTCACTCAGGACTGCATCCAGGTGGGTCTTGAAAATCTCCAGAGAAGGGGACTCCACAACCAAAGTGCAGCTGCTGCATCCTTGAGGAGGAAAATGGGTCTAGATGGTCAGGTCCTCTTCAGACTGTCTTTGATGATACTGTGGGATTAAAGGTAACTGCCCAACTGGTGCCAAAAAGGGAGATGATTCATGTCTCCTGTGAGAACTACCTCAGCTCTAAGCAAAAGATTAGGGTATCTGAGGGGAGGGGAAGGCTGTTGTGGTCATCGGAGTTGGCTGATGGAAATCTTTGGTTCTCTGATACATAACTGTCCGTGTTGCACTGCCAGTTCCTGCAGCCTTCCCTTGTTTTCTCCATCTGCCCACAACTCAGTCTGACTCAACAGACTTTACGCCTTGACAGGTTTCCAAGCCCAACACCAGCAGTAGTCAGTTTGCTCAAAAAGCAAACTGCAGAAGTGTTTATCTCAAATCAAAAAAATTGGGGATTCAAAAAGACAACCACAATACAAACACGTGCCTGGTGGTTTGGTCTGTCTCTTGTGTTGAAGGCTTTTTTAACACAGCCCACCCCACCCACTCTCTGGTAACATCAGAGCCCACACTCCCTGCACGCAGCATAAGGCTGCTCTGGCAGTGCTTGGCTGGAGGAGTTTCTGCTGCCTGCTTGGGGATGTGGAATTTCTAAGCTTCTCCTGCAGTTTTGAATGAATTTTGTGTTGTCCTCAGCCCACCAACTAGCTCTGTACTCTTACGTCTATTCCAGCCCTCGCTGCCTTCCTGGGCCTGGTTCTGCAGTCCCACTTTTGTGCTTACTGGAGCTCTAAGGGTTCTTCACCCTCTTGTGGACCTTTGCCTGGTTCTGCCTGGGTCTGGTGGAGCTCCACAGGTGAGGAGAGGTGGAGAGACCAGAGGCCACTGAAGAGGGAAGGAGTGCGAGTGGCCCTTCTGACTCTGCTCCAGCTGAGCTAAACCCGTCCTCTCCACCTCACTGAAAAGCTGCTGTGACCCTCAAGGAGGGCTGTAGCTTCTGCTGAACTATTTGTCAGCCCCAGCTAAAAGCAGGCAACTCATGCAGAAATGCAATGTTGCTTTTGTGGCTTTGCCAGCATTTTTCTTTGATACAAAATATGATAAACAGACTTCTCTTTTCAGTAATGCCTGGGTATCTGCCAGGTACTGTTTCAAGAGTCTTCAATATTAACAGTTTCTTTTCCACCTACCATTTCAAAAAGAAAGCAAAACTGTATTTCTGGGCAACTGGTAAAACTAATGCACTGATTCAGTAAGACACTCACTTGAGATAGTGCTGCCATTAGCTTTTTAAAGGTTGTTCTAGGTAAACAGTGTTTTTATAAATTTTAAGTGACCCAAATATTTTCTTGCAACAGAACTGTAAATAAAAAGCATCTTCTATCCTTGAGGGAACTGCTGAGCTTTAAGTTAGTGAAGCAAGTTGTAACCCTTCTAGAAGCACACTTTTATTGTTGATGTTGCAGTTGACATTGCTGCTTATTTTTCAGCAGCTGACCAAGTGGAGGTGTCACTAAGATGCAGCCGATGAGAGCGTGACCTGAGGGCAGAGCCAGAAATAGATGACTTGTGGCTCTCATGATAGATACAAACAATATTGGTTAGGCTGCTGGTTGAGTAAGATCAACGGGACGCTGCTTTCTTCCACAGCAAGACAACCCAGTGAAAACTGGTGCTGCACAGACCCCCAGCCCCGAGGACACCAGGAGTCAGTGTGCACTCAGGTGAGCAAAGCTGAAGGACTCAGGGTGTAACTGGTATAGACTTTCTACTGAAGGGGTAAATATCTGCTCTCAGCCAAATGAGTCTTCATGAGGACCACTCAACCGGCAGCACACCTTTTGCACCGTGTAACAGAGAGGAATTTGAGTCTGAATCCTTACATAAAGAAGGTAAGAGAAATTCTACAGTCATCATCATCATGATCTAAATTGCTTTTCTAGCAGGCAACTCCAGCAACATGTCTCAAATATGGCCGTTGCGAATTCCTTTTATGCATCCAGGACTTTTCATGTTTGGTTTTTGTTGAAAGACATTTTTCTCTTTCTTCTTCTGAACTAATTCAGGTTTGTGGCGTCGGTGTTTAATAGCCCGTCACAGCACTGAGCTTTTCTCTGCGGTCTGAGGACTGTACTGCTGGGTTTGTGTCACCTGTTTCAGTTTTAACTCAGGCTCAGATCCTTCCCTGAATGCCAGTTTCATCTGAAAGGGAGGTAGATGTTTCAGAAGCAACCACATCTGCGTATGGGCTACTGAGATCATTGCAGTGAAGCTGTTCACTGTTGGAACTTCTTTCTTCCACCTGGTTCCCTACAATCACCTGTCTGTAATGTGTGGAGAGAGAAGAAAAAAAAAAAAGGTACAGTTATCAGGGACATCCATTTGGAAGACAGACAGCAGCAGTTTCATAAGGAGGTACGTTATCAAAGTTTTAAAAAGTATAGAAGATGGTTCTTCTAACACAAAGACATAGAATCCAGCGTGAGAGATGCTTTTGGACTTCAGCTCTCTTTATCCACCATGAGAATCATGTCCTTATCTGGAAATGGAGTATGTCAAACAGCTAAAACATGAGCTGTGGGTGATATTTGGTGACTCTCCCCTTCCTCTTCCCCTTCAAGATGAGACCTTCACTCCATCCCTTAAGCATGGTTCTTTAGCTGGATTTTTAAAGAGGAAACTAGAAACTTTTCTATGACTTACTTTATATTGAGGGTGAATGGAACTGTCACAGCTGCTTCTGGGAAAGAGAAGGGGGATAAGGAGCTTTTTGTGGCTGTGAATGGGTGCACAAGGGACATGGCCCCACTGGGGGCAAGAACAAGAGGGGTGTGTGGTATCTGGGGGCGATTCCCTGACACTGGGGTTGGGGAAAGGCAAGACACACCTCTAAGGGGTGGTGTAGATCGGAGCAAGAAAATGGGACAGACTAAAAAGGAGTGGGTAGGACTAGGGTAGCAGGAAAGTACCAGTGTACAAATAATAACACCACAAAGATGTGTGGTTCTGTAGGAAAGACGAGTTAGTGTTGGGGAGGAGGGGGTGATGATACGAAAACAGCAGAGCATACCCTGCCTCCTCCTCCCTGAGCCCTCCTTCCAGCAGCTTCCCAAACTTCACCCTTAAAAAATAAATATCTGACGAGGCCTCACTTAGAAGCACAAAGTTCAATTCAGTTTGGCTAAACACAAGATCCCAACAACTACTGTTATCCTTAGGGCTTCAAAGGTGGGGAGGAAAACTATGGTGGCAAGAAAAACGTAACCCAAAAGTGAGAATGAAAATGGAAAAATTTTGAAAAGTTTTGTTAATATCCTGGAGATATGGCTTCAGAGACAAGGAAGAAGACATCTTTGACTAAAAGCCACGTTTGTTTCAGTGGCTATACAAATGTAAGAAAACATAAAACCCAAGATAACTAGGATGAAAAGGAAAATAATTATTTTTAATTATTTGGAGGAAGGAAAACATCAGTTTTATAACTTCAAATTTATATTGATTAATTGCTAATGAAAGCTTAAAATATCTGTGCCTGACAAGAATAACACAGTGGGAATTTTGCTTAATGGTAATTTAAAAAAAAAACCAAACAACCCCCAAAAGTCTCAGCCACAGGACAGAGGCAGGCAGGTTTGGGGCCTTCTTTGCTATGATGTAGGCATATTCAAGAGATCTCTTTTCTCTCTGTTTGACAGAAGCAAGGCAAAAATACTCTTACCAAAACAGGATGTTTTCTTTCCAGTCCATTAAGTAGCTAAATATCACCAGCCAGCTATCCATACTTTAAAATCAGCTGGAGAACTTGCATCCCAGAGACCTGGAAACTGTTTGAGGAGAACTCCAGCCGGCTCTTGTTAATCATTAACCATCCCTGGAACAGGGGGGAAGTTTGAGGAGGCTGGAAGAGCCCTTGTGTCCCAGTACTCAGAGTGAACTGGTCAAGCCAGGTCACTGTAAGGCAGTGCAACTGACCTCAGCCCCAGGCAAAATCATGGAATTGAAGCTAAGATAAGATACAGCTGAAAAAGTATTTCAAAGCACAGAAAAACTAATTCCAGACAGTGGGGTTTTATAGAAAGATGGGTACGGTGAAAAATGCCTCGTGTCATTTTTTGAGGGGAACACGATTTGGAGGATAAAGGTAGCTGCATATATGTAGCTATTTAAACTGCAGTAAGGTATTTGACTTAGTATTCCATACTGCTTTCTTTAACAGGAACTATACACAAGCCCCGTTAAACAGGTGTTATATCAATTAGGCTTCTCAAAGAGTAACTAACTGATCTCTGACTGTGGCTGCTTCTAGCAGGGCTCCATAGGCACCCCATCCTGTTCAGCATTTTCATCAGTGATCTGGAAGTAAACGTAAAGTCACTCTGAATGAAAGATGCAGATAAAGATGCAGTGATACAAGGATGAGGAAACAGCCACATAGCACAGGCTGGACAGCTAGATAAGATGGACCTATTCAAACAATATTAATATATTAAATTTAAAGCCTCAACCCTGATAGTAATATTTTTCATAAACTATTTTCCCTAAAGACAGTGAATTGTGGCACACAGAAAAGCTTGAAATATTCAGGGAAAAAAATTTAGAAAAACCCCACAGTAGAGCTAATATTTTGGATCTAAGGATTTCTGGGGACAGACATGATCTTTGAAAGCCTGAAGTAGGTGGTACTGTGATTCCAAAATTACATACATTTATCACACTGTCAATCCACAGTGATCACTTTTTGGCATTCTTCTTTAATGAACAAATATAATAATTTTTCTAAAGCAAATACATGTTTTGCCCTGATTTTATTGAAGAAGCTTATCAGTTGAGCCAAGATTCAATGCCAAGGCATTGTGATTTAACTAGGCACAGAAATGAGAAACCAACTTGATAAACCCAAGAACTTGTTCTCCTCTGCAGAGGTACAGCACCCGAGCAGAGACTTCGGGAGCCTGCATCCCTGCCCTCAGTGGGCAGCACTCTCAAGTGTCCTCCACTGCACGAGTTGTCTGTGGTTTGGTTTATGTCCCTTGAGAGTGAGCTGACATAATCTCAGGACTGCCTGGACTGGGCATTCTGAACCCTCTGAGGAGATAATGTTGGATTCAATAATATGGTTGTTCATAGGACGCTATTTGAATGTACGGCTCAAGAGTTATTTCACTCTTTTGATTGTCACTTATAAATGTCTGTCCGGTTGCTATTAGATGGAAGCCTTTTTTGTGTTATTTAAAACCATTTAACAGTCTGAAAACAAGCAGCCCCATCATTTCAGTTTCTAGGAGAAAGGCCAAGAACTGGGCAAAACTTCAGAAAGCCACAGAGAGCACTTTAATGGTAACACAGACAGCCTCCTTCCCGGCACCTGAGCAGTGTGGTCCCCTGCAGAGCCCACCTGGATAGATGTTTGCCTGGTGGCACCAGACTTGGAGAACGTTTGAGCAGCAGCCGCAGAGGGCATGTTCTGACCTCAAGTTCAGCAGATGGTGTCCTCTTAACTGCAGAGTCTCAGCACATGGGAGCTCCGGAGGGACACTGGCTACTGGTAAGCAACCTCAGTTCCTGGCCTTGAGTTCACACGTACATTCACACAGAGGCTGGTGCTCAACGAAATCCCAGCCCTTTAGTTTTCACTTGGAGATCTGTTATCTCTGAACAACCTTAGGTACCACCCTACCAAGTGTGATACCAATGCCAGGCTTCTCTCCAGTGGCATGATACCCGCTAAAAGGTGTGGGGCATGTTTCTTTAGATGACAGGAGTGAGAAGGCTTTCCTGTGAACACGCTGCAATTCGAGCTCTGGTGACTGAAGGCTTTGACAGTTCGTAGCTAACTGTTTTCACAGCCTCTGCTCCTGTGGGTCTGACACCTGCTTACATCAAAGGGAGCTAGTTCTGTCAACATAAAAAGAGAAGGTTCTCCTAATGATGGAGGTCTGAAAGACGGCTTCATCCCTTGAAACCAGAGGCTTGAGAATAGCAAGATTTACTATCTGCTGTTTGAGACTAAATGCAGATACTGGGGAGAAACGTGGATAGATCCCCAGGAACACTATATATGGGAAGCCAGCTGTGAAGACTTTGCTGTCTCAGCGTCTTCTGACACAAGGAATGATGCTGTAATCTATGCAGACAAGTCATGTAGACATCAAATACTGGTCTTGCGAGAGTCCCGACCATGAGATTTCAGTCCCATTGAGAAACTGGGTTCTTTCTGAGCTCTTAGCCAATCTTGGCTAGGAAGTTCAGGATACCTGGGTGTGAGAATACGTCGTTACTGCTGGTGAGAGACAGTAGGCAGAGATCACAGTTAAGCATATCTTAAGTGAGTTTATAGACAGACAAATTACCTTGATTCTAGGAAATAGTGATAGAAAAGAGAGGGCTGAAAAACAGTCGAGAACAGGAGCAGCTGCCTTAAGAAAGCAGAAAACAGAAGTGTGGTCTGCTTCGCCAGAGAAGTACTTCTCATGAGGATCTTCTTACTATAGTATTAAAAAGGATTTCCTCTCCCCAAAGAGAAGGTAGCACACCCAGGTAAAGCTATGACACATCTTACTGTCATCTTGAGGAATATGGTGCTTTGAGTGTCAGATTCACTGCCTTCGTGTATAGGAATAGGTACTTTTTTTGGTATTGTAATATGTGGTGGCTCTACTGTTCACTAATGAATATTACAGTCTTGAAGGTAAGCTAAAAAAAACAACCCAGATCAACCCTCTGAAAACTCTCTGCCCTCATGTGAGATCTAGGATATTGCTGTAGATTTTTTTTCAGTCCTAGTGACCAAAACCCCTGAGCTGCCAAATATCCAAATTAGTTCCCCAGTTCCAGGAATGAAGCAGTTGATGCAACTGATCTGGGTGGAAGAAAAAACTGAAAGAGCACGTGGACCATGTACAGTCTGTCCACCAAATCAGTGCTTATCTGTCTGTCCATGAAGGAAACTCTCACCTTCAAACTGAGCAAAAAGCTGGCTGCAGAACAAGTGTTTTCAAGCCAACTTACACTTCTCTGTCTGGCGGTATCCTCAAACTATGTCACCATATGCCCCAGAATGTTGGGTAAAAGTTGATGTTAGTCAGGGGAAAAAAATGTCTAAACACTGAACTGGAATTCTTATTGCAAGAAATCTGTCTGATGCCAGCAAGGCTCATCCTGCCAAGGAGTCCAGAGTCCCCTTGATTGAGCCTCTCTGAGACTATTACAACACCAAGAAATGTGGATAAGGGATGAGACGTGCAGATCTGCCAACTCTCTAGGCACCCAATATATTTTTTTCTACATTATACTGTCTGGGAGTGAAGTGATAGCCGGAAGGTTTTGGATGTCCACAGTGGTCTCAGTCATGGCTGTCAGCCATGCACAGCCTCCAGGGAAACGCATGGGAAACTGGGGTGTCCTCTGGAGAGGTCCATGAGGGAACTTTCCCTGCCCTCCTCCCACAGCATTTACTTCCAGCCTTGGCTGGTAACTGTCTCCCCCTCCATTAACCCTTATTTTTCTGTATCATTTCGTCTGGTAAGAAACATAGTTGACGCAAATATTAACAGTGGCTCTTGATTACAGCAGTGTGCTAATCAACTGCCTTGGCATGCTAACACGTTTGAAATAATTGGTCCCACGCCCCAAACCCTTTTTTTCTGTATTTCTTTCTTTCTGTGGAGATAGTGTAATGGTGACAAAAGGGACTGGGACACGGATTCCTTTCTGCAGCTGTCTTGTAAGCATCAGCCCTCTCCCCTCTCCCGAACTCACTCATCTGACTTGGCACCAAATCCCTTTGAATTGCAGAGAAGAGCATGGTGCAATCAGATCATGGATTCAGGTCAGGATTATGCTGCCTCACAACTAGATCTAGTTGTTGCATATGCCTTTTAGAAGACACTTTGACTTCTTTTCTGTGTGGGTATGCAGGTAAAAATCAGCAGACTATACTGTGGTAGATGGCCTGCCCTTGCCAAAATAGGAAGGCCTTGATGTACACAGTGCTGGAAGAGGGATAATCACCTCATGTTATACAAGGCCAAAATGTCACCTGCGGGGACCCCACAGAGGTCCAGCTGACAATAAAGACAGCTGACACACAGTGGTGGAGGTTTGCTTGACAGTCAACTGAAGCGAGAAGGTACACTCTTATCAACTACCAGTCTCGAAAGCACACTTGTTTCACCAGGCAGTAGAGCAAGCTGGAAGCGTACACGCTTCCCCTGATGCCCCTGGGCTTGACAGAGAGATGGATGAGGAGAGAAACAGTGAAGGTAAAAGTTCTCCAGCCTTGGCCAGTGACGTATCTGGACGCTTGTTGGGTGAACATATCAGAATTATCACAGGATAAGAGACAGGAGATTTCAATACAGAAAATAGATGATCGTCATGCCAAGGGTAATGGATAGATTACATAAAAAGAAGACATGAGGGGAGGATGGTGGAAGTTAACAGGAAGATCTGTGGGGCACCCCACTTTGTTTTATTGCTGGAATTGGGAGAAGTGTAATTGGAGTGGGGGTTAAAGAACAAATGGAACTCAATCATAAAGGGCAAGGTGTTTTGAGGTTGGTTTTTTTTGGGCGAACAGTCTCTTCAGTCCTAAAACTGTTTTCTTACAGTATGTTTCAAGCCTAGAAAAATTATAAGATGTGATGATTTGAAAGCGTAAGCAAATCTCATTCAATACTGCTTTCCATTAATGATTCATGGGCTCTTCACAAAACATTCCTAGACTTGCCTTGTTTACAACAGGTCTTTCAACGGGCAAAAATGAACAAATTAGGGATAAATATGGATATTTCTAAGCCAAGTGTTTCACTCAGTAACACGATGCAAAAGTGAAAAAAATTTTTAAATTAATACTTTTGCTTAAGTCTTCCAAACACTCTAAGATTTTCATGTATATAGACTTCTCCAGTCATTTTTTTAGGAACAGTAAATTAATGGGAACATGCCTCTGTTACTCTGTAATTTTATGTCCATTTCCATGTGTTTCTTGCATTGTTAGCTTGCCTCCTGCTTTGTAGTTTATTTGGGCAAGTTGCCTTTTTTATTGTTGTTGTTACCTTTTGTGAGCATGCCAGAGGCTTTAGGGTGCCAGTAAATTAGAATATTAGTGCTCCTTTTTTACTACCATATTATACTTGTTTCCCTCTGCTTGTTTATGACCTAATGTTGAACCTCTGCCTCATCTGCTGAGCTGAATTTTCTGCGTCCCGATCAGACTAGGAGGTGCAGCGGCCAAATGCATCCTTGTTTGCATAAAACATGTTTGCCAGAAAAACTAGCAGCAAACAAAGTAAACCAAAATGTAGAAAGCTGCAAACAGAAACCTGTCCTTAAACAAAGTTCAAAATCACAGGCAGTATTAAAACTACATTCCCATTCGACACACGGCTGCTGCACATCAGCGGGCACTGCATCTCCATCAGGTGCATCCACTACATTTTGCAGGGCAGGTTCTATAATCTTTTTGGAGAGTGGGGACATGCCTGGCAACAGTGAGGTATTTATGCAACCTCTCTTTTCAGTCGTGGAGGTTACATGTGGAAATACCCTACTAGAATAGATTAGCCATTCCATCTATCTGCCACCAGAGGATTTCTCCCCGTTTTGTCAAGCCCAGCTGTAAAAACAAGCCCACCACATGAACATGGGGCTCTGGAATCTCTGTCTGCAGAGTGAGACATGCTGCACACACTCCGAGCCTGAGGATGCTGTTATGCTTTACTGGGGTACTGCTAGCTAAGACCCAACTCTGGCTCCCTAGTAGTGAACAGTGTTCTATTGAAATTTAAATTAAGGTACTCAGGTGAGAGGGACGGAATCACACTTCTAAACTCTAACCACTAATGAAATCACTTGAGGCTAATTCCAGGAGATTCTGCACCAAAAGAAAACCCAGTTTGACCATGTTGTCTCACACCTAAACTGACTGGTACTATGAATGTCACACATCCATGGTTGGCAGGTGTTTCAAGTCATTTCACAACCACACTCTCAACTGATTAATGCTCTCTTGAAGTGTATTTGTAGTTTTACCATGGGTTTACTATGCTGAAGGACACCATAATCCTGCCAGGATTTGAAAAACAAAACAAAACAAAAAAAAAGAAAGGAAAACGTACCTAGATCTTCAGCCAATTGTAAATCAGTCATTTCGCTGAGTTAATTTAACCTACAAGACCTTAAAAGTGTTTAGGGACTGAGTCATACATTTATTTGAGGCAAGAAAGAAGCTTTCCTAACCTTCTGCATAACAGGCCAGAGAATGATAGACTACAGGCTCCTCACAGTAATTTTTGGATGAATACAAATCCATGCTTTTCAGATGTTCAGTCATCAAGTAAAAAAAGAATTAATCACAACCCATTTAATATTCTACTGTAAATTGTTCCAGTGAATCATTACCCTCACATAAAATACGTGGTACATCTAAGTTCCAGCCATAGCATTTTAGTATGCATTTTACCATTTGATAGTTATCATGGGGCTCTTGAATTGGACACTAGTGTTCTAAAAGATGATTCGAGGACTGGAGCATCTCCCTTATGAGGAGAGGCTGAGAGAGCTGGGACTCTTTAGTCTAGAGAAGAGAAGGCTGAGGGGAGACCTTATTAATGCCTATAAGTATCTCAAGGGCGGACTGAAGGAGGAGGGAACCAGACTCTTTTCAGTAGTTGCCAGTGAGAGGACAAGGGGTAATGGGCACAAGTTGGAACATAAGACGTTCCACTTGAATATGAGGAGGAACTTTTTCACAGTGAAGGTGACGGAGCCCTGGAACAGGCTGCCCAGGGAGGTCGTGGAGTCCCCTTCTTTGGAGATTTTCAAGACCCCCCTGGATGCCGTCCTGAGTGGCATGATCTGACATGCTCTGGGTGGTCCTGCTTTGGCAGGAGAGTTGGACTAGATGATCTCTATGGTCCCTTCCAACTCTAAAAATTCAGTGAAATTCAGTGAAAAGATGCAGACAGTTAACAAGGAGCATCTTTGAGCCACTGCTCCTTGAGAAACTGATTGATACGAGTTGATTTCTCTCAGTGTAAGACGTGTTTCTGGAATGTAAATCAGTTTTTTCCTGATTCTTCCCAATTTCTTTAAAACCCCTTTTAAAGAGTGCATTCTAACATAAGTACAACATTCTTGGGATGATCTAAGCAATGATGTACATTGCTTAATCAAATTAAGACTTACAGAATTGCTTTGAGAACTTGTGTTCACCTGCTTTACCACCATGATTACTATTTCCTTCTCAGGCGTGGTTTACAAGAGGTACTTTCCCTCTATGTGTGTAAAACAGACACTCTTACTTCCATAATATGAAGCCTGGACAGCTGGCATAATGCATGCTGTTTGCCAACATACCAAGCAGTCCAGACTGCTCTGCCTATCCTCATGGTTTACCGTCCCCCCCATCTTTCTGTCATCTGCAAAACCTCATCAGTTATGAATTTATTTTTATCCAGGTGATTAATACAAACAGTGAATAGCAGTGGGTTGAGAGACATTCAAACCGAGTAGCAACATAAAAAGTGTCACCTCTGAATCACTCGAAGCAGTGAATGAATGTTTCATGCAGGTTATTTTATTATACTAATCTATACTTACTTTATCTCTGGTTGTACTTACTTTACTGGAGTTGATCCAGAGCGGGACATATACAGTAAAATAAGGAAAAGAAACGTCACAAACGCAGCAAGCCCAACCCAAAAGGCTATGACAATAGAATCTGTGGATACAACACAGTAGTTCTGTCACTGGTACCATAGCAAATATAAAACTCAGCAATATAATTTATGATCTCTAAGACAGGTGTGTAATTTAATTATTTCAATTCAATTAAACCCTTGAGAGAGAGGAATCGGAGTGCCAATTTATTAAAAGTCTTAAGAGCCTCCTAACAGTTTATTGTAACAGCGCATGGCTGGGGCTGGGCAAGAAGTTGGAAAAAAAAAATCTAATAAGTGTGATGGTGACTAGTATTGTGCATGTATTTAAAAGATAATACTGAGCACTTAGGATGGTTTTCACAGTTTCATCTCTTTGCAGGGGATACGTTTCCTTTTATAACATCACAGTGCAGTAAGCAGTGTGGTACTTAAGATCGGGCCGTTACTGTTCAGTGCATAGCCAAATCTCGCTCTTAGGGGAAAAAGTACCACAACCCATGATTTTCAAGATGATGCTTTTAGGGAGGGAATTCTACCCTTAAAAACATTTTCCACCAAGAGAAATACCAAGGAGAGCTTGTTGAAACATGCCTGTGACCCTCACAGCACATCAGTCCCGGGGAATAGAATGTGAACCTTCCCCTGTTCAGCTGCGATATTTCCATAATCATCGTAAAACAGTTTTAAATGCAGCCTACTGTATCAGGATAGATGGTTCCTTTATGGAACAAGTAAATGGATTCCTAGTACCAAAGTACTGCTTCACAGTTGGTTTAAACCAGCCCAAGGAAAAAAAAGATGAACTGATCCCTGATCTGGGTGACCAGAGGTAACGGGAGTCTAAGGTGGCTGGGGGAGAAAAGGGAGTTGCTCTTTCATGAATGAAGGCTACGGTGCTGCACAAATTACTGCCTCAGT
This sequence comes from Tringa tobata, assembly GCA_033628505.1. NCBI lineage: Eukaryota > Metazoa > Chordata > Aves > Charadriiformes > Scolopacidae > Tringa > Tringa tobata. Next base: position 3,943,662 of record JAHREE010000574.1, on the reverse strand, counting down.
TACGGGCTCGCTGTTAGATGGGATCAATATGCTCTGCCCCAGTAGCCCATTTGGTCACTGGTTGAAAAATGCTCCTTCCTGGGATCAGTGTGTTGGTGGTGAACATTCCAGTTAAAGCCTTGAAAAGGCTGGGTGTTCTGTAGGGCACAAGTTGAGAAATGCCCTGAATTCATAAGCGGCTACTCACTTAGAGTGAGGTGAAAAAGAAGGGTCATCGACTCCAGAGACAAATATTGACCAAGTTAAAATAAATCTTCCATCTCAAAGGACAGAAAACACTGTGTTCTTTGAAACAGGTCCAATATATTTGATTAGGTGTTTCTTTGTGAAAAAGTTCAGAATGTGTTGTCATCAGAGCCACAAAGAGATTAGGGGGAATTATCCCAACTCCTTTTAAACCTAAAACTAGAGCCGACCCAGCCAGAGCCTTATCAGAAAGCTGAGTTTTGGCTGTGCTACTGAGAAATAAGAATGTGGAAGGTCTGCTTATTTTATTCTTCTTCTGTTACAAAAAGTTTTACTAAGCTTCAATTCAGAGGATGGCAAATTAGCGAAGCAACTGGGTGCTACTGGCCAACCCCAACTCCTCAACAGAGAATTAGGAGACTTATGTTAAAAAAAAAACCACAAGCTCATGGTCCAGGGATATTTTGAAAAGCTCCAAGTTTTGAAGTGTTCAAAGCCATCAGGACAGAAATGAAGAGCTTGGATTTATAGAATTCCCTATCAAAGCTATTTTGGTTTCATCCTTTAAAAGCAGCTTTAATACGATTCACGGAATTCACTGAAGCTAATCAAATTTGCTTCAGGTCTCACGGGGAGTTTGAACTCTGGAGGGATAAACAGAAACTTCCTGACTGTTTTTAAAGTCCTGCAATTAGTTGTTTGTTTTGGTTTTTTTTGTGTTTTTTTTTTTTTAAACTGAAATAATATATTTTAACAATCTATAAAAAGCTTTTCTATTGCTAAATTTTACAGTCTCCTTTCGTATGTGTGTGCATATGCTTTTAAATAGCCTATTAGTTCCTAGGCCAAGTAAGCTTTTTATTATTTTTATACAAAATGGAGAGATCTCCACAACATGATTAATAGAAAGCAAGACCATGACTTTATAGCTGGATTTAGATTCATTTTCATGAGACAAACATGGTCTCACAATGCTTCAGGGACAGGCCACGTAACAGAAGAAAGAAAATACAGAGATTCAAGTCTTTGTTTTACATTAAATTAAAAAACAAAACCAAAAAACCACACAAGCAAAACTGAATTAGGGAGCTATGATCCTATCCCAGGGGTTATGATGACCATATGATTCATTTGGGCTGATTCAGCAATGCACCCAAACAAACGCTCGGGTCTCGTTGCAGTCAATCAGCACAGGCCCTCTGGAACGTCAATACAGCGGTTATTGTAATCCTGGAGGTATCCTACATTTTGACAAACTTGGAATGTTTGTGGCTATTTGAGGGGAAATGATCACACTTCATCTACAACACAAAGGGCAAGGACTTGCTGAACTTATTTCGTCTATATAGTTCCAAGCACATGAAGACAATAATCGCAACAGTGGCTTTTGAAGGTATAAGAATATAAATATTATGCAAAGACAGGAAAACCTACAAAGTATATTCATTGCTTGACTAGTGCTTTTATTCAAAACAAAGATAAAAGGAGCAACTGTGGAATTATTTCCCTTGGTGTTTTCTTTATAACTTGTAACTCACTGTTCTCCCACTGGTATTTGGAGAAGGAAGAATAAAAGTACCAAGATGACGCAGTCTCCATTCCTCCTAGACTGCTGGCATGGAAAAATGTCTATTTTTATAAGAAGCAAAAGAAAAAAAAAAGAGAAAGAAAAACAGTTTCACTTCCCTGGCTATCAGAAAACCAAACCCAACAGTTTTAGTTTAGAAATTGGTACAGCCAATATGGGCTCTTTAAAAGACAAATTATAGAGCAGAACTCCATCTTGACAAGTTGCCTAGAAATACCTAACATAAAGAGCCGCCCCAGGGAACTCAAATTGCCTTAACATTAACCTGCTGAGGGGAAAAAAAAATTACATCCCAAACCCTACACTTGTATCTCTCTCTTTCTTCTTTGCCTGGGAGCAGATGAAATACAGAAGCCTGGTTTGGTTTCTTGCAGATTTGCTTCCCAAAGGTGATTTCCTTTAGTGTCCCACAAGGCATAATCTCACCCTGCAGCCTTTTTGTCAGCAAAGGTCTTCACTCACAACATTCTTCCTCAATCATCTAGTTACCAGCTGTAGGAGATTGCAGATATTTTGTATCTTTGAGGTCTCCACTCCTTTGTGACTAGATCTACCTGGAGTTACTGTAGTAGCAGATGAGATGCATAAAGACAAAGTGTGAGTACATAAATCGTCTCCTTAGAATATAAAAAGACCTGAAAGGTGGCAGACTTCTCTACTTATTTAGGGGGAGAAAACAACTTAAAAAAATAAATCAATAAGAATTCAGTTTACTGTGCTTTTTTAATGGAAATAAGGCTTATGAGATCACTCATAAGCACTCAGACATGTGTGTGCAGTCATTTCCTCTATGAAACTATCAACAAATTTAAATTTAACAGAGAGGATGCATCTTCTCTCAGAAGCACAATTTCTACAAGTTTCAAGAAAACAGGCAGCTGGCTAAAGAGAAATATCCTATAATTGAGGGAAATGCTGTAACACAAACTCCACTTCTATTCTGTATCAGGCAATCCAAACATTAGAAAGATGTTATGAGTGAGAGAAAAAGGGAAAGGTTAGATCCCTAATTTCTGTTTTTTGCTAATCCAGCCACATGCTGGGAACTTACAGGTAGCTTTACTCATTCCTTTGTGTAATTTTGGGGTAATTATCTGCCCTAACTTTAAAGTTAAGAGAATTAGAGAAGCTGCCCATAAACCTGCCTGATCCCAGCAGCAGCAAATATTTTTCTACAGTACTATAGAGCAAGATTTGATATGTGGATGGACGTGGATATTTACACCGCCTACTTTAAGGGATGGTGCTCTAAGTTTGGAGGCAATAAACCCTAGGCTCATCAGAGTGGACAGAAAAGCTTTTCTAGAGGCAGTGCAGAACAAGAGTTTCTGCTCCATTTTCTCATTCTTGCTCTCATAAGGCAAGCAAAGGACACGAAGCTCTTAGCATTGTCCAGGTCAAGCTTCAATATTAGAAAGACAGTTTCTTGCATTGTTAATTAGAGAGACATGAAAATATTTTAAAAGACTAACACATTTTCCTTACATACCAGATAACTATAATAACCTTGGGGAAAGCATTTTTAGTCTCTGAAACCGTATCTGAACAGTCATAGTTGTCTTCAGTAAACTGAACAGCCACCAGTAAAGCCCACAGCTTTGTCACTCAAATGAGGATACAACCATAGGCAGAGAGCTGGCAAAAATCGAGGCAAAACACTGCCTATAGCCTAAGTGACCCAAACATCTCTACCCATTCTCCCTCCATCTTCATCAATCCATCCAACTACACTCGGTTAAATCAATCCCTCATGACATAGCTTGTCATTTTATCTTATAAAATCTAAGCAATGCAGTTACATTAGAAAAAAAAAATAAATCACTTGCCACTTTAAGGAATCATAAAAAGACACCACTATCTCATTGAGCAAAAACCAAGTGTGAAATGGAATTAACTGTCACCAGGTGAATTTGGTGAATGCTATTTCATATTATATAATTTGAAAATAAACTTCTAAATTCAGCAGAATCAGCTTCCATGACAATAAAGTATTTTGACAATAATGTACATTATTACTTTATCTTACAGTTCAGTAGCACTAAGTCAAAGGAGGAAAGGTAATAAAATATGTGTTCAGCTTGATGTTCCGGGCTAGCGGAAATGTACACTTCTTCTTTTACTGAGGTTTTGAATGTTTATCAGCTGTAACATAAGCCTTACATCCCAAGAGGAAAACATGATAGTCTTACGAAAAACTCCGGTCATTCAGTTAACTTTTCTGATAGTAGCATGCTGGCAACTAACACCCCAAACTACAGATTTGCAAGTCATTAGGTATCCACTTAGCAAATGACTATAAAAGAATCTGTCATTCTAAATAAGAGTTGGTGTCAGCAGTCTTATAATTCCAAATACTGTAAGATAAAGCAAAGAGTTTCAGGACTGGTAAAAACTGCTATCAGTCAGTTCGGAAGGCAGACACCCATCCATACAAACCACACACATATAACCCAGCATGGTCTCTATTGCAAGGAAAATAAAAAAAAGAGGCACTGAGGCAAACTACGCAACATTTTTCCTGTACTACATTAGCACCTACTACTCTACAATACTTACATTTATTAACCTTCAACTTGCTTCCATCTACTGGAATTGGATCTATATAATCCCAATAATATTCATACGACCAAAAATACTCAGAGGAGTTTGTTCTGTTAGCCATCTCAGCAGTGCATTTTAAACCAGCTCAGAACTCCAACCAAATACTTTTTTTCATTGTACTTCAGTGCCCTCAGAAAGAGATTGCATAACTGATGCCTATGTAAATCACTCTGGGGTCCCGCAGCTCAAGGACTGCCTTGGTACTAAAAAACATCTAGCAGCAATGACTATTAATGTCTGACAAATATGAAACTGCAGCCCTTTAAAATGTAATCCTCGCTTCCTGGTGGGCAATAGTCTTATTCCTCAGCATATTTGAAACTCGGATGTCAAGTGACCCAAGAACGGGATGGACAAGTGCCAGCTGGGTCACAAACTCTTCCCTCTCAGAAACTTGCAGCAGCACAGCGCTCCCTGGAGCTCCTGAAAACGGGTGAGGACTTTCTTGCAGGAATTTACTGGAATTACAGCAACAGAGGGGCCAGTTGACTGTTCTCATTTAGTTTTCCGTCTCTGTTAGAAAATCATGATGCAGAATAATTCAGTTCTAGAATAAAAAGAGCCTTGCAACATAAAATCTCAACAGAAGGTGTATTTTTTCTCATTTATAAAAGAGTACCTTCACAAAGGACATTTTGTCTGCAAATAAAGAAGTAAGGACATTCCTGTGTAGGAAGGGAAGTCTGTCTCACCTGGCAGACCTTATCAATGCACATAGCCACACTGTGCTGCACCACCAAGAGTGATGTACTCTACAAACCTGAAGCTTCCCCAACATGAAAGAGTGAAAAGTGTTATATGCGAGGGTACGCTGAAGTGTCACTTGCCTAAGGCCACATAGTGCTACAGAGACAGGAGGGAAATCCATGAGATTTGTCAAAGATACCGACCACGCCTGAAAGACATTCCTGAATTTCTCTCAACGCAAAAAAACCCAACGTAGGTAAGACCTGACAAAACCCTTCATAAATAGGGGCCGCATTGGAATAACCACGCATTGTTTGCTTTGCTACTTCTTCATTCCTTCCACTCCGAAGGCAACGGATGGGAAGGCAGGCTCCCAACCCAGAGGAAGGCGAACCAGCGGAAGGCGTCTGGCCCACAGCAGCCTTGTGCCCCGGCAAACACGCACCTACGTGCCCCACTGAGGTGCTCACACTAACCGTGACACAGACCCTCGGGGGGGTCTGTCAGGCGAGTTTTGCCTGCACCTCTGCATCCCCCGGGGTCGGTTGCAGCCGGGGAGGTCAGGGCCGCTCCCTCAGGCGCCGGCCGGGGCCTCAGGGAGGGAAGGCGGGCCTCCCGGGACGCAGACCCGGCAACCAGGTACGCAAACGCAGGGCAAAAAAAAAGCGCCGGGTTCGTTGAAGGCAGCCTCCAGAACACGTATCGCCATCTTTCCCCTGCCTCCCCACCGCTAACAGCGCCGGGGCTCCCCCTGAGGCGCCGCCGAGGCCAGTAGGACCAGGCCTCCATGAAGGACAGCGGCGGTGGGGGGGGCGGAGTGGGCAAGGGNTCACACTAACCGTGACACAGACCCTCGGGGGGGTCTGTCAGGCGAGTTTTGCCTGCACCTCTGCATCCCCCGGGGTCGGTTGCAGCCGGGGAGGTCAGGGCCGCTCCCTCAGGCGCCGGCCGGGGCCTCAGGGAGGGAAGGCGGGCCTCCCGGGACGCAGACCCGGCAACCAGGTACGCAAACGCAGGGCAAAAAAAAAGCGCCGGGTTCGTTGAAGGCAGCCTCCAGAACACGTATCGCCATCTTTCCCCTGCCTCCCCACCGCTAACAGCGCCGGGGCTCCCCCTGAGGCGCCGCCGAGGCCAGTAGGACCAGGCCTCCATGAAGGACAGCGGCGGTGGGGGGGCGGAGTAGGCAAGGGCCTCCGCGCGCGGAAGGGGCGTGGCCAATCCCCGTGCGTCCCCGCCCCCTAGGCGGGGCGAGAGGTATTTCCCCCCCCCCTTGGTGTCACTTCCGCTTCCGGCGCGGGCGGTTTGAAGGCGATGGCGGGTAACCTGTTCCAGCCGCCGGGCCTAGTGGCGGAGCTGGACTCCTCCCTGTCGCTGCTGGAGGGCGGTGACGGCCGGCGGGTGACGGCAGAGCAAAAGCAGGTGGGGGACGCAGACCTGCTGCCCATGGTATTCCTCTGCGCCGGCTGCAAGCGGCCGGTGGGCGACACGCTGAGCTGGGTGACCAACGACGAGGAGGCGGGCTGCATCCTGCTGCGCAGTGAGTCCCGGCCCCGGCCTGCTCCTCACCCCCTCGGCCCCGACCTGGCCGGCGGCCGTTGGTCACCTCCCTCCTTTTCCCGCTCTCCGCAGGTGCGGCCGGTAGCGTCTTGGTGGACCCGGAGCNGCGGGCTGCATCCTGCTGCGCAGTGAGTCCCGGCCCCGGCCTGCTCCTCACCCCCTCGGCCCCGACCTGGCCGGCGGCCGTTGGTCACCTCCCTCCTTTTCCCGCTCTCCGCAGGTGCGGCCGGTAGCGTCTTGGTGGACCCGGAGCGGAAGCTCTCCAAGCGGCCCGGCGAGTGCGGATGGTGAGGCCCGGACCCGGCGCCCCGCTGCTGCCCCCGGGGGTGTGGGTAGGGTTCCCCGCCTGCCCCCTTCCCTTCCTTTTCCCAGGGAGCCAAGAGGCCCTAGGGAAGGCGCTGAGGAAAAGCCGGATAAACGGCTCTCCAGGTGCTGGCGGCCCCCCGCGACACCTGTTCTCCCGGGGAGTCTGGGCCTGCAACGCTTCTGCCGGGCGGTCTGTGCAAAGTGCTTATGATGTGCTAATCTTGATGGGTTCGGCCGGCCTGAGGAGCCGCTGAGAAAGCAGGCTGAAAAATTTAGTGCTACTAATTATAGTATGTATGGCAGGAGTGAATGCTCTTAAAAAAAAAAAAGTCAGGGTGGATGAATTTTTTTAGAATAGGGGTGGGGAGAGGTGTTTCTTCTTTTTCTCCCAAATAAATATGATGTATTTTCCTTCCAGCATGATTGAAACATTATCCTGCTCTGGCTGCTCAATGACACTCGGCAACATCTATAGATGCACCCCAAAGCACCTTGACTACAAGAGGGATTTGTTCTGTTTCAATGTTGACTCGATTGAAAGGTAAAGGCAGGATTTTTATTGGTAAGCCTGCTAGCCAAACTTCACCAAACACACATTTTAAAACTGAATATGTGCTTGAGGCTCTCGCCTGTCTTACAGTCAAAAACTGTCTAGAAAATGAAGATGTGCTATTGTATTGGTTTTAATTGATTTATAGCACTTAAAAGTGGTTTTAAAATACTCTTTAATAACTGTATCCTGAATTAAATCTCCACACAAGAGTGCTTTTATCCAAGCATTACTCTAGTAAACACTGATACATTATCTTCGTTTCTCTCTGGGCTAGGTTGAATGTTTCTGCTTTTTTATAAGTTCCAATTTATTTTGCTCTCTCTATATATGGATGTTCACCTTCCTGATCTGGACAGGTTTTTTTTCCTCTTTCCACAGCTATGATATTTTGATTTTTCTATGGCAGTAAAATACTCTGAAACACTAAGATGGTGACAAAATGGCATTTTCTTGAGCAGTAATGCTGATGGCTGGCTCTCCCAGCTCATGTGACACTGTTTTCAATGCCTGCATGCTTTTTCACCATATTCTGTAGCACCAGCCTTCCTGACTGTCTCTTGGAGTTCTAACTTTCATAAAGCAGTGGTGTCCTGGTAGTTCTGTGCTTAAAACTGTTTTTATTCCACTGTACAGTTTGTTTACGAAATTACCAAATATAGGTATTTTTTAATTGTTGTTGGAATTATGCTTTCACTTTGCTAGCAGATTAATCATAGTCATTGGGAACAATAGATGAGTCCTACACTTGTTTTTTTTGCCTTCATAGAGAAAAGGGCATGATCTAAACTGTAGCATATCAGTTACATTCTAGGATCCTCAGAAAAGCAAGCTCTTACAGATGAGGAACCTTTAACTCTTGAAAGTCGAGCTGTCTTGGAAGATGTGCTACGAAGGGTAAGATTTAGCCTGATATAATTCTGTGTTTAAATCACTTCTAGAAGATCTTAATATCCTTAAATATTTTCTACAAAAGAGCTTATTTCATCCAAATCAATTCTGTTGGTTTTAGCATATGCTGTAATACTTCATACTATTAATATCTTGTGTTATGCAAGATTTTCAGTAACTTTTGCTTCAGTTTTAATAGTAATTAGCATTTTCTGTTTATGAAGCATGGCTTTATATTCCTATCTATGTCTGTAATAAGAATTTTATTTCTAATTAGTTCTGATTCACTTCTCCAGATTTTCACTTAACTTTTAGTCATGTCTCTTCTGTCTTTCATGTAAACCAACTTAATGCTTTTTTTTCTGTAACTTCATTTTATTATAAATACTTTGATACAAAGTTGACATTTTGCTCTACTGAACACTTCTGATTGCAGGTAGCAAGGAAGTCAGCTTTGAAAGCTGACGGTTATCTATCAAAAGCTGAATTATGGAACTGACACTAAGGTTGAAGAGAACTATAGATTTGAGAAAGTATGAAGAGTTAATGTTAGAGTTGAGTGAACTTTCAGACTACGAAAGTAGCAGGAGTAGAATCAGATAGGATGGGTGATGCAAGATCAAATTTGAGCACTTACATCTATGCTTGCTCTTTATATTGGCAAGTTCTTTTTATAACCAAGTATCTTTCCTTTTTTACTTCACAGGCAGACACTGTATTAAAGGCTCTGGAGACAAGACTGACTGCTGTTGAATCAAGTATGGCTTCTCTTCACAATAAAGTCTAAAAGAAATTACATGCATGAAGCTTAACTGCAGGAGAAAGACCTATGTGAAGCTTTGTCCTTGTAATCCTCTGGAATCTGTGGGAGCATTGCAAAAGCTGTGTCAAGAACTGAAAGACATTGTTGGCTCATGCTGCAGTAGAACAATGCTGACTGAGTTTTCACCATAGACAAGAAGTTCCTTTTTTTTTTTTTCCTATTAAAAAGATACCCTAGAAAGAATGGAATTTTCAAAATCAAGTTTCTGTAGACTTTTGGTTTAAATGTAAATATTTATTTAAGTTATCTCTGAAAACAAAGAATTTCTATCCTGACTTCCCTGCTACTCAGTGCCTACTGAACTGGGTGTGCTTTTTTTTCCTAAACCAATTAAAAAAAAGCTCATGTTGTCTGAAGGAACAACATGTCATTTTTCTTGTCTCCACAGCCTTTGCTTGACCTGTGCTCAGAGATGAGAATGGCACAACAAACACCTGTATGGAGTGGTTTGTTTGTTTTTCTTTTTTTTTTTTTGCAAGCTCAGGGCTAAAATTTTATATAAAAGAATGCTTTAAAAGCATTAGATAAAATGGATTTCCACGCAGTATTGAAGATCATATGTTTTACAGCTTCAAGGGGAGGAAAATAAACAAGGCTGGTAGGAGTACACCTTAAAGCAAAACTTGGTGTCTATTTGAGCAATGAATCAAAATCCTAATTAAGAACGCTTGTTAGTATTTTGTTATTTAATGCTGTTATTTCTTTGATCTTTTGTATATTTAACTGTCAGGGTTTCTTACATATTGTGAGTGTTCCAAGTAATTATTGTTTTTTTTGAAATAAAAGCAAACAGTTGTAGTTTAAAGGAAGAATAATTTTGAAAAGGTCTTTTTTTGTTACCCAATGTTACTTAAAAACTTGCAGTAGTAAAATTTTCTCCAAAAACCTAGAATGAATTTCCAGCTGTTCTCCCCCACTGGTAGGCACTGTTTCTCTTTAAAGCTTCTCCCCCCACCTCTTCTCTGTTTACTGATTTGTTTTGGAGTAGTACTCAAGTCTAACCTGTCATGATGAGTCTCTTACTCTTTCATGTTCAGGTAACTAGAATGTTTTCTTATTTGTATACTTGCCAAAGGAATTCTTAAAAGCACTAATTTTTCCAATCAAATTAATCCAGTGTAACATCTGAGGCAGTTTCTAACCAACATTCAAAAACTTGTTAGAGAAGTGACATAGTAGATGTCATCCTGGATGTCTGAAGAGAACCATGAACTCTGCCCTGTAATTGAAGGTTAGTTGATGTTTTTCATTATATAAGAGTGTGGTTTTGTTGGGAATATTAATAGTTGATGGCTTGATAGGCCTGCCTCTTCAGACATAATGCTTTTTCCAGATATGTATGTATATTTTTAACATATTCTTTAACTGAAGATTGAGACAAGGCAGCATAATCTTTTACATCTATATTCTTACAAAGTGGCAGCGAGACACAAAGGTGCAGAGATAAACTTGCATGTTTTTCTGATGCTTTCCAGTCCAAATTAATGGCATGTTAGAGGTGGGAGATTGAATAACAATGTTTATCAACCTGGAGGTAGTTTCTAAGTGGGCTTTTGTATTTGTTCCATTATATTATGAATGACTGTTTTAGATCTTCTATTGATGGAAAGAACCAGGTTTGGTGGCCTGAAGCACGACCTGTGGACTTAAACGTGTTTCTCTGTTAAACATAGTGCTGCTAGTTGTGGCTCAGAGTGAGTTCCTTAAATAGATTCACCAACTGAGTTCCTTCTGAGACTCATTTAGGTAGTTCCCTAGCACCTGTGTCCNTGGCCTGAAGCACGACCTGTGGACTTAAACGTGTTTCTCTGTTAAACATAGTGCTGCTAGTTGTGGCTCAGAGTGAGTTCCTTAAATAGATTCACCAACTGAGTTCCTTCTGAGACTCATTTAGGTAGTTCCCTAGCACCTGTGTCCTATCTATGTTACTACTATGTGTAATGAAAGGAAAATGTATATATGTAAGCAAGTATTCAAAATAAAAAAATGGCTGGTTATCTTAAGCATGTGAATTCCAGGATTATCCCTCTTCTCTAGCTACTATGGGGAAAAATACCTGCTGAAGAAGGAACCCAAAAAACAATGCCACCATTATGTCCCTGAACTTAAAGGCAGAAGTGACTACAAAGAATCTAAATTAGAGTATGTGTTCCTGCAATGGAACATAAACAGGTAACGTGTTTTAAAAGTGTGTGTTAGGTAACCATTTTTCTCCTTGGCTTAGTGTTATGGCCTTCTGTATCTTTATTGAATACCTGCATTTGGCATCAGTGTATATTTAGAACAATGTCTCTTAGCATATTGTAGGTGGGAGCTTGAGTACATTAACACAACAGACAGTCTTAAAATAGCGTTTCCACGCTCTCAAGGGTTGCCAGCTGCTGCTTTGCGAAGGTGTGTAATGAACAGTCTAATTTTAGAAAAAAATTCATAAGGATTTGGAGATATAAATACCTGCATGGGGAAATGTGTGTATTTGGGTATGTACATAGCTCCAGGAAGCTGAAAGATTTTTTTTTTTAATGTGAATTTCAATTAGGAGCTAGCATCTTGAGTAGTTAACTGGGCTAAAGGTAATAAAATAGAATTTTTTTCTGTTTAAATGAATAAATGGTGTGTTATGGTGTTTACACTTGAACACTCTTTAAAAAATAAAGAAAATTGTAGTTTTTCCCTAACCAAATATCGTAGCAAAGTTTTAGTGTGCCAGCAGGATGTACAGTCATATATAAAAGGTATTACTCCTTGTTTAATAAGCAGTACCCATTACTGGGTGACATTTCCCTCTATACCCAGTTTCTTGGTTTCTACTCTCAAATGCAGGCTAAACAGGAAGATCAATTCTCCTTTGGGGGAATCTGCAAGCTGTATGGTGCACTTCCTTACACTTGTCCTAGGCACTTTGTGCGTTGTGTGCTGGGAGAGAGGAAAATAGCACTTGGAGTTCTATAACTTTGTATGCAGTTAAATACGGCAGGGATTTAGTTCAAATACAACAGTACCTTGTAGTGCTTTCTGATTTTGCCCTTTAGAGAGAAAGTCATATAAAATACATATCTTCAGAGGATTAAAATTGAGGTTTCAATATCCCCTGATTGAAATTTTAGAACATCTTTCTGTGTCTTGAAAACCACCCCAAAACACTGATAAGAATAACAAGCAAAACTTCACATGTACAGAATCCACTAGCAGGAAAGGAAGGAGGGAGACAATACATGCTGCACAAAGAATGTATTTAAGCATAGATAGTGCTGCATGCCTTCTCTGTAATTTATTAATAGACACATCCCGGAACTGCCAATTGAAGAAAAGTGGCAAACATAAAAAGATGTTAGAGGTATGCTAAGTATATGTATAGTATATTACAGTACATGCTTAGGAAAGATGAAAACTGGGATTAACTTAAATGACACTGGAGCTTTTATAAGCTGTTTTGGAAGGGGGGATAGGGAATAGGCAGGTATCGTGGAAAGAATGGTGCACTTCTCTTGAAAGAGAGGTAGCAATATGTTGATACTAAACAATGATTTCACAAAGTTTGGTAGTAAATATGACAGTTTTGACAAGATTTGATGGGAAGGCACACCTGGTTATTTACTGCATAGAGGGACAGGGTCAGACAGAACTGCCAGGGAGACTACCTTGTTGAGTCATGAGGTTCAGAAAGGATGCCCTTGCTTTCTAAATTCCTTCTCAGAGAGGAGTCTAGGTGTGGCTGGATCAAGTCATAGTCCTGGACTTGGTCAACAGTTTATGTCTAAAGAATTATGTATGCACAATCAATCCTTTATATCACTTAGCATGCTAAACTTTGAAATATTAGCTGTTAATCGCTTACTGAGATGTGTTGTGACAAGGAGTCTCTTAACCTCCAGGAGTAATCTTGAACAGCTTCCCTACTCAAGGAGAGATCCTGGTCTGCAGCCCACTGCTATGCAGGAGAGCTCAAAGGGCTCTTGGACTGTTCACTATTTATGGGGGTAAGATGATTGACCAAAAGTCGTAGTTGCATATCAACCACTGTACCAGTGTGTTTTGGTTAGGTGGGCAAATGGCTCAAGTTAGCCCTTGGCTAGTGTGTTATCTGTCTCCCCAAAACCACATTGAGCCAGATGCAGCATCACAACTAGACGCAGCCATTATGACCACCACGGGCGGTTATCACTTGGGCAGGGTTGTGGGAGATAAAGGTCAGGTTGGTGGTGGAGCACACTGTCACAACAGGTTAGCTGTGCTTTAGGTTATGTCCAAGATGAGCAGGTTTTGAATGGTTTCTCATCTCAATGCTTTTTTCAGAGTACCTCATTTCAGATTTTAATAAACATGACTCAGACTTTCATTTGTCCTAGCCTTCCTTTTATGACTGTAGAGCATTGTTTGCTAGAGTGTCAGTGTGTCTGAAATACTGGTTATATTCTGTAACTGTTTAACTTAAAAAAAACCCTCATCCTCCCAACCCCTACATCTGTTTCTTTAGCCCTAGGTGATGCCAACAGGAACCTTCCCACCTGGTGCCTGCTGACCTAGCTACTGTTGAAAAAAAAAAAAAAAAAAATTATTTCCAGTTGAAAAAGCAATTATTTGTCTCCTTTCTTATATGCTACTATGGAGAAAGTTTGTATCTGTACTTGAAAACTGTCCCTAATAGTTTTCTTTCCCAAATTGATCTTTACCAGAAATGATTGTATGATTTAACAGGAGATCAGTCAAAGCTTCCATTGGTGGTAAACACCTTGTAAAATAACAGCATGTCAGCTTTGACAACAGTCCTGTGAATGGCGTGTATTTGGATCATAAATATGCACTATGCTTCTATTTTCCATATGGGCAAAATTTAGCCTACTATGGTCCTTAATCTTTTCAAGTGGGGAGAAAGCTGTTACATTGTGGTCATGTAGAAGTATTGGTGAATGGGCTGCAAAGCATTTAGCAGCACAGACATGGGTGTCCATAAAGGCCTGGGAAACCTGAGGGAACAATTGCGAGGACAGTCCTCCTTTTTGCACAGGAATGGTTAGCAAGCTCCATGCTTAGGTGTCTTTATGTCTTTACAGATGACACTGATCAAGTTGCTGAGGTTAGAATTTCAAAGTTGCCAAAGTGCCAGAGTCACACATTTGTTTTCTGTTCTTTTTGTTGTGGGGTTTGGTTTTTTTTTTTATTGCATCAAAATTTCAAGTTAGGCTAAGATTCCTAAGTTAGAGATTGCCTTTGTTAGTTTTCCAAACTTAGCACTGTAGCAGAGGCTGGACATGTCCCAAACAGGCAATGTTCGTTACTGAGCCTAGTGGTTCCTAGCTATTCCGTGTGGTAATTATAGCTCTTGGTTTCAGGAGATGTCTAAAAGATGAAGGTATCAAAACTTTCCTGGCTGTTGTTCAGCTTTTTGGTAATAAAACAGTAGAGATGAGTAGGAAATAAGCAAAAATTAATGGTCTTATCTGGATGTGATTTCTGCTTTAAAAAAGGCATGGGAAGAAGAAGCATAGGGAACAGTTAGGTTTGCACTGTATGATAAGATGCAGTAGAGCAGAGGTCCAGCAGATAGCACTAGCAGTGGGCTGAAAATGGTAATTGCTGCTGTTAAGCTTAAATTGTGATTGGGGGGGTTGGCATGCACTGAGCTGAAGGTGGAGACAATCTTATTGCTGTGCCATGAGAAAGAAGAACAACCTTGACTTGAAGTTTCTAGGTCATGAGGTTAGGGTCCCTCTGTCCTCTGCAGACAGGGAAAGAGGCTTTTTGCCTCATTTAGAGGCTTCAGGTAGATGTGTAAAGTGAAGTGAACCATTTTGCAGGAACCCCTGATGTTCTCTAGTGCCCTGTAGTGAATCCATGAGCTGGAAAACTGCCTCCATCAATGCATCTTTCCTTTCCTTTTCAGCTGGTAGGACCAAGAAAAGCTGAAGAAGAGCCTGAACTGGAGAAAATGTACTGGAGCAGAAAGAACAGAAGGTGAAGAGGAAACTGGCATATAATATCCTGACAGGAAAGCATGATACTGTGGGAGTAAGTATGAAGAAAATAGAAGTGTGATTCCAAAAAAAGGGAAGCACCTGAATCAGTTTAGTTCTAGAGAGATCTGAACATCAGATTCTTTTAGCTCTTGTGTACACCGGCAAACTGACATATATAATTACTGGAGAGTAAACTGACACAGCAGATTGTTTCTGGAATTAAATAATTTATTCTCACTAATCCAAAGCTAAAACCAAGCTAAAAAAGTTCAAGACCAAACCAGTCCTACCATGTTTCTCAAAACTTTGAGACTTATATTCTCATGGCAATAAGGTCAGTGGTCTGCTAAAAGCAATGATGATGCTATATGGACAGTGCTATGGGGCCGCGGTAGAAGTAAGGCTTGTTTCTGTAATGTCACGTAGTGTGACACTGTCCCAACAATTCTTTCCATATGTCTCCCATGGCTTCCTACCGTGAGGCCAGAGGAGTGGAGTATCGTTGTCAACTTGAAAACGAGCACAGAAACACAATCGTGTTTTCTTCTAAATTAACAAGAGCTCCAAGCTCAGCCAAGTCACCCAGGAGACCAAACCTATGTAATTTTATAGTACAGGGCTTTGTGTTTACTGCAAGGACAAAAGCACTGGGGACATAAATCAGGAAAAATCCTCTTGTTTTCACTCCCTGCTGGTGTGAAAGCTGCATTTCCCCCCTAACCCCTGAGGCCTAATGCTTATACTAGGATGACAGAGAAGATTTGTTTTAAAGCTTTTGTAAACGGAGAGAAAACTCTTCCCAAACCTCTCAGCACAGCAAGTAGAAGGTTCAAACAATAAGGAATTAAAAACCTGAAATGCGTTTGGCTTTTCTGACTGGCTTTTAGCTATGCCAGGCTGTCAAAATGACATTATGTTACTGTAAAACATCACATGAATCCACTCTGTTAGTAAAACCACTTCTAACATTTCAAAATAATTTTCTGTCCAGTTTTCTTCTCCAATAAAAACTTGCTATGGGAGGATCAGGCACAGATGTGGAAGAATTAAACAGTGGGCACTAACTCTAGTGGAGGCTGGGACAGGGAGGCTGTTCCTGCACTGGGCATGGGGAGAGCTTTTCCTGGAAGACTGTTCCTGCTTGATGTCCGTGGTTCGAGGGCAGTGGTGATACTGAAGAGGGCAGGAGAATGTCTTAAGGATAGCAAAATAGGCTTTATTTCATTAAAGATTTTAACCAACTGTTTTGCTTACTCAAGGGGACAGATGTTTAAGTGTTGTCTCTCAGTTCATCCCTGGGGAACCGAGATCTGTTCGTGCAGGGGCCCTCAGCCTGGCAGCACAGGAGGGGGCAGTGGTTTGGACTGCAAGCTAGGCAAAAATCATATTGGAAGCAAAGTGTATGATTTTTAACAGAATGAGTTAGGCAACTTCTATGCACTGATGTGCTTAAATTAAGGATGCTCTGTGGCTGGAAATGTGTTAGATAGGCCCTGTCCATAGCTGGCTGGGGGGTTGTGTGGGGTCACTGGGCTGTAGCTGCATGGGTGGCATGGTTCTGAGCAGCCCCGAGAGTTGTGGGGCCCACAGCCAGGGCTCACTTCATCTGGCAGGGCTTGGGTATGGGCAGCCTTCCCTGGGCCCCAATTTAAAACCATGAATAAATAAGAGCAGCAGTAACAACAAGAAAAAAAAAAAAAAGGATGAAAGCTGGGTGTGGATAACTATCTTCAAGCATGCAAATAGGAGATGTGGCTTCCAAGCCGCTGGCGATTGTCCAAATGCAATTGAAGGAGCTGAAGCCTGCTTTAGGCTCAGGTGCTCCAGCGCTTGGGAGAAACCAGTGCTTAAATGGCCTCCAGGGAGCTGAACTTTGGGCGGCCCCTCTATTTAGGTAAATCTTGACCCAAATGACTTGTTAATATGTAACTGCCAAGCTGATGCACGTTTCATTTCTCCGCTTGCTAATATCACAGCAAGAGTAAGACAGGCTCCCGAACCTCCCTGTGGTGCCTGTGTTCCCCCAGCACCTGTGGTCCCTCCATGCTTTCCTGATGAGGCCAGGAGAGGGCACATCTCCATAAGAGATTTCGCTGCTGCTTAGCAGTGACAATTAGTATTTTCCCCTCCAGCTCCTTCTGCTCACTCAGGACTTCGGGTTTTCACTACGTAGTGCTGCAGGCTTTTTACCTTTCTTTCTTTGCCTACTTGCTCTTCAGGATGAATTTTCAGACTAGTTGGAGGCTGCCAGCTGCCCTGCCTTGTGACTTGGAGGTTGGAGGTGTGGGTTTGTTGAATAAATAATGTTTAGACTCAAAACTGTTAAGACAGAGCCACAAAGCAGTCCGTAAGACTCTCATCTGTTACTTCCCTGGGGTTTCCTTGGGGATGATGTGCTATTATTACTGTGATGCTTTCTATGAAAAACAAACAAACAAACCAACCTGAACAAGAAAGATTTTTCTAATCTTGTGAGTGGATTTGGGCTCACATCTCTCTTTTGTTTCTGATATATGAGATGTTATAGAAGCAATAAAATGTAGCAAACATTAATTTAATCCATATTGGGGAGCAAATTTCCGTGGTTTAACAGAAACTAAAACCATTTAGCTTATCTTTACAAAGCGAAGTAAGATATTGTTGAAAACATGAAAACTTGCCTATTTAAGGATTTTATAAATAGACTGTAATCTAGTTTCCAGTGGCACTGTGATACCCTAGAAAAGAGCCCACAGCCTAAATTTTGAATGCCAAGCTACACACCATTCACCACTAGGTAATTAACACTGCTGGCAATTCTCAAACAGTTCCTGAAAGAACCAAAACATCTACCCACTGTATATCTATTTAAAAATATCCTGGGACAGAGTGACTTCATGCACTGATTCCTGTATGAGTAACAATAGGCTCTTCATTGTTCGCGCTTCAATTGTTTTTTGTGTTTTTTTTTTTTTTTAAATCACTAATTTCTGCATCCTCTTTTGAGCTGTGAGTAACACGTATCCAGAGAAGAATGCTGGCTGTAAGGTGAACACCTGAAAAATGATGGTTCTCTGATACTGTTTTTTAATGGCTGTTCTTTAAAGAACATAAAGCCTTGCATAAGCAGAGCCCTGCGCTATATCAGGCCAGCAGAGCTTTTCTGAAAGCAGCTGATGGGAAAGGAGGTTTAAGCTTAGAAAGCTACATATTTGAGCAGGAATTAACGAGGCTTGGAAGCAGTTTGCAAACACACAAGCTCTTCCTGGTTGCTGCTAACAGAAGTTGTCTTTTCTTAAAGTGTCACCTCCCCAGTCCCAATAAATACAGAGGGCTGGGTTGGCTTAGCCGTGAAAGTCCCCATTTATAATACTACTGTTAAATTTCAGGCTGCTTATTTTATCTAGCCTGGTGTCTCGTTAGCCCCCTTGCTGGAGTACCAACCCAGCCCCTCAGGCATGGTGAAAGCTGGGTAGCTGGAGCCAGGGCTCGGGGACGCTGCTTGCAAACCACTTTTCTTATTTGGATAGGCTTTTAACTGCCATGTTAGTTAGTCCCAAAGGCTTTATTCAGCAGAAATAAGCCACACTGAATAACCCACCAAAAGGTGGTTGGACCAATTCCCTTCAGGGCACTTTTTCCTTGGCAAAACATTGACCGGTCAGGTTTAAACTGGTAGTGGCCTTTATTAGCTGTCTTGAGTCAAAACAAATCTAGATGGTTGGTTGGCAACAGAGAGTCCTCTCTATCTGCATTGAAGCTCCTGCATTAGCGTTAGTGGGTCAGCTAAAAGCAAAGCACATGGACTCGTGCGTGGCACAAGATGGTCAGCCCTCAGGGTCTGAGCAGCCCATCCACCCACTGCCCACGCTCTGCTCACCCCATGCCCATACCCCATGGACACAGTGCTGCCACATCTCCCTTGCTGTGAGATCCCATGCGCCAGAGGCTGGGCAGCACCTGCTATCCCAAGGCAAACAAGGGAAGAGCCACCTCCTAGGAGTTTCTCTCCCTCAATGGCATGTGTGCCCGTCACCGCCCTGCACCTTGCACCCCGTGTTGCCTGGCCTGCAATGCCAGAGCAGACCTCAACACGGAGAGGCTTGTGTGGTCACAAAAGTCCCCTGCAGGGGAACTGCAAGCAGGACTTTTAGCTACTAGAAAAGTCCATGGAGGCTCTTCTCCCTCTCTGGTCGTCAGTGGTGCCAGACACCTACAGTGGTGGTGGTGACTTCATTTGTTCAGTCCCTGCACTGTTGGGGAACTGCTGTTTTGGCTCTTCCCCAGTCTGGCTGCCTTTTCTGCCCACACTTGCTTATGTCTTGCTGCTGAATTCAAAACAGAAGAATAGGCCATGTCATATGGTTGCAGTCCTGCAGTCCTGTGCTGTCCATGTGGCATCACTCACGTGTGGACTGTCAGCAGCCCACAGTTTGACTCTGAGCCCCAGCCAGAGATTGTAATACACTGGGGCCCATCACACGTCATGCTATAGCACTGATCTCCAATGGTGATACCCCCTTTTCGGGATGTCAGTCCCAGCTGTGAAGGGCTAAGACCATCGCTCACTTCTCTGAGTGGCTCCGGTTGTAGAAGCAGAGCTCCCACCATGTGGCATTGCATCTCATTGCTCTGCACCCCTCATGGTTGTGTCTTACCACAGACTTCACAAACTCTCTTCTGAGCACTTAGGAGTTGGGAAAAGCCAAGGCAGTAGAAAGCCAAAGTCATGTGCAAAAGTAAGAGACACTTGGAGCTGCTTGGGACAGTGAGCGTGCTTCAGATGGCCCTCAGTCCTCCCCAGCCTCACTGAGCCTTTTCTACTGCCACCAGGTCTCCTTCTTTGGTGAATCCATGGTCTCCAACTGTGAAAGTCTGTTGTCAGATCAGACCAGGATGACTGAATTGCTGGTGGCACTTACTGACTCAATATTAGGCAGAAGAAATCATCTCTTAAACTAAGATGGATGGTGCAACCGATGCAGTAACATGCATGGGAAATCACCACTGAAACTGTAAAATTCAATCTGGAATTCATAATTTTGTAGAAATAGAGTTTTCTCAAACTATCATTTTTGTTCTCTCCTCTACCCTGGCTACTGCAGCAGTGGCTGAGGTATAAAAACTTCCACAGCATATGTATGCGGTGTTCCTTTCCAAAAACTTGTCAGATTTTTTCTTGGATAGATTTTTTACCTACTGTTATTGACTTCCACTGAAGACTAGGATATTTAACTAGGATATTTACATGGTCAGATCAGTAATGTTAACTGAAATGGTGTTGGGCCAGGTCATGTATGGTCCTTTTGAAATGGCCAAGCTTATCTGATCCTACGACAGGTACAGGAGAAACCATGGGTGTGGTGCCTCATCACTGGACACCAAGTCAGCACAGAAGTCAGATAATACAGCCCGGTGCTCTGCATAAAAAGTCAGCTTCAGTAGATGTTTTAAATATAGTCCAACTTCTGCCCAAACATGAGTCCTTGGCACTTAAGATAATTTAAAAAAAACCCAAACACATTAAATTCAGGGGTAAACAATCATAGCTGTTGAACAGTCACAAGGCTGGCCAGATGTCAAAACATAGTCCTGTTGTATCAGGGTAAAGTCAGGGAGCTGTTATGGCACTTGGCTCCTTTTGTGCCTCCCTCTTCCCACAGCTGGGATGTTAGGGATGGACCAGGCCTCCCCCCTGCTGTCCAGGTGTTTTGTGGGTGCTCAGTGACTGGGTGAGCACAGATATCCTGGCTACCAAGGGCTGTGGCCTCCTTGGGCCCTTATCACCAGCATCATTCCTGTCTGGGGACTGTTTCTGTCTCTGGGGTAAGCTCACACTGTGTTTGGGGTGCTTGGACATGCTGCTGTGTCCCACTGCTCTGGCTTCAACACCATCGCAGTGGTCCTTTACTGCCTTTTACCCAGATGTGGACTATTGCTTCGACGGTGCACTAGTCCACACCTCATGCACACCCACTGGGAAACCCGTCTTGGATGTGGCAGTGGAGGGTGGGCATTTCCAGTGAGTCTTTCCTCAACCACGTCCCTGATGCAAAGAAACCCTGTCCCTTGTCAGGACCACCTGTGGTCATGGTATCTGCAGGAGCTGCCTTCCTGGGGAATACCATCTGCCAAGGTGTGCAGAGCCATCCTGGTGCTTCCCGGGTGGCAGAGTGTGGACATCTACTAGGGATCAGAGGTTCAGCACAGTGGTGGAGTGGCTGCAAAGTTTGCAACACGTAACAAGCTTTGGATTACTCTGCCCTTGCAGAGAGTTACTAGCTCAAGCTAAAGAAACCCCTTGGCACTTGCTAGTGTTAAATCTGGCACCTAAGGGGTAAAACACAACTTCTAACAGCAGATTGCATGCGGCTGAGAGGAAAAGCCTTTGAGTCAGAAAGGAATGGGGCCACAGGGCCCCAAATAATTCGAGGCTATGTGGGTCTGTCATTCAGATGAGGTAGACCCAGTTCCACACCGAGAGGAGGAAATACCATTTAAAAATTTTAGTAAACAACGCAGTGTTTGTAGATTTGATGAGGAAACACAGAAAGATAGCGCCCCAATAAGACACAGAGCAGAGTCTTTCAACACAGCAGAGAGCACCATTAACAAGACCAAGGCGGATTTGTTATCTCATCCAGATAGCTCTGGAAAAATACAATCCAAATAGCTTAAATGCCAGAAAACACATTTGTTTCCCAGATATTTTTTGTTTTACATCTTGGTTATCCAGCTAAGCAAATAGGTGCCACCACATAGGGCAGGAGATACTGAATCTGCTGGAGTCAGTAGGCTACCCAGCACTGGCAGGGTCCCATGAGACCAGCGCCTCAACTGTGAACAGGCACGGGTCTGGTGCTATTGTTCGTGATGCTTTTCCTGCTGGAGAGATTTTATTCTCTGCTAATCCAAAAGGCATCTCCTAGTTTCTGCTTCCTCTTTTGTTTTTCAAGTATACTTCAGAATATTTGCAGTAGGAGCCCTAGTAACTCTTAAATTGCTGACTGTTTTGCCCTTTAGAGAATTATGTTTTTATCTCTCTGTCCCAATGACATATGACAAGTTTTTCGGGGGATGATCACATCCTTCTCCTTGAAGATTGGTTTGGTTTGGTTTTTTTCTGCTCTACTTGGGAGAAGGGAATGTTATCTTTGAAAACAGAGACAATACCATGGTAAGCCTGTCAGCAAACAACTTCACATAATTTGGGAGCCTGGACCCCACAACTGGCTGTTGTATCTGGAGGGAGGAGTGTGATTTTCTGAGAAGCATCTGATCTCTGGAGACTGATAACAGAGCCTGCCATGCCCTGTACTGGTTAAGGAGGTTATACCACAGCTTTGTGTGTGTTCCTTCTCATGCTCCCTTCCTCAAGGGAGTTTGTATGGGCATTCAGTGTACAAATAACAAAAACCCACTGTGGGGATGGGGTGGCTACTGGGTTTGTGTGTTGGTTTTAAACCACTGTATTGTTTAGAAAGTCTTTTCACAAGGTTGTGCCTGTGCTTTCCTATGCAGTCATCCATGTTTCTCGCCCTCCTTCCTCTCCGTTGCCTTTAATTCGCTACAGCTCAGGCTGTCACCAAAGCTCAGGAGAATGAAATCCTGAGCCTGGCTGGGGCATCTTCAGGTTACCTTACCACAGATAATGACATTGATACTGATCAAAATACACACTTGGATAGAGTTACTGCCTGAAACAAAGTACTTTCACACAGAAGTCACTTAAGTGCTTCAAATCCTATACAGATTCTGGTGAAGTCCATTGTCTTCCTCCTGGGTTTCTGTATTGCAAAAGTCATACTCACTACAGAAAAAAGGAAGAAAGTGAACTTAAATTATTATTTAGGAAAAAACCCAAGAAATATTCTCCCTTATAAAAGTAGGCTTCCTGCATGTTTAAAGCTATTGAATTGTGACTGAAGGGCAAAATCACTAAAGCATTGAATGGGTCATTAAAACTCACAGGATGTTCAGAAGCTCTTCAGAGGTTTGTGCTCCCTGCAGTGGAGATGCCATCTGCCTTCATTTGCACTAACAATATGGCCTTTAATAAGTGTGCCTCTCACCTGCTGCCTCTGTAACACACCCCAGTCCTTGGGAGCTGCTGTTTTAGGGGGATCAGTCTGACCATATAGGAACTGTGCTGGTTCACACCAGCCAGTCAAGGGCCTGGCTCCATTAATGCCAGCAATAATATTTGTCCTTTGTTTTAACAAGAATCAAGTAGCATAAGCAAAACCTGTTGTGCTTTCAAGCCTCAGGATGATATATTGGAAAAGTGATTTTCAGAAACTGAAGAGGGCATTTTTCTGTGGGGGTGAAGAGCTTGTCTTCTGCTCCCTTGTTTCTTCATCCATCTCCTATTTCTCAATGAACAAGTTCCAAGTAATAGCACAAGATGGGAGTAGTAACTATCTGCACTCTGTTTTCTCTTGAGAAGTCTTTTGGATTGGTGGAAAGGACATGCAGAAGGAACTGAGGGCAGATTGAGTGCCGCTGCCAGGTATCTTCTTTCATGACTTTCAAAAAAAGGAAAAGGAAATAAAGAAAAGAAGAAGAAAAGAGGGAAATTTCATCCAAAACCATGCATAGCTTGTGTTAGGGTTCTCAGGGGAGTTCAAGAGTTGCATGCAAACCTGGTTTCTTCTTGCGCCACTGTGCTACTGGTTTGGCTTGTTTCTTTCAAGAGGGCTTGGTGGAGCTTTCATGTAAAAAGATAAGGGTAAACCCAGCCCTGTTCATTGTCCCCATCACTTGGGCTCTCTCTTCTGGTAAGACCTGTCTGACAGAGAAAATGGTGATGGAGAAGCACTCCTGGTTGTCATGGCTGAGAGGTTGCTTTTAAGCTGTTCATCTTGAAAAAGATGCAACGAGTGGAGGTACTAAATGGGGAGAAGAGAAATCTGATCTATATTTGTCGCTGCGCTTGGCTGCCTGCGTGTGTCCACCTTGTCACAAGCACGCTGCAGAAGAAGGGCAATCTGCCAACTGCCAAAATTTTCAAATATCCTGTGTGAAACTTGAATAAAACTTATCTGATTTTCAACAGGACTGAATAGTGCAGTGCATTCATTTACTTCTCGCTGCTTTACTGTGTGGAGGTTAACTTGTGTCCTTTGCTTACTTTAACCTAGATGGGTAGGTCCTGCCTTCTGTTCAGGCTCATTTCTATTTTCTCATTCTGGTAACTTAGGTCAGTGCTGTTTGAGGTGTCAGCTCTGAAGCTCTCCTCCTGTTTCCATTGGAACCAGTGGGAGTATTGCCAGTGGTGGCAGGGGAAAGAAGATCAAACACCGAGTCTTTTGCTGAAGTGAACTTTGAAAATGCTCACTAATTCAATCATTTCATGCACACTGGTTTCTAGCACAGCCGTAACTCCCTTCCTTCCTTCCTGGAGAAAAAGAAATGAGGACAACCAGAGTTTCAATTAGATGCAGTACAGATAAATTGGCGTCTCACAGCAAAATAATTGTTTGCTGTCTCTCTGGTTTGTGTGGTAAGAAATCTTGGAGAATAATTATACTGAAGTGTAGGAGCCCGAGGAAATGTGCAATGCTCACTGCCACGTGTCAGTCAGCTGGGAGATCACTGAGAGCTATCTTTTCCCCTGGGATTTTTTGTATCGCAGCCGTCATGTTTTATCAGGCTGCTGGAATTTCTCCAGGCTTCAGGAAAGATGTCCTCCCTTGCATGTTTTCTTAGCAGAAGGGAGCATGTTCAAAAGGCAGAGCTTTCAGTCGGATGCTCCCTGAGGTTAGCTCCCCATCAGAAGGGAACAAGAAGGCAATTTCCTTCCAGGCTGCTCAACATTTGTCTGCAGCAACCCCAGTGTCTTCCTCTGGAAGTGTAACAAGCAAGGGGTGGTTGCTTCATGGGGAGCTCTCTCACCAAGCACTGGAGCGGCGCGCAGGAAAGCCGATGGCACTGCTTTGTCAAACGGCTTTGCGTCTCCTACAAGCTGGCATTTGAATGTGTTTCACATGTACGGTGCCCGTCCTCCTGTGTGATTTGTTGGTTTTTTTTTAAAAAATATGGAGATGGGCTTGCCTGTCTGCCTGTTGATTTGTCTCTCCCTGCTGTAACTTTTCATGGGCATTTCAGCCAAGTTTCAGAAAGGGGTAAGAATCTCCAAGGTAACTAAGGGCTATAAGCTTTGTGAAATCCAGCAGTATGGTGAGGAAGCAATATACACTGTCCTAGTAAGGAAAAAGTGGGCAGAATTAAATCATTATACATTCTGGACTCATATAGCCTCAGAGGAACTGTAGCACATGACAGCTCTCATCTGGTATGGGTGTGATGGAGACATGGAGCAGCTGGAGCTACTGCAGCGTTGGCAAAGGGAGGTGGGGATCAGGGACATTGCTCCATAAGAAATCTTGTAGCTTTTGTACTTTATGTTTGGGTTTGTGATTGGTGTCCTAATGTCTAACTGATTACCTTGGCTGGATGTGCTCCTCATTGTCTTGGGGATGGGGCATAATATGAAATAATGTTCTTTGGCAGTTAGGTTTAGATTCTGCCCAGTTTGTCATTTCAGATGTTAGGGCATGAGGTGCTTACACAGCTTTATGGATCCAGAGCCGTTACTCAGTATCAGCAGTCTGATAACAATCCTCACCCTTTTGCTCCTTTGTCTTCCAGAGGTTTTCAACTGTGTTGCAAAGGCAGGTGAAGGTTAGGAACCAAAAATCTTGCTTGCACGTGCTGGAGGGATGCTATAAGACCAGCGTGTCTTAAGCAGAAAAGAATGGCAGACTGAGCAAGCTAAGTCTCTGATTTGTCCTGGTAAAATCAAGGAAAAGTCTGCAGCTTACTTGGCTGGAGCCAATACATAATTCTTGACCCATCAATAATGAGATCGTGGTTTGGATGGCTGCAGCTGCATGGCAGCCCAAGCCAGGGGACAGCTGTGCAGTGCTTGCTGCCCCACCATCTCCCCCTGGGTGCCAGCTAAGGCACTCAGTGGCCTTTGGTTTCAGTAAAGCCAGAAGCAATGCGGTTTTGCACCGGGCTTGATGGACCCAAGTGCACAGGCAACATCAACAACTTCCTCAGAGAAAGAAGCAGCATCACCTCCCAGCAAAAAAGGGAAGGCCACAGTCACAGCTAGCAGTGAGGAAAGATGGCTTTGTGTCTGGGACACTAAACAGGGAGATGATCTGAGGCCTGTTTCCAGGCATATTGCTGGGTTGCCGTCTTGGCTTGTCCAAATCACTCTGTTCCCTGCTTGTGAAGCACGGATGGAACAGGACAGCTTTTCACCATGAGAGAATGGGACCTTATCTCTTGAGTGCTCACCAGGTGCTTCAATGATGAACTTTCTGGGAAGTCAGTCTGCGGGTAACTCCTTATGGTCACTGAGAGCGGTGTTCCCAACACAGGCAGTGCTGCAATGGCTGAAAAGAAATTCCCCGTTCTCCTCCATTCAAGCCCAAAGCCTTTTGTCTAGACCATCACGTCACTTATCGGTGTGGCAAGGTAGCCTAAAGCTTTACAAATCAAGCTGATTTAGTGACTGTATTTTCTGATGCCATCTCATTTTTCATACTAAAGGAAATTAGTAATTTTGTGTTACAAAAACCAAAGAAACAGCCACCCAAGCTCTAGAAATTTCTTTCCAGCAGAACTTGCTTTCATTTCCTCTTCAGACTCGTGGTTCTGTAGCTGCAGAGCCTTGTGTAACGCAAGCTGGCCCTCTTCACAAAGAGCAGTTATACCCTCTTGGAAGGGGGGTGGAGGGGAATGGTCACCAGTTTTAAAGTTTCATATCTGTCTTTCTGGAAAATGTGAGGTTCCTGTTAGCTGCAGCAGCTGGTTTAATCAATAAGCTAAATAAACAACGTTCATCTGGAAAGGGTTAGCAGTCCCATAGAGCAGAGGCGAGGGAAGAGCCGAGCGTTTGGTGCTGCCGTGCGAGCTGTTCAGCAGAGACTTTGAGAGAACTTCCCTGACTCCATTTGTCCATTTTGATTGAATAGGAGCTCCTGTTGTTTGTTTTCACTCATGAGGACTACAGCTGCTTCAAAGATACAGCGTTTGCCTCTCTGTTTTGCATGTACAAGCCTGTGAACACTAGTGTGCAGACACACTTGCACGCACAGCCATACGTGTCCACGAACATCCACTCCTCTGTGTGCTCATGGACAGCTGCTCGCATGTCTTCTCTCTTAGTATAAATGTAGATCCTATGAACAAATGCTTAATGATTGCTCTTAGCTCATGCTGGAAGCAGTGAGGTTAGCCTCAGCAGGAGACAGCCATGCTATGGGTGGGATGGCTCTATCTGTATGGCATCTTCCCAATGAATCGGCAGAGAGAACATCAAATAACACCAACAAAGAGTGAGGGCCACACCCCCTCATCTGGGATGGAAGTAACAGAAAGAACCTGTTCTCAAAAGCTTGCCCGGGCAGAGAAACTTGCTATGAGGTCCGTCAGGTGTTAATAACATGGCATGGCAATTTTTCTTTTAAAAAGGCTGATAATGCATGAAAGATCATGAATTTCACAGAGCAAATATCTGATTGACAGCTTAACCTTTGGTATGCTTGGCTGACCCAAAAGGGCACCATGTATACTCCCCACAAAAAGCCCTATCTATCTATTTTACCTGTCCTTGAGCTACTGAATGGCTATAAATTAGGAGAGGAATGCACCTCTAGATAGGAAAGTGCCTGGCTCTGCACAGCACTGCAAAAGGCATTCATATCCCACCTCCAACACATTGAAGAGAGGTGGAGCAGGGGTAGTGAGAAGGGATGCAGAGTGGAGGATGGCATGTCTACGCTGGGATCCACCACTCCTGAGTGCTGCAGAGACTCCAAGGATGAGAGGCCACGGGGTCAGCCCAGTTCAGCCAGACAAAGAGCTTCCTTTCCTCGCCTTGGCTGCTGTTCCACAGGATCCCTGCCATGCCATCCTTCCTCTCCTTTGCGCTCACTTTGGCAGGCGAGCGAGTTGCTTAACTGAGTCATGAACTCGGGGAAAGAAAAGCTTCTTTGCTGTCTTCTGCTGTACTGGGGGTTTGGATCTGATGACCGCCTGACCAGCTCAGCTCAGCTGCCTGAACAGCCTGGGGCAGGGAGGGGGGAGGAAGAGGGCAGAGGAGGGCTGGGATCTGCTCCCTTAGGCAGAGGGGAACTGCTGAGGTTGCTCATGCTGAGCTGTGCAGCTCTGCTCAGGTATTGAGAGACGTGTAGATGTCGTGCTGAGGGACATGGTGTAGTGATAACTTGGGAGTGCTGGTTTAAAAACTGGACTTGATGGTCTTAAAGGTCTCTTCCAACCAAAATGATTCTGTGATTGCCACAATATGTTCCCAGACCAGGATGGTTTCATTACTAAAAGATGAGAAGATACAAAAAGGGAATCTTTTTTTTTTTTTGCCAGGCAAAAGCTAACGGCCCTGAGAGGTATCGAAGAGGAACCCAGTCCTTCTGTTTCATCCTTAAAGAAACCCACTAAAGTTAACTCCAATGGCAGGAGAATGATGCTCATCTTGCCAAGACTGTCTCAAAGTAAAGCTAACGCACCTCAAATAGCTTTGATGGGGTTTCACTTTTGGCTACCCCATATGGCCTGGTTATATGGAAGTAAATGGCACATCTTTTAGCAATGAAGAAAACCTCTTGTTAGCTTCAGCTGTCTCCTTTCTATGTCTCTTGAAAACCATGCTGTTATGTCCCATGACTGCTACTCCTTGTGACATGCACAAGGCTAACATTTTTAATATAATTTAAACAGAGCTTTTTTTTTTTCATTCTATTAATAAATTAAAACTAGTAAACCCCATTTATGTCCTCTAGGAGAAAACAAACCCCTATTTTTTTGTAGAAGTACCAGGGTTATTTCCCAAATGTTAAATAAAAACTAATGGGATTATCACATAGCTTTTGCTGAGAATTATAGACCCAATATTAATGAAAGGCAAAAATAACTATCCCAGAGAAAAGGGGAAGAAAATGGGAGTGAAAGCGAGATAGTTTAATGGTTTTGCAACAAGCAAGGTAGTGATCTCAAGTCTGCAGCATTTCCACCTATGAGATGTCCCTGGGAAGTCATCAGGACTAGTCTTGTAGGTAAAGACTTGTCCATTTAGAGAAAATAACCAGAGTAGCAAGTGTCACATTAGGTTTTCCACACAGGCTATCCTGGAATAACCACTTTGGGTGGGAACTCTTACTGAACAGAAATTATTTTATTCCAGAATAGTGACTTCTCTCTGGAAACGCACTAATTCTCTTACAACAGTATTTGCTCTGCCATGGCCATTTTTATTAGTTTCCCCACAGAGCCAGGCCCAGGCTTTGCTGTGTGAGCCCTGTGCTAGCTAGGATTGCAGCTGCCACTCTGGACTCAAGTGTTTTTTCCACTTGGTGCTGGCACAGGCGGGTTTTATACCATTATGTGTTTGGGAATTCCTCTGTAATGATGGAGGTTTCTGTTCATATTTTTTTTGTCCATGAAAGTTCAGTAACCTTTCCTGATCTGATTTCTTTTTTTTTTTTTAATTATTTCCAGACATTGGTTGGAGATACTACTTTCCTTTCATTTTTGCAATTATTACATATGCAAACAGCTTTGCTTCTGCTCACATTTGATGTCTGTGCAGCACCATTTTTGCAGACCTTGAAACAAGAGTCGAGGCCCCTCTCTTCATGCAGTGACCTCCAGAAGGTGAGGACACTGCCCTAACTGCCCCCCACTCCTCCCCAAGCCCTGTGGAGTATCTCCAGCTTGCAAAAGTTTCTTGAAGAAAAGACTTGGACACGTCAGGCTGCCTCCCACCTCTCTGGGCTCCATCAGATAAGTTATGGGCTTCCTCGTCAGGAGGTTCAGACCTGGTTTTCAGTGCCAAACTGAGGCTTGAAATGGTGTGGGAACCAAGATCCTCAGCCAAAAGCTTTGCAGAAGAATATTCAACAATCAAATACAGAATAATTTCAGTGCCAATAAATGTGCCACATGTAAATGGATGCAAATATGAGTCAGAAAAACTATCCAAATAGATGTCCTCATTAATTTCTGCTATCAGTAGAGGGTTCTTAAGCATTCAGGTATAATGCAAAGTCCTTGGAAAATAATAATTAGAACGAACCTGTAAGTCAACAAAAATAATACCAGACACTTGGGTGGCATATCTGGGTATACCTTCATTAACTTTGCTACATATTTAGACTAGCTGAGATTTTTTTTTTTCACATGGAGCAAATAAATTTATAGAAAAACAACAAGTATTTTGCAGACAAGTTCATGCAAAGGTGATGGGTAGAGACCATTTATAATCTTAGCTAAAAGTAAATCAGAAAAATATTATGAACAGAAGGGTCATTGAAAGTCTGCACATTTGACAAACCTCTCTGCAGCAGGATTTGTTTTGTTTTCAGTTCATGCCCAGGGGCTGAAAATCAAACACAAATGTCAAAGGTTCACCTAGTTCCTCATTCTGCTTTTGTGTTTTGTTTTGTTTTTCATATGCTAAAAAAAAGATAGAAAGAGGGAACAGTTGTCAGAAAATGCTCTGTGAGCATACACAACCCTTTTCAGTCATATATTTTTCTTTCAGACATCTGAAGCTTTTCTTCCTGGTAGGATGTCATTAGCATATAATTAAGGTGCCAGACCTATGACATTTTCCTGTATGCTTAATGGGGTGAGTCCTTGAAGTTTCTTGTGATTTTTTTTCCCCCAAATGGAGGTCAAACAGTTAACTAGTCATTCCTTTCCTCCTTCTATTTATACACCATGCAAGGAGCAGGATGTAGTAACATTCTCTTGTGGTTCACCATAAGGAAAATATTCCATTTCTCTTTGGAGACAATCCCCAACAGGCCCCCACAGCAGTACTTCATTTACAGCTTTCTGGGGGAAACCTTTCTGTGTGTCCTCCGTACCGGGCACAGCAGCAGAGGAAACCACTGTCTGCAGGTAAAAGCCTTCCTCCCCTTGTCTCCTACTGCACACCTCTCCTTCCTGTCACACTATATCATAATTAATTTGAATATTAAAACTCTTCCTCAAAGTAAATGCCGTACTTTCTCCTGAAAGCTATGACCTGACCCTAAGGACCGCAGTGATGGGTCCTGAGCCCTGTTCAGGATTTTAAGCCAAGAGCTTACTCATCTGCAGTGGTATCTAAATGGGAATGATACCAGCTTCACAAGGGCACCTAAAATTTTCACAGGTTTCTGTTAGAGACCTAGGAGGACTGTGTCGATGCCCTGGCCCTTCTCTAAGTACCTCTTTGCCCAGGGCATGTAAACAAAAGAGCCCTGAAGATCTCCATTAAGGCTCCTCGTTTACAGGATGCCTGAGGGGAGCAGGGATGCTGCCGAGCAATCCAGCTGGAAAAGCAATTACTGCTTCCTTCCCCAGCAAAGGAGCTCACAGGCTGAGCCCCAGCCCCTCTTGAGCTGCAGACAAAAAGGAGAGAAAAGAAACTCTGTGAGGCCCAAATACTTTTTCATGGGATGAGGAGGAAATGTCCAATTGTTTTGTTTTTTTTTTTTCCCTTTCAGGCTGCCAGCATCCCATCCTTTTGAAATCTTTGTGTCAGAGTGGCTGGTCTCCACCTCAACTCAACACTGCACAGGGGGCTTTTCTCTGGGAAGAACTAGGGGGAGTAAGAAGGAGAAAACATCACTGATTTTTAAAGAGAGACAGCTTCCCCCTGGAACAGGTAGGTGCCTCTGGAGATCAGACAGGCTTCAGATTACCCAGCACTTGAAGCTCTTCTGCTCTTTCCCTTCCAAGATTCTCCTTGAGATCTGTGTGCACAGAGGACGTCCTTCTGGCGGGGAACATGGGATGTTGGCAAGGACACAGGACAGAGCTAACTGTGTCCGAAGCAGGAGCAATTTGCTCGTTGAATTCTTGCTGAATTTCTTGTGAACAGTACTGGGTGCATGTGCCTTGACTCAGTTTTGGGGAAGGCTTTTCTGAGTTGCATAGAAGGTCTTCTTCTTGTTGCTGGGCACTTACTCTCAGCAGATAAACTTAATGGTCTCACCCCCTTGGTCAAATTCTGCCCTATGTAGCTCCGGAGGTGTCTCTGGCAAACTTGTCCACTTCAGTTTCTGAAGTCCTTCCCACACAGACCCTGTCCTTTAGCCTTGAACCTTATGGAGTAAGAGAAATCTTTTGGGCTCCTGGGGGGAACAGAAGGGGAGCAATGAAAGCTGAAAAGGCTAGACTCCTCTGAAAATCATGCTGTTGTTATTTGGAGGCACAAACACTGGCTTATAAAAACCATGTCGTACACCTAAGTTTCACAACATTGGCTTCTTCATACTTAAAACCTACCAAATCGTATATGACATAAGAAGAATTTTCAGTGGCAACACAGCTCATGAGAGAGACTTAATCGTTTCACACTTCTTGTGGGTAACATGATGATGACATGTCCAGCAGGGGAGGATCTGGCTGACCATATCAGTTACCTCCTCTGGTTTTATGACCAATTACCACATCTGAGGAAGATGAGCCAGCATAGCAAGAAGTACTCAGTGGCACCTGGCGGGTGATATGAGGAGGGCATGACTGTCTTTTGCTCTTTTTGAAGAAAATGAGCAAGAATCCAGGAAGGGAAACACACGAGGATAAATTTTTGCAGATGATCTGTTGCCTTTCTCATGAATGACGGGGAAATGGATTGTAATTTCCAAGATGAGGAACTATTATAAAAGATAATCTTCCTTGAAATGTCTGTAAAAGTAAGAATGTTTCAATTTAAACAATTCCAGGAGGAAACAGCAATGCAATTCTCCTGTGTACATGCAGACAGTGCCAGTAATGGTTGCATTATTTCTGTTTTCAGAACAGCATTGTAGACTGCCTTCTTGAACAGACAAGGAGAAAGCTAATCAAAGCATGGGCTTGAAGACATAAAAATGTAACAGGCTGCCATTACCCTGGCAGAACACATTTCTTCTTCCCACTGGAGCACCTGAGAGCTTGCCAAGAGGGAAAGGCAATTTCCCAGCTAAGGGCAACTGCCACCCTTTGTTGGGCGACTTGTCAACATTGGTCCCAAGGTAGGTTAGGAGGTATAGCTGTGCAATGTAGTAACCATACATATAAGCTTAGCTTGGACATCACTTGCTGCCCAGAAACACCCCCTTTTCTCAGCATAGTCCTGGCAACCCATGCAACTGGCATGACAGCCAGTGTTCCCTCCTAGCTTTGTGCCGATTGTAAACTCTCTAGACTGGCCAATACCATGTGTTACTTCAGCATTTTGTTTGGTTGAACTGCTGAGATCTGTCCTAATGCCTCTAGTAGGATCAATGCACCTGGTTTTGGGGGGTGGTATCCTGACACAACAGCAAACGCTCCAGCAATATCACCCCATAGCTACACAACATCTGGCTTTTGACCTTAGTTACACAGTACTGAAACTTAAACCATCTTGCCACGCTGGAGCTTTTTACACTGTGTGATGAGAATAGCAGCTCGTGAGCCAGGAGATGGGCCAAAGGAGGGGGAATGGGGAGCCCCTTTGAGAAAAAAATAATAATCATAACTGCTTAAAAAGGCAGTAAAAAGGAGAGTCTGCAGAGAGAGGAGCAATGGGGAAGGGGAGCTTTGTTTATTCTCTGAAGGCTTGCATTGGAGTTCAGCACAGTCTGCTCCAGAGCCTGCTTTCCCTACTCGGAGAGAAGCTCAACTTAAAAGGTGTTGGGTTATCCAGCAAGGTGTTTTGCAGTGTCTCTGGCAGTTGTGTTCCAGCTGCGCCTCCCAGGGGCAAGGGGTGCTGTGACCCACCCAGGACTCTCTCTCTGGAGCAGGCATGGATGGTCCCTCACCTGCATCCCTCTGACTTCACTGCATAGCCACCTTCACAGGTAGCCATCTGCCCAACTTGCCATATTTAGCCACAGTCAAAACTCAGGCACCCAAGTCTGTTCCAGAAACTTGTTTTCAGCTTTTCTGCCCTCATAACTTCAGATGCCCAGCTCACAGACCCTGTGTCGCAGGCACATTTTCCAAGAGCTCAGCATAGAAACAGAGTGTGACGCTCATGGTTCAGCCTTTTCCTGTAGTAGCAGCCCGAAAATTGACATCCAAGTATCAGCCTTGCAATTGCTGAAGCTGAAGATATTAGAATTAGAATTAGAACTGCCTTTCAGATCCATCAATTTAAAATAATTATGGGTTCATTTAGGAAATCATTCAGTGGAGCACTGTGGATTGACTGGAACAGTCATATTGGCTTGAACTTGTTGACTTGACCTTTCAGTCAGACAACAAAGAGCTTGTGTTGAAGTAGCTCATCATTGTGCTCATCAGGAAAAATGATTTCTCCCTTGCAAGTGAATACGTCTGTGTAGAGATTGATGGAAGATTTAAAACAACTGCCTACTGGCAAGCTTGATGAGCATATTCATAAGGAAAATATTGCACATAAAATACCCAAACTAACCCCAAACAGCTACTGGCTAGTCCAGTTGAAATGACTATAGCATCACAAATATCCTTCTCAAGAAAGTTACCCTCTGAGTCTGAAGGGGAGTAAAAAGATCTAGAGTATTTGTGTGCAAATGTGCAAAATGCCAGTTTTTATCCAGCTGTAATCTTTAGCTAATACAGTTGTAAAATAAATCTTGAAATGGGGCTCAGAGAAACCCACTAGAAAATCTGTCAACAAGGCTTGTCTGAATCTGTAAACAGCCCCAAAACAAGTCTGGGTCTTGGGCTTAAGTCTTGCGTTCCAATGTACGTGGCAGTTAGCTCTGGAGTCTAACAATGAAAATGCAAATATTGGCACTTTTGACTATTTACCTGCTTCTTGTTTTAGTGAAAACAACCGATGTACAGACTCATTCCCGATACATTCTTATGCTTTCACAGACAAAAAAATCTCAATCTTTCTCTCCTTGCTAGGCTAAAAGTTCAGCTCCTCTCTGAGTGTCTATTTTCCATACAACGTCCAGCAGCATGTTGAATTTGAAACATGATGTGGGAACATTCAGATAATGCAATTAAGTAAGACACAGACTCATGTTTCACGCTAATCATTTCCATAATCCAACAAAAGCCTGCCCCATTTTTAATTTATCTGGAGCTGCCACTGAGTTTCCAGTCTGCTGCACCAGAGCCATCCAAAATGTAGGTCAGGCTTGCCAAGCTGTTTTGTTCCTCAGGGGGTGGGTGCGTACATCCTCACCACTTCTCCCTCTGCCAGGATATGGCCAGCCTCCTGTGGCAATTCCTGCCATCTGGTGGCTGCTTCACTCTGCTTTAAGGCTGAGGGATGGCTTCTTGGTGCCTCAGGTGAGAAAATCAGTAGAAAGTTACATCCCTGCGGTGCACTGGCTGCGTTTTGGTTGCATCAGGCCCATGAGGGTGGCTGACTGCCTCCAAACCCATGGCTGGTGGCACCATGCGTTGGAGGTGGGTCCAGGTTACACAGTGGCAGTGTCTCCAGTGTTCCCTGTCTGTAACTGGGCACAAGCACCATGTCCATGGTGGGAAAGGGGAAGGGCCATGGCAAGCGATCCTCCCAAAGGCTCGAGCATGGTCTAAAATTTTAACACCTTATGGTCTAAAGTGGTTTTTGGGAGCAGAGTGAGTCATCAGAGGGGTGAGGGTTCCTCCCTAGCCTCGCTGCTGTTAGCAAGGAAAGACTGGGATCGGGAGAGGAAAGGGCCAAGGGCAGGCAAGCCCAAGGGCAGGCAAGCCCAAGCACAAGATGGAGGTAGCTGTGTTTTGGACAGACTTGGTGGTAGCAAGCTCAGAGGCTGGGGAAGCAGCCAAGAAAGAAGGAAGCTATGATACCCAAAGGCATTAGATATGGGATGTGTGAGTTGCCTTTTGTCACCATGACAGGAAGCTTGGGCTTCTATCAAGCTTTGGAGAAGTACAGGGAAATCCACAGTTATGCCAGGCAGTCAGGAGATCCTGTGTTAATTCAGCAGAACTAATATGTGGCCCGAGGTTTTGGTTGCTCGGTCAAGAATGACTGCACATCCCTTGGACAAAGCACTGTTCAGATCTCTAAGCTGCATGCAGCAAACCAGCTCACGCAGTTTTGCTGGTTCCAGGAGTCATTTCCCAGGCTTGAAAAAGGAAGGCTCACTCATATTTTAATCCCTTTTCATGGAGGCATAGGCATCTCCTACATCTGATGCAAACTGTAATAATTTCCTTGTGAATGACATCATGTCCAAGAGACACCTGTTTCCCAAGACAAAGTGTTATTAGGGTGGATTTTCCCCACTCGTTGTGTAACACAAATTAAACTCGAGTGACAAGATAAGCGTGGGTCTTCCTAAAAGTTGCATCACTAGGTTGGATGCTTTGAACTTCCAACAAGTACAGGTATAATGTTGAGGAGCTGCAAAACCCGGGTAAGACACTTAGCTATAAGGAATCATTGGAAATCTCTTTTGCATGGCTGGGAAACTTCAGGAACCATCCTGAAATTCCTTAAGGTACTTTTGTGTGTGAGATCTTTCCTCCTGTGACCCTTTTTTTGTCTCTGACTTACAAAAGTACTTGAGAAATGAAAAAAATCATATACAATTGTGAAATAATGTTGAGGCAAGTCCAGGGGAGGGACGCAAAGATGTTCAGAGGCCTGGAGCACCTCTCCTACGAGGACAGGCTGAGAGAGCTGGGGTTGTTCAGCCTGGAGAACAGAAGGCTCTTGGGACACCTTTTAACAGCCTTCCAGTACTTAAAGGGGGCCTACAGGAAAGACAGGGAGGGACTCTTCATCAGGGAATGTAGTGACAGGATGAGAGGGTTTAAACTGAAAGAGGGGACATTTGGTTTAGATATTAGGAAGAAATTCTTTACTGTGGGGGTGGTGAGACACTAGAACAAGTTGCCCAGAGAAGTTGTGGATGCCCCATCCCTGGAAGTGTTCAAGGCCAGGCTGGATGGGGCTTTGGGAGGTGTCCCTGGCCATGGCAGCGGGGTTGGAACTCAATGATCATTAAGGCCTCTTCCAACTTCAACCATTCTGTGATTCTATAGTATATAACACTAAATAAAGGCCCTGCCAATGCAGAGGCATATGTTAGCTAGAGGCAGTAACTCAACAGGCACATGTGATTTCCCACCATTGGCCATCAAAGGAGAAGAACAAACATTTTGTAAAGCTTCACTCTGCCATAGATAAACTCGGCCCTTTGTTGGGTTTTTTTTGTTGGTAGGTTATATTAACTGTGAAGAGGAAGCCTTTTTTAGTCCTAAGCAGCAAGTGTAATTACTATTTTTAGTCATCACAAATACTTAAACTGGCTAGAAAGCAGGATGTCTGAGCTATGGATTTTGGTTTTTTTTTTGATGTTGGCTTTGACCCAAACCCAGAACAAATTCAGAAATATTAGCAATTTTCCACAATCTGTGGAATTCCATGAAAGTTTAACTTCAAAGCAACAGTCCCAAACAAAGTCTGCCCAGCAGCTCACAGTCCTATAGGATGAAATGAAAAAATTCAGGGACCAGGTGTTTTCAGGGAGCTCAGGAGAATACCAGTTCAGCTGACTCCCAGAGGTGCAGATGTGGTGCAGGCAGTAGTGAAGATTTTATGATTTCCCTGATACTTGTTGTGGATTTCCAGGTTGCAAGCCCACGAGGAAGCCAGCTACAGGTCAACGTGCTGTGAATCTAATCTAGGTTCTTCCCTGTGTCCTGTGCACTGGGCTGGATAATAAGCTCATTGAAGCTGCTTGTTTTGGACAAAATGTTCCTTATTCAGTGAGTCGACAGCATCAGACTGTTTCCATTTCAAGCTTGTGCTGTTGAGCTGGAAAGGTCTGTGTGTCTGCACAGGTTGGAGAGGCCAATGTGACAGACAGCTCTGAAGATGGTGCAGAAGGGAAGAAGAATGAAAATAAAGAGGGATGGGGGTTCACGGAAAGTCCCAAGTCAAGCAAGCAACTAATCTGACAGAATCCATGTAGCGGTTGACTCGCTACACTTGTCCCGTGTAGTCTGATGTGACATTGGAAGAAATATTGAGATTTTTCTTCTGTTAGCACTGTTCTGGTCTATTCATCACCTTCAGATTTGACCTGGAGCGCTCAAGTTTGTTGAAAGAGAAACTGTCCACATGTTGTCTCCTTTGCTGCTGAAAGCAGGACTCTGTGCAGTCTTGGAAATGCAGTAGCACTTCTGAGGCAGCATGCTCAATGACCTCTGCTTCTAGACTTGCTAGCTGACGATTAAACAGGGGTGAACCACACTGGGAGCAGTTTCCAAGAAAGAGTTGATATTAATTAGCAATGCATTTTTCTTACAAAGTGCAGGGATCGTAGAGAAGCTTCAGAAAGTCTGAGACTCCTTAGACTTACTCTGG
This sequence comes from Tringa tobata, assembly GCA_033628505.1. Lineage (NCBI taxonomy): Eukaryota > Metazoa > Chordata > Aves > Charadriiformes > Scolopacidae > Tringa > Tringa tobata. The sequence continues at coordinate 3,905,223 of JAHREE010000574.1, read as the reverse complement.
AAATGGATCAGGGCTGTAACTAGGTTTATAACTGAAGAGAAGTTTTAATTTTTAAACTCATTGCACATCCTTTCACAAGTATCTGGAAAAGAAACAGTCCCATCTGTCGGATCATCCAGAGCAGGTGAATAAATGAATGATGAGCCTTCACAGCCTTCTTTGCATCATTGTTAAGTTTTAGAGCATTGATTGTAAAGTTCTCTGTTGGTGGTCTTGACTGGCTAGAGGTTACAAATGCATCCTTAGGAGTTGCTTTTCATTGAATAGCATGCCTTGTAGCAGGTATCCATTTATAGACCATCAAAAAGGATGAAAAATGCTGTGGGTTATTACTGTCCCTGAATACCCTCCATTTATAGGACATCTGAGTCATTTTTGCAGTGGCAAGAGCAATGGTGAGTCTAGCATGAACATCAGAAGCAAAGCACACACTGTAAATGTGGAAATTGACTGCTTCTTTGCCAGAAAGCTTTCCCAGAAGTTTGTTGACATCACAAATTTTAATACGTGCATGCATCTATGCCGACATCTATGTAGAAGTGTGTGCATGCGTGTGTGCATATACGCCTCTATTGCTGCAATCCTTTGCCTAATAAATCACTATGGCCTTATAAAATCCCAATTACTAATGTGTTTAAAATAAAATATGAATGTATATTTATAACGATGTGTAATATTTTATATAACACTCAAGAACAGATGTCCAGGGAGCAGCAAAATTTTAATTAAGGTTTTTCATTGCTTTTCCTAAGAAGTCAAATCAAAGTCCCACTTAAAGATAGGAGTGAGACATTAGAAAACCCCCACACAGTGACAAATGTTTACATGTATTTTATAACTTATTCTGTAAAGGACATCTGTGGCTGATCTAGTGAAAAAGAGCCAAGATTATCTGGTTTGAGGCTTTTTTCTGTGTAAGTTTCTGTAATGATCGTGTCATAAGTGGTGTGAAAAAAACCTTCAGTGTCCCAAAGTTCTCGTAGTGTTTATCACATAATTTATCAACATTTTATAAACAGGTATTTTAGAGACAGAGAAAGCTACCTCAGATAACACCAGCGAGCTGTGTGCTGCTGAAGCCACCAGTGCTGGCTAGAAACCCAGCCTCCCAGGGTAACACCATGTAGAAGGGTAAGGTCACACTCCAGGTAGAGGTGCAGCAACTGCCTATAAAGATAGATCCAACTGAGCTTTAAAGTAGCAAGCGTGGGTGCTGGTAAGAGTCTGGACAAAACCATGACACCATGGAGCATGTCATGGCTTGGACAGATGGGCAATTGCCCAGTGCTATAGACAGCATTTGCAGTGAGGCTGTTTCTCCACTCTTGTGGAAGCCGGGATTCACAGATTCACAGATTCACAGATTTGGCAGAGTTGGAAGGGACCTCTAGAGATCATCTAGTCCAACTCCCCTGCTAAGCAGGATTGCCTAGAGCACATTATTCAGGACTGCATCAGGGTGGGTCTTGAAAATCTCCAGAGAAGGGGACTCCACGACCTCTCTCAGCAGCCTGATCCAGTGCTCTGTCACCCTCACCGTAAAGAAGTTCTTCCTCATATTTGAGTGGAACTTCCTATGTTCCAGCTTATGCCTGTTGCCCCTTGTCCTATCGCTGGAAACCACTGAAAAGAGTCCGGCTCCATCCTCCTTCAACCCACCCTTTAGGAACTTGTAAACACAGATGAAGTCTCCCCTCAGTCTCCTCTTCTCCAGGCTAAAGAGCCCCAGCTCTTTGAGCCTTTCCTCGTAAGGGAGATGCTCCAATCCCTTAATCATCTTAGTTGCCCTATGCTGGACTCTCTCCAGTAGCTCCCTGTCCCTCTTGAACTGGGGAGCCCAGAACTGGATGCAGAATTCCAGTTGTGGCCTCACCAGTGCAGAGTAGAGGGGGAGAATGACCTCCCTCGACCTGCTGGCCACACTCTTCCCTATGCAGCCCAGGATTCCATTGGCCCTCTTGGCGACAAGAGTGCATTGCTGGCTCATGGATAGTCGGTTTAAAGCAGACTACAAAAAAGTGGACATAACTGCAGAAATACGTTTGACCTCTGGGTTGACACATTTGCAAGTGTGTCTCTCAGCAACTCTAATTCTGTTGGCTGAGGAACTCACAAGTTTTATTGAATTTATCCACCTTCGGGCACAAGAAAGTCTCATACCTGGTTTACAGAAGAGGTACTCAAAGGAAAAAAGATTTAGGTAGTGCCCAGTGTCCCGGAGGATGTCCCTGAGAGAACTGGACAAAGGCTAATGCCTTCACCACAGTGCCAGCTTCTTGCAGCTGGGAGCTTACCAAGTCAGAGCAGAGGTGGGAGACAGTGGACCCCTCTTGCACATGGAAAGGGCGATTTTCCTGAATTTAAAGGAATTACTGAGCTGCTCCTAGGAGCTGGATCTCAGAGATCAAGCCTCGCCAGAGATGAAGGCCATGCTCAGTGGCCTTTCTACGTACTAGGATAACTCCCCTATCACTCTTGCTTGAAAATATGTGAAGGGGAGGTTCCTTCCAGACCCTTGGCACCTTCTTCCCCACCTCATACTCAGACTCCGGGAGTTCTCCTTGTTCCATGTGGCTGGGGAAGCCCTGCAGAGCTGACACTGCAAACAGGACTCAGCAAAAGATGAACAACCGGATTGCTTTGGCACGCTGTTTCCCTGTATATTGAAGCAGATCCAGACTGCCTCTGAGCCAGGCTCCCCAGGAGAGTCATCAGCCTCCTCAAAATGGAGTGGTATAGCACAAGAATAATTTGTTTGCTGTCCTCCTCATGCAATGACTAGTATGCACTATCAGGAAATCATGCAGTAGGTGATGTAAGTGCCTTCCTGTGCTGGATCTGTTTCTTCACAGCCTGTCTCCTCTTGGGCTGAGGCGGGTCAGATGCCACCGAGCTGGGCTGGCTCTGCAACTTCTCAGCCCTGATGGATATGCATATAATAGATAACCTGGCAGGCATCCCCATCTAATTTGCCCCGGTGGAAAAAAGATAATATTTTTCACTCCGCTGAGTTCACTTGAAGGCTTTTTTTTTTTTTTTATGTAAACATTGATTTCGCCTGACTAATGTAAGTGGCCTAATTAGGGGCTGTTTCTGAGTAGGTTTAGAATTGCTGGTCATTCTAGGCTGTTCATAAAGCAGCACCATGTTAAAAGATTCTGTTTGATTCATTTCATTCAGTAACTCAAAGGAAACTTTACAGAAAAAAATGCTATGAAATCAGTAGTAAGATGTTCACTCTTGATTCTAATTACTCTCTATGGCTATATTTAAGCATTATTAGAGATGATTAAGTGCACGATCAGTAGACAGACCTGTTTTTATACATTGCACTTAATATTCAGAGAAGGCTGCTGTGATGTGTACCTCACAACGTGAGTAATGTGATGGAAATCAATTAACAGGTGAAAAAACACGCTGGTACATGAAACACTATCTGAAAAGGGCACTCAGTTCTTCCTTGGGATCTTACTCATTAAACAACAAAAGGAAACCCACACAGATGAAGGTTGAACCATCCATTTGGAAGTTTTTAATTTCTTCCCTAAGGGAAACTAAAGAATATTTTTAAAGTATACACTATCTACAGTGTTATGTATCCCTCTTTTTTGGCCTAAAAGGCTTGTTTCTATAGTACATCCTATATGCTAAATGCTCTGCAGATAAGCGCTTACTAATGTGAGGGAAGTTAATCTCACAAAACTTGTCTGCGACGGGGAAAGTTGTGCTGCAGCTTTGGTTTCCAGGATGGCTGCACCTCAGCAGCTTCCTCATGGGGTTCAGAGAAGGTATCCATGGTATGGCCCTTTTCAGGGATATGAGAAAATATGGGCCCAGAGAATAAAGAAAGCAGGACAGTCCTTTCACTGTCCTGGAGCCAAGGTTTTCAATGCAGAGGTCATCGTCTGCATAATTCTGGGCAAAGCAATCTTTTCTGCAAACTATTGTTTGAAAGTGGGACCTAAAGTCCTTCTTTTTTATTTTCTTTTCTTAACTCCTGCAGTGTTTGCACCTGTTATGTGAAAGGGGCTGCTTTATGAAATGGGCAACTTCCAGACTTATGCACAACCGGCTTCCTTTCCAAACTCCCCTACACTACTTTTCTTTTTTCCTAACCCGGCAAGTTAAGTTTCTGAGACAAGAGCGCATCTAACTCATCACACTGCCAAATGAGCCTTTTTCTTAACTGCCTACACATTGACAAGCACCTCCTGACATGCTATAGGTGTTGCCCCTTCCAGACCACTTTCTTCTTTTTATAATTTTCTTCTTGCTCCTTCTCTTCTTTAGAACAGGTTCTGCGCTGAGAGTTGTGGTCACTCCCGGCTGGTTCTGTTTGTGCACCTGGAAATCAGCTCTGCAGCACATTTGCAGCCAGTCTATCACTTTCAAGACGCACGCAATACACTGTGCATGCATTGTAGTCAATTTGAACATGAACTATGGCGTTTCGTCTCGATTTCCCAGACATTCGGCATCTTGGCAGGCTATCTGTGAAAATTACTGTCTTTCAGGCAGAGTTATTAGATCTGACAATCTACCAAAAATGAGTGACATCAGACATCATGAGGACTGGGAGAGACACAGTAACACTACATCCATGGTGACCAGATGTGTCTGCAAGGAATATGTATGGCCTTGCCTGGTTATCACCTCAGGCTTTGAAGAAATCATTGGTGCTGACGTGTTTGATGTTTGTAGAGAGAGAGGCTTATAATTTCTCTGGCAGAAACAGGCCACGTTCATTCAGTGGGAAAAAAAGTGGCATTTTCCCATGCCTAGAAATGCGAATGCTTGAAGAAGAGTGCATTCAACCGGACCTGCACAGAAGCCAGCATCTATCGACCGTCGTCTTGAGGGAGAACACTAGGAGATCTATGGCAAAATCCCCGCTTCCTGACTTGGGTACTCTGTGTGCTCACTTCTGCATCTTTTCCTCTAACCCTTGCTGCTAGTTCCCCTCTCCGTGCAAGCAATGACTCCAAGACTCATGTTCCATATCTGTGTGGCTACAACTTTTCAAGTGCATGACACTTAACAAAGACAAAAAAAAAAATAAAGAAAAAAATGATGGCAGATGGTCTAATAGGACAAAGCTGAATTTGAGGATTAACCAGACCATAATAAAAGCTGTCATTACAGGTTGTCATCATTGGCGAGTTATTTATTAGCTCTAAACAAACAGTGTTCCCTTCAGATACCAAATGTCAAACGTTTTAATATGTAGAAACCAAGTCTTCCTCTTCCAGCTGATCCCATTTCATCCTGCCAGCTGTACTGTCTCATCTTCTAAGAGCTGCCAAAGAGCCTAACATTAACATACCTTATTATGCACATTATTTTGCCAAAAGAGGCCAGATGAGGCCAAATCATTCTGATAATAAGCCCTGCTGTCATTAAATACTATTATGCATGCTACTGTTGATCCTAAAACCTTTGTGGAATATTAATGAGGGCATCCTTGGCATTTGCTGCAAGTATTCTGCAGTAAATGAGTTTGGCACTTACTGGATCTGTCCACAGTCCGAAGGGTTCTGTTACTGCACTGGTTACTGTTATAGCTCAGGAAAAAAATATGAGGAGGCTGGTATGCAAAAGATTTCCAATTCTGGAAAGATTTCTTTCTCCTTTAAAAACCATGCAGCTAAAGGAATAGTGATTTGAGGGTTTGATTTGGATCCTTAGTAAAGAAAGGGAGGACAAAGGAGGGAATTGCCGGGGGATGGTCCAAATGTTTTATCCCTTTTTTGAAGGTCAATTTGAAATGAAAATGTCATTGTGAAATGAGAAGCTGAAAACACTATTGTGAAAATAGAAGATAAAACATTTTAAATTATCTGAATGTTTTTATTCTTCCCTTTTTTTTTTAAACTGAAGCAATGTATGATACTTTGACCTGAAGTTGCAAATAGCTTTGGTTAACTTAGAACTACATTTTTCTGTGATTTTATTGCTTGGAAAAAAATAGTCACCTGCTCTACGTGTTTTAACTTTTCGAGAGAGGACTTGACATTTATCTTGATGTTTTAAAATTTCTTTGACCCAAGGTTTCAGCTATTATTGGAATTTTCTGATTTGTTTTCTTAAGTTATTTATACTTTCAAATTTCAATTGTTTTTCCTTTTCCTATCCATTTTCTGCAAGTCTTTTCACAGTTTTTATGTAGCATGATTTCAACCAGGCAGTAACGCACAAAAATGGTGGGAAAACGTGCCATAAGTTCTCAATTGTAACTTGACCATAAATTCAAGCCTTGTATCTGTTACGGGTGGCCCCCTTCTCATATATCTAAAGGTTAAAGCGTCACTCACTGTGATTAACTAGTCGGACTCTCAGCCAGCTGCACACCCTTTACCAGGCACCAGCAAAAGCAGAGGCAGAAAGTTATTGCAGTCATTTTTTTTACTGTGCCACAGAGAGGGAGTAAAAAAGAACACCCAAAAGGGAAACGTTTTCAACTCATAACATCTGGCTGGGAAGAGATTACACGCATCTTGAAAAGACAGTTTATTCCCCAGGAGGTGCAAAATCATATTGTTTTAAGAATGTAGTGTTTGCATTCTCTCCTCAGAAGAAAGTAAAAAAAAAAAAAAAAGCGGGATAGAAAGATAGGGGGTCTGTACACCTGGGTGCTTTGTCTGATGGGCATCAGAGGGTTTCTTTCTGTCCCTGCAGTGACCTGGGAGTTGCGTTGTAGGAGACAGGCTGCCTTTCCAGGCTGCAAGGACAGCAGGGTCTTTGTAGGTAAGCTTGCCAGGGCAGAGTTCCCGACATGTCCATGTACAGCTCGTCCATGCTGGGGTAGCCCACACAATCTGTCAGGGACCTCCAAGGAGAACATGGGTTGGGAGCAAACAGCACGACTGGGGTAAATTTCTGTGTCTCGTCTGGCGTGCAGACCCTTAAAGTTCAACTCAAACACCAAGAACATAGACCTTGAGCAATGTACCTATTCCTCTTACCTGCACTCTATTATTGGGTTTTTTTTGACAGCAGCTGGTTTTGGTGTATTCGGTTCAGATTTTTCTCAGCCTTCGGTACTTGAGCAGCCATTAATATGCAAATTAACTTAACCTATTTTCCCTGACTCTTTTGTCAAGCTGTCACTTCAAGCAATTTATTGCAGTTCATGCAGAGACTGCCCATCCCCGAAGCTATTCTCCCTGGAAGTGTTCAAGGCCAGGCTGGACGGAGCTTTGAGCAACCTGGTCTAGTGGGAGGTGTCCCTGCCCATGGCAGGGGGGTTGGAACTCAATGATCTTTAAGGTCCCTTCCAACTCTAACCATTCTGTGATTCTGTGATTCTGATTCTATTACTGAGGCTGTTTCTGGACTGTAACATTGACCAAATGTGCAGGACTGGACAAGTCAAGGTATATCTGGACAAGTCAAGATATATGTCTGCATTTCATGATCTCCTTTACATTCAAGGGTACTGTGAATGGGACAAAACTTACAGGAATATAGGATTAAGCCACAATGAAGATTTTAAGAGTCTCCGTGACCGTGCAACTCCCTGCTGCCACGACATTGGAGTACCAAATGGCCCTACAAAACATCTGCTTGCCATTGTTCTGCTTTGGCAATGCTGAGGGTCTTAATCATACTTTACTGCAAGTCTTTCCACATGTGTGCTTATGTGCTTAGTGTAAGTGTGGTTACTCATATATTTTTGTAGCAGAAAAAGTAAAATCTAGTGTTTTTCTTTTCTTGTATAAACCCCTCTGCAGTCTGGTCTCCATTCAGAGCTCAGAGCTCGTTTTGAAAGGAGGTAGGTTTTTTTAATCAAGTTTTTACTACATTTATGTCACCATCACTTGCATCACCTGGGAAAGCTGTGATGTGTCCCCAAAGCACGTGACTGCAGCAGCTGAAGGCAACGGGAGGGCGGAGGGGTGGAGAGGGAGTTTTATGAGCAGAGCGTGTGGGAGGCCCACGCTGGTGAAAGACGGAGCTTTCCAAGCACAATACCCGTGGGCGGCGATGGTAGAAGGGTAAGGGACCTGCTCTTCCACCTCTGAGACCCTGGCTACTCCAGGGACAGGTGGCTGCACTGCGCAGCAGGACGGGTACAGCCTGTGGACAAGGAAGGCAGTGGGGCCACACAGGGCAGAGCTGGCACTGTAACTAACCCCCCCAGCACATCCCTCCTCTGGAAGACCAGACTGCTCTATAGCAGTATTGGTGCAACTCTTGCAGCTCCTGTGTGGGGCACAGAGATGTGGTGAAACCTCCAGCTTGCGGGAGGTCTATCACGCAGTCCCTGCAAGACTGGGGCTGCCGGTGTGGCCGAGGAGCAGTGACTAGGTGAGCAGACTGCTGTCCTGGCATTCCCTGCCATGTCCCCCGTGGGGAGCAGCTTTCACCCAGAGCCTGCAGGCTCATCCTGCTGGTGTTCTCCTGGGCAGCCCAGAAAATCTGACCGGAGCTGCTGTGCTGCCCCACTCCCTGGATGGGGAGATCCCTGGGAAGGATGTGACACCACTTTGCAGGTGGTTGCTGTCTCTTCAAGCTTCGAAGCACATTAGTGATGCAGCAGCTCTCTGTGCAGGGGTGCTCTCGGTGCCTGGATACACGTATTCAGTAGGGCTCTCCCACACGAGCGTAGCTTCACAGACTATCCAAACGGGGGTAAATGCATTTTTCAGAGCAGCAGTTTCTTCCCCAGCTGCTGGTGGGCCCAGAAGAGGCTGAGAAAACAGCCAGGGAAAAGGTGGCCAGAGAAGAGAAGTGGGAGGCAGATGCCAGGGCTGCAGAGCTAACTCCAGAGGGAACTGTTTCGGAGGAGCTCCTTGATTAATGCAGCAATGTCAGGGCGTGGGAAATGGATCCAAAAGGTTGGAAGAGAGTAGCGTTGGGTGTCCAGGGTGACCACAGCAGCTGGAGTGAGAAACCTGCTTTCCTAGAGATTTGTGGGGAGCTCTCTCCCAAAAGGCAGGGCAGAGCACCCATAGGAAAGCCCCCGGATCCTTAGAGAAACACTAAAGGTGCTTCAGGAAAATGATGTGACAGTATGTTAAGTGCTCTGTGAAAATAACCTGAAGATTAATGTTTTACAAGAGTGAGAACAAGCATCTCAATTTAAGACTGTAAGAGAAAAGAATGAGCCGTGCCATCTCCTATTCTTGTCATAGCACTGTCCATTCACTAGTTAATTATTTTTAAATTTTATTTTAATTGCTTTCTTCTTTCATAACATCTGGTAAGTATTGCAGTGTAAGTATTACAGCCATACTGTGAGACACTTACTTTTATATGCAGAAAAAATTAACTGTTGCTCATATAATATGTAAAATTTGCTGTTTAGGTCAAGGTATTTAATTTCAATCAACAATTTCAGCTGAAAAGGTTAAAAATATGATCTTGTTTCCAATCAACTATAAAACTTATAAAAACTCAAAATGGACTCACCATTTTGGTTGACATTTGAAGTTGCAGTTCAAAAGACATCATTTCCATGACCATGTTTGGGAAAAAAATACATTTTTCATTTGTATATTTTTAATATTCCAATGTGACTGGCAAGTCACTTCATTCTTTCTCAGTAGTTAATAAAATTGAAAGGACTAATCATCGAATTAAAAACTGTTATAAAATGTTGCTTTCTGCTTCTGTGTATCTAATAATGACAATCAACCAATTTACTGAAAACTTTTCAGCTCGCATCCTTTGGATTCCTTGATCCTCTGGATTCTTTGATACATGTTTTTATGACCCAGGCCTCAAAACAAAGTCATCCAGAGGAAGCTGGATAATTCTTCTTGACTTATTTCAAAATTAGCCAGAAAGATCAGATCAGACCATCTCTCTGAGATGGCAGTGTTGCACATACGCAGGCGTCATATGGTATAAAACAGTGTTCTTAAATCCAGTCTTTCTGCTCAAAAAGAAAATTTGGGTGTGAGCACCTTCAGGACCATTTTGCAGAAGCTGAGCTGATGGCATTAGAATTGTGTTAAAACCTGGAAAAAATAAGGGTAAGAATTTTGCTTCAGCTATTTAGCTAACCTGAAGTCTAAAGAAATTCCCACCATAAACAGGCACCTGCATTTTTTCAACAAACAAATGGGTATAGATTATAACATATCTTACCAATGCATAGGATGTGTACTACTCCCCACTTGTTGTAAAGTCTATGCTCCAGCTTTGAGAAAAGGATTTGTGAAAAGCCCATGTTAAAATAAATCCAACAACTTCTTAGGTAACATTTTCTGTCCCTGAGAAGAAATAAACACAGAGCACATGCCTAAAATCAGAGTCAGAAAAAAGAGCCAAAATATTTTTAGATTGTCTGGGTTCCCAGCCTAAGTAAGGGAATGACTTTAATTAAATTTAGCCAAGCCTCAGCCATTCTTTCTGTGGTTGACTTCAGTTGTACATCTCACATCTTTGAACAGCTCTTCTCAATTGCACACAGGCAGCTTTGTTTATAGCGTAGGGAAGGATCAAATGGTTTCCATTTTCGGGGGGAAGGGAGAGCAAAGGAAGGCATTTTCTTCTCAGTGATCCTTGCCTACAGAGGAAGCTTTATAACTTCACAAGAGAGGGTACAATATGCTCAACATATGTCAGTCTTTCCTCCCAGTAAGAGAGATGAATCACCTGTTTTCTCTAGAAGGGAGATGTTTAAATCCTCTCTGTTCATTAGGAATAGGGAACAGCTTTCTTATTATAATGCATATTAGTAATAATCCCAGCAAGAATAGCAGCATATGCATTTGATACTTCAGATTGGCCACTAATGCTGACAGAAGGGATCTTGAGGGAAGTCTTGTTTTTCATGAATAATGCAAAGTACAGTGTTTGCAGTTCCAGTAATTCAAGGCCCAGGGTAGGAAGCCTGGTTCATTCTGCATGGGGTCACACTTCCTCCCTGAGGGCACTAGCGACATGGCTGGGAGCCCACTGCAGGCTCTGGAAGAGGAACTGTGTCACCTCAGAGAAACAATCTGGCTCAAAAGCGCATGAAATTAAGGCCTGGAGAGGAGTAAGACAGACAGCACATCTGCCAGGGAAGCAGGCTTTAAAAAACACCTAGAGCAAAATATCTACGCGTGGACTTCAGTTCACTCCTGTTCAAGAAGGCATTTCAATACAGTCTAATAGCAACAATTCACGGACTTAACTCCTCACTTAAAGCCAAATTTCTGTCAGAAACTCCCCAGAATAAGTGTGGTTTGGAAATCAGGCTGCAATGTTAAGGGAAACAGAGCTGCCTAACCTCAAGAAGGGCTATGGAGGCTCCACTGTAAATCTGATATTTGCAGTTATTTCTGTGATGACAACACCCACAAACCTTAGCTGGGACCTATTAGCGCAGGGGACACTGCAAACAGGGGATAAGAAGATTCTCTTTGCTCCAGAGAATTTGCAAGATGAGTATGACACAAACCAGTGAAGGGCAGATGGAGCCCAAGGAAACCCTAATATCATATCGACCAGAAATTATATGTCTGGTGGATGGTTGGATTCTTTAAGTGATGTGGTGATCCTAAAAAACTGCAAATATTTCAGAAGGCTACATACATCATTCTGTGATAGAGTCAGGAATTCCTCTAAGCTCATTTTACTGTTTGCTTTGAACAAACTTCTTTTAAAATTGTCATATAAATGGGAACATAATTCTTCTCTTGCCTGGCAAAAGCAGAAAGAAGTACTACTTTGAAAAGGCCAAATGGTTTAAACTGTTTTTGCAATCAACCTTTCTTGGTGTATGAATTGATCAGTCACACAGGGGCAAATGACACTCACGCACCGAAGCAAAGGAGCACACATAAGGCAAGAGTGGGTCAGGCCCCTCGGAGCACAGGTTTGTCATTCGTTTTCGTGAGAGCAAGAAATAAAAACTAGCCAAAAAGCACCCTGTCTACTCAATATCACAGTTTGCTTCTGATCACGGGGCAGGGCAAGAAGTGGGGAGTTGAGTGCAGAAGAGAAATTGTTGCTCTAAACTCAGATTGAACTGAAATAGTTCAACAGATGAAAATTAGTAAAGTATCCTGGGAATTAAAACATGGAAGGATTTATCTGGGAAGCATGTAGTTAGAGCAAACTTTAAAGAAAGAACCCTTGACCTCTTTAAATGTGTGATTTAAAGTGCCTCTTATTGTCTCTAATGCTCTGGTCCTGGGAAGTATAGATGGTTTGCTAGGGAAGGAGCACATATTACCAATGCTGCTTTCCCTAGGCACCTGTGAACAGCCACTCCTGGCAAGGTGAGCTGTCCGAGAGCCTGTACGTGTGGATGTACAGCTGCCCTTCTGCCCCATCCCACAAACATGAGTGTGGGGGGTGTTGGGACAATTCTTCTGGATTACTTCTGGATACACTACTTCCATGTATTAAAAGTCTGTACACTTGCCCTGATAGCTTTTCTTCTGTTCATTTAATAATCAATTATTCAATAAGTGTTGATTAGACTGAAAACCTTCCTCAACTCTGCTAATATTTTACCATGCTTGGAAAGGAAGGAAGGCAGACACCATTGGTCAATGAGATCTTTAGAATCGAGCTTCTACTGATGCATTTATAAGCATCTGTAGCACATGCTGTCCATGTCAGCAACTTCTTATAATATCTACTAATCATTTTAATCCTTTGTAAAATATGCAAGGGAGTATCATGTACATAATGTATGACCTAGATTGTTAAAGGGTTAGGAACTGTGCTTCACTAGCCTGAAGATCTTAGGAAATCCATTTTCTACAAGATGAAGAAAATAAATCTTTCCCCTCGCTAATTCCATCGTGTACCCCTGCCTGTCACCGAAACACTCCCCGTGCTGCCTTGACCTTAGTATTGTAGGTGGTAAATTTCTTGCAGCACCTTGAATCTTGTTTAAAGTTCTTCAGCGGGTATAGAAATGTTCCTTATTGATTTATGCAAAGTAAACATTCTAGCTTGTGTCAGAATAATTTGGAGGATTATTCTCGTTTTAAAAAATATTTCTTTTTGAAGTTGAAAAGTTTAATTGCAACCCCAAGCACAACAGTTGTGGAAAAGCCTGAGGCTGAAACTGTACTGCCTTTGGATCTGGGATAGTGTATTTTATACACATGATGTTTTCCTTTTGCCAAGCTGCAGAGTTAAGGTTATGCAAGTCTATTTTGGAATTAAATAAAACATTTTGCTTTTACAGCTTGACAGTTTATGGGCATTTAGGTAAATGCATAGGCAGCACTTCAGATTAATACCTTTATTATCAGCCTGCATATTTTACCTTTGAAAAGTAATCTGGCTGAAAGAGCTAGAAGAGCCTTTTTCAGTGAGGTCGCTCTGGTTGCTGACTAGACAGTATTTAAAGAAGTCGTGGCACATTTTTCAGTGAGGACAGGATAACCTCACCCCTCTGACCTGTATTTATTCCCTCCATAAAACAGACCCTAATGTTCATGGCCCTGAACACTGCTAAGCACATAATGGCCACTCTGTTTGCCTACAAAGTCACTGCTCTCTGCACTTCCAATTTGTGCTTTATAAAAAGTGCCTCAGCACAGTAACTCGTAAACCCCAGTTTTAGTGAAATTTGGGGTGGGAGGTGGGGGCTAAGCCTCAAACACCAGCAGGCGGTTGCACTTGGGCCACGTCCTGGGGTTCGTTGCAGGGAAGGTTGCAAGACCAGGCTGGATGGGGCTCTGAGCAACCTGGTCTGGTAGGAGTTGTCCCTGTCCATGGCAGGGGAGTTGGAACTCATTGATCTTTAAGGTCCCTTCTAACTCTAACCATTCTGTGATTCTATGAAGGTGCTCCCCTGTGGAGGTGAGCATGCCTGATGGGCCTTGGGCACACCAGGCTGTGGTGGGAAGCCTGAGTGTCTGCACAGCCACTTGCCCTACTTGCTGTTTTGGGGGGGATCAGACATCATCTGTAGTCAGTGGTTTCTCCACCACCTTCGTGGAGAGGGCATCAGATCAGATTCCATTTCTATCAGGAATCCAGCTCCTTTCTATCCAGACAGGGGTACACAACCTGCATGTCACTTCAAAAGTGAGTGCCTAGTGAGCTGGAGGCATCATCATGTCCCTGAAAGACCTAATAACAGCACCCAGCAGTACATAGCTTCCTTGGGGTCATTCGAAACTAAAACGTTGCCTGGGTTCACAATATTTTTCTTTGTTTACCTAATGAAGCATCTGTGTCTCCCCTGCCAGGGCTGTGGAGCCTGGTCCGGCATGACCCCCAGTGTGAGGCTCCTGCTCCCCGGAGAAGCCCCTTCCCGGCCACCCGCAGGGACGCAGCGGCAGGCAGGCTGCCACCGCACCATGCCGTGCATGGCTGGCCTCGCTGGGTGGGCAGAAAAGGGCTGGGGAGTCAAGCGGAATGTGACAATTCTTGGAAATGCCTCGGGTGAAGATATGGCTGTTGTCCAGGCACTGAACTCGCGGAGGAAAGGCCGGGGAGCAGATCTCTGCCATGCATGTGCCACAGCCGAAAGCGGCCTGTGTCTGACCTGCTAGGAAGGGGAATCCAGAGCCAATTTTATGCTAACCTGCCAGTCAACTGTCCTTTCCATTTCACAGGAAACCCTGAAATTTAAAAATGAGTTTTCATTGCAGATCAATAGTTAACTTCGAGTTTCATAATCGCCAGGCAGTTTAGATTGCTTAAAGATCTTTTTCAAGATTAATTTTGAGTCCATCTATGTAGTGCAGCCAATATGGTTTCTATCTTTTATTACCAGGAGGAATCTCAGATGCATTCATTTAATGCTGGGCTGTTTCTTTAAAATGTCACAGTTTGACTTTTTTAGACTTCTTCAATAACATTTCCTCTTCGTGTAAAATTCATGGCATAATATTTTACAATTCTGCACTGCATCCAGGTATGTGATTTTCTGCAAATAAGAGCTCATGTGTTTCAATGCATAGGTAGCATTTTTGTGTAGGGAAAAGCAATTGAATTCCCCACAGAAAGTTTCCAGATTTAACATCTATACTTACTGTCTGTGGAGATAATACATGGGGAACAGAATATTCCACAATGCATTACAGGGACGCAATCTTAAGTCCTTGCTCAGACAGAACTGCCGCTGATTGCAGACTCTGGCTCTAGGCAAGCAAAGAGTAGAATACACAGAAACCACAGTCACAAAAATGTGCAAGCAGTTCTACAGGAATTGTCAGGATTTACTACATGCATTTGCTCAAGCTGATAAAGGGCTACATTTTCAAACCTGACTTTAAGTGCCAAAATCTTTTGTGTCTACTAATTCACTTTGCATGTATACACCAATATTTTATAGTGCTGTAGTTTCTCCTGCCTGCTGTAAATCTCTTCAGAAGGGTTCGAGTTATACAGACTGAGAAAACACAAAGCATGTTGAAATCTTGGCCCCGCTAAAATGAGTAGAAGTTTTGCCTTTGGCTTCTCTAAGTCCAAGATTTTACCCACGAAGTTTAAAGAACAGGAGGATTTCTCTAGGCTTAAAAGGATTTTTGTTCTCCTTACTGGCATTTACAGTTATACTGCATTTTTTGACTTTTTTAAAAAACATGATATTGCATTGCTTCAATAGAAAGAAAAGGCAGCCCTCTAAAGTGAAATCGAACAGAGTGCCTAGTCTACTAATGAACTGTAATTATCCTTTTTTTCAATAGAAATTGCTCTTTGCCCTGAGCCTAATGGGAAGTTGATTCTGAGTTGGCAAATTTTGTACATTACTACATACATAGAGATACCTGTGTGTACACACAGACACACACAAAAAGTGTCGCTATCAACTCATTCATCTGACTTTTAGAGCAGCAGAACAAAACTAAAATAGTGGTAATTAAGATCTCCGACAAATTCCTTTCAGTCTTCTCATTGTGCATTTTTGTCCATTTTCCCCCGTTTTTCATGCAGATGACCGTACTTGAAAATTCTTTATGTCGGTCGTTGGGAAGACGTTGAGGTAAGTCCTCAGTCACTAGATTAAACGACTTTGTCATCTGTGTGCAGCTACAAAACATCCAGGAAGATCACTCAACACAAGTAATTTCTATGTTATGCTCATCCTGAATTCCTGTTACGTCTAAATAATTGTATTTACTCTAGGAATACATCTTCAACAGAAATTCAATTGAATTTTTACATAATTATGCCGTCTGTCTGGGTACAAAAGTCTCTTACTCAGGTTAGTCAGACTTGCAGATTGAATTAGCTGGTTTATCTCAGATGAGAGGCTAAAACAAGGTCAGATCTAAGTACTGTCGAGCTCTGGAATCTGCTGGCCTTGCCATGGTGGTAGAGGCAAGCTCACAAAGTGCTGTTTGGTCTCTAGTTCGCTCTTATGGGCCCAGTTTCCCCCATGGGCCTGAGGGAAACACAACTTCTTCCTCAGTCACTAGAGAGCTAGAGAAGAGCCACCCAGCTCAGTGTGGGACCTTGTGTGTGTGCTCCTGGGGCCTGGTAAGAGCCAGCAGAGACTCATGTGCTCGTGAGACTCATATTGCATTGTGGATACGTGGCTGCACACCAGAGGAAGGCATGGATTCATTTTGAGGAGTACTTGAAACAAATGGAGTCTGGGGTGGCTAAGGCTTGTGCTACTTACACCAGAGCTGAATCTGGCCTTTCCCATTTCAGACGTCTGCTTTCCACTCATTCCCTTGTTCCGTCATTAAAAGTCCCTTGCTGCCAGTCCAGACAGGTGCACTGCAGTCAAGGTCGTATTCAGTGTGTTGCTAGCCCATCTGTACCTATTGCGCTAGACCAAAAGGAGTATTTCTAAGACCGTAAGTGGCCACAGGAGTATTTTTTCTTGGAGACAGTGGCACTATCGGCTCCTTTCAAAGAGATCTCTATAGTCCTCATTCCTCATAAAAGTGTCTGAAAACATTACCAGGCAGGGATGATCTGGACGGATTTTGGAGAAGGTTTTTATCTACTTCAGACCCTTTGTTGGCAGAAAGGCCTTGCTGTGCCAGTGAAGATTAGTCCTTTTTCCTCCCTGTGGGAGAATGCTTTCTGGAACAGATAAGACACACATCACACATCAACAAAGTGATGTTCTTCCTATTTTATTCCCTTTTGTCCTCGAATTAACTCTCACAGAGAGGCTGCAAACTACTTTAAAGGCTAGCCACTGCAGGACTGTGACTTCCCAAGGCTGCGTGCTCTGAAATTGAAGGAACTATTCACTTGCTTGTGATCAGCCCAGACTAAATGGGAACTTGATTACTTATTGAGTTCTTAAAATAACCCTCTTTATGTGCATTGCCATTGCCTGCAGAGATCATTTAGGCTCATATGCAGCACTGATTGGTTTTAAGTCTCAATTTTCTTTTTAAGAACAAGAGGTCTCACATGCCTAAAACTACTTCTTTCCTCTTCCTTCTTTCATTAAACCGACAATTGACATGTTTAAATTTTTTAAAAAATATCTCAACATTAAGAACAGGTTTATGTGTGGAAAGTCTCCTTTCCTCGGGGAGCCAGCTGGACCAAAGCCATGTTAAAAACTTCCTGTAAGGAAGACACAACTAGAAAGAAGAGAGGAATTTTACAATGACCCCTTCTGCATTCAAAGGAGCTTCAGAGCACTGCTGGCTCTGCCAGCTTGCTGAGCTGGACTCTGCAAGGTCACAGC
Organism: Tringa tobata; assembly: GCA_033628505.1. Taxonomy (NCBI): domain Eukaryota; kingdom Metazoa; phylum Chordata; class Aves; order Charadriiformes; family Scolopacidae; genus Tringa; species Tringa tobata. The sequence continues at coordinate 3,887,654 of JAHREE010000574.1, read as the reverse complement.
TGTAATGGGTTTGAAACGACTTCCAGGGGGGCATTTCTATACGTGTGTAGGGCTGGATGCAGCTGTTGGGTGATGGAGAGCAGGGGGCACTCAGGAGTTACGTGGCCAGTACCGCATCACACAGCTGAGAGTATACATGTGGCAGCAGACATGGCTAATGGGGTGGGACAGTCGGGCCCTCCTGTTCAGTAAATCTCCTCCTGCTTGACCTCGTACACTCCCTTTCTCCCCTGTGAGTGCGTGTAGCAATGATCTGCTGAACTGAGGACACGAGCCTGGATTTCATCCCTGATGTGCAGCTGCAGTCTACCGCTGCATTTATGCTGCGTGCAGGTTTGCTCCAGGGACCATCCAGAGTCAACGGGGGACTTCCCTGCAACGTCTACGAGCTTTTAATCAGCCGCAGGGTGAAGAGCAGAACCTGTGGTCTGAGGGTGCTGCAGTGCCGTTGCCTCTGCCAGTGGTGGCTACTTCAGCACAGAAAGGCATACCTCCTTGCCTTTCTGGTTAACTCAGCGCAGAGCAGCGAGAGAGGAGGCCACAGCTTTGTGCAGGACATCTAAACAGTGCCTTTTGTGCATTAGCTGGGCCTTAAAGCACAGCCGTGTCAGAAGCGTAACGCTGGTTTCCAGCCAGTTAAGCAAAGAACAAATCCTTCCTCTGAATGACCTCCTAAGACTGGTATTTGAATTACACTTGGGGAAAAAAAAAAAAAAGCCAGTTATAATTTGCAAGGTAAAATGAAAAGCAAAGTGTGATGTAATGTATGTGCTGACTGAACTTATTCCTTCCCTGAGTTTTCATCGCAGGGGTCAGCAGCTCAGTGCAACACACAGCCTAGCAGGACCTGGAGAGCCTGCATGCTGCACGTGCTATAGAAGCTAGCTTGGCAAAAGCAGTAGCACATGGAGACTATGATTTTCTTGGCTGCCCCTCCATTGTATTCAGCTGAACACTTGATTATGGTTGTTCTACCTTTAGTGTGTTACCGTTTCAAATGATGCTCCCCGTCACAGCTGGTTTGGACCTCAGTTTGTAGGCTCTCTGTGTAGCATCTGTGCTCCTCCAGCAAAGAGCACTTGCTAATTCTCCTCTGACTCACTTTCCAAGCCTCATTGCTTGTGAGCAGTAAACGAGGTGGAATCCCAGATTTCTTGGCTGGTTTGAATGGGCGATGTCCTGCTAGGCAGCAGAATCCTAGCAACTTTGGGATGAAGCAGCACGAAGCAGGATACACAGCGTGCTCTTAGCTGTGGCATGTGGGAGCAGCTGATATCACCTTCCCCAGGATGGGATTTAGTCACCCACACTGGGCACAAAGCATTTGGAGAAATCCACTGTAAACAACCACCGAGGCTCAAAGATAATGAGAGCGTGGAGCTTTAGCATTTGATTGAGGCTATGTCCTTGTCTCTCCCATGGTAAAAGAGGGCAGGGCAGGGAGTCAGCTGGACAGCTTCCTTCCAAGGTACAGGACTGTGGCAATGGAGAAGACCCAGAGGTGTTGAAGGCTCTGGTGGCAGCTACACAGCCCTTGTTGCCGGATGAAAAGGAGGCAGAGTCCTGTGGTGACAAGGAACAGCATGGTGCTGAAAGCCTGAAAGCTCTGATTTTAGGAAGGCCAGGGTCACCACAGGACTTAAAGGTCCCAGCTGCTTCAAATTGCGTCAGGCTGGAATTTAGCAAACAAATATGACAGAAGAAAACACACACATTTGCAAAGTATTAAGTGGTATCTGCAGTGTGGGACTTGGCTTTGCTCTTACTTGCCATCACAGCTTTGTTTTATAGGGCTCTGAAGCATGGGTGTGGGTTGCTTTTGAGGGTCCAGCTTCCCTGGTGTTTGAAATGCTAAAAATCTTCCAGTCTGCAAGCAGTCCTCTTCTTCCAGTTCATAATGCATTCCTTTTTTCTTCTTCATCATTTTGCAGCTATACATCTGGCTGAGCAGAGGGTGAATTTCCACATCAGGACTACAAGAAAGCCTGTCATTACATGTCTGTGGAGATGTCACAAGACCATCATTGCTATCCCAACACAGTATCAGTGCAAATGCACAGGGTCAGCACTGTGGACTGGAGGATGGCTTAAAGGACACAGGAAGATATTTTCAGGGGCATAGATGGTTGAAATGTTTGAACTCTCTGAGATTCAGGCACTGTTACATAAAAAAGAGCATGGGAAGAGCAAGAGACTGAAGCAAAAAAATCCATTATCTAGTATTTCTGATGATAGAGGAGTGAGAGGAGGTGATTTGCCTTGCTTCTACAGGAGCATGCTCAGATCCAGAGCAGAGGAAGGGACTTTGAGGATCCTGAACAAGAGACAATGTGGGAGATGCAACAAAGGAGATTTCCCTTGCCAGAGAAAATTTCTCAGGCCAGCCTGTGCTGAAGCAAATGCATGGTTGTTTGCCCCGGACTTTAGTGGGAGTTTCAGTTGCTGAGGTGTAGAAACCAGTAAAGTCTGGTTCAGCCTTAAGTAGTTGGCTTTCAACTCACTGACATTTTGTGGTGATACCATTTCTTCTGCAGATCAGCTTCCAGGATTGAATTACTGTTGCTTCTGAAAATGTTATTTCCCCCAACACTAACAGCAGGGGTCAGAATGGATTTCTTAATATCCAGACCAAGATCCTCAACTCAAGAAAACCCATCCATTTAAAAATCCCAGTTAATCTCATCTTTTCATACACCAAAAGATTTCAAACAAAACTAATTATTATGGGTGTAAAACTAATTATTATGGGTGTAAGACTGTTCCTTCAAATTAGCTGGAGACAACACTGAGACAATCTATTGTCTTTGGTAGGTAGTAGCTAAGTAAAAAATGCCCACAAGCTGTTCTCCCTCCATCTGGGCAAACCTGAATGAGATTTTAGACATCTGAATGGTGCATCTCCAGCATTTTCTTTTTTCCAGTGGGAGGACAATTACAATTCAGATTGGAAATCCCTTAGACAAAGAGGAAAGCGATTTACAGGCTTCTTTTGAAACCCATAGCTTCTCTGTATTTCCCACTTCAGCTTGTAACCAATTTGCAACTGGAAGGGCTGAGAGCTAAAACCCAGGTAATTCAACAAGCAATTAAAAACAACTCAATTCCACCTGCTAAATGACTTGCAGAAGTGGGTTACTGTAACTCCACTGAGTAGTGCATGTAGATTTTTATGCCCAGGGGAACATCACCGAGGTAATTGCCTTTCCATTTAGAATAAATATGTTTTATTCTTTGCTGCTTAAGAACAATCTCCGTTAAAGTGAGAAAAGAGACACTGCTTTTTAGGCAAAAAAAAAAGCCTGAAAGTACTTGTTAAACAGGAATAGAGTATCTGCCACTAACATTAACTGTTTTGCAGCTGACTCTTTGGGTGTTTTTTTCCAATCTAGCAGAGTTCACCAGCACAGTTTCAAGACTCTGTCCACTCCAGCATCTGCCAGTGTTAGACTAAATATCTTATTTCTCATTCACCTAGCTCTGTTAAGCTCCTCTTCACAATTTTTCCACGTAAATCATCATTCACAATCATGACTAACACTAAGTCATTTTTGTTGCCTGCATATGTTGCCATTTACAGTTTGCGGGGAGTTTTTAGTCATTCATAATATTGGTTTGATTTGAATTAAATCTTTCTGAATGCGCATGTTTAAGTAACCTCCTTCACTTCAGCTTACTGAAAGAAGAGATTGAAAAAAATACCTATATGTTACCAGGCATCTCCTCCCAAAATGAAAACATATACAAAGTGATTATGGGATGCAGGGAGGTAAACAAGAAGGAGAAGACTTGGGTGTCTCTAAAAGGGGAAGAGCAGAAAGATGGAAAGAATTCCAAGAGAAGGCAGTGAAAAAAACACCAGATGCAGCTTGACTTAGCACTGGGGATATACTAGTTAGAACCTCCTCTGGGGATATTTTTGGTCTAAGAGTTGGCTGAAAAGAGCCTGGAAACTGTAAGCAAAGAAATTGGCTTCTGCTGTAGGGTTTCTACTGGGTTCAGTGCAATAGGGTTTTGTCCACCTTTTGTAAATGAATAGGTTTCTGCCATAAATCCCCAATTCCACCATCAATTTCTCCTTCTAATAGAAACAGCCAAAGGGGCCCTGACTGTAGATGGTAGCTCAGATCAGAAGGGCTAACCATACAGTGAGCAAATCCTCCTCTAGCTGTGGGAACTTTCATGGGCTCGCTGAGGACAGGGCTGGAAAGGACCTTAAGAGATCAATCTCACAGCTTAAATGAAGGATCAGTTGTATTTAACCCCTCCTGACAGATGTTACTTCAGCTTGTTCTCAAAAACTTTCCCTGCTGGAACTTTCCCAGTTTCCCCAGGCAAGCTGGTCCAGAGCTTTGTCCAAAGCTCATTACAAAGCTTTCCTCACAGCTAACCTAATCTTCCCTTGTGGCCATTAATTTTTTCTCTGTGCCCTGAGCACATGAAAGAGCAGTGTATTCTTTCCTCCGTGCAGCTACCTTTTATGTATTTGAAGACTACTGGCATCTTTCCCTTAATTTTTTGTTTCTTTAGCCTAAACATTTTCATTTCCTTCAACATGTCCTTGCAGGTCTTGTTTCTTAGAACTGGTTCTCGTTGCTGTCCTCTGACACATTCTCCAGCTCAAACCTTACTTGGAGAACTGTCTCTACAACTAGACAGAGCAGACGAACTAACATCTTCACAACCAGATCCAACAGAGTGAAAAGATTAATTTTTCCCGTCTCACGCATGCCATTCCTGTATGTACCTCTCCCCCTTGGGTGCTTTCTTCTCAGCATTTTGTCATTATTGATCCAAGTTCATCCTGTAATCAGTAAACCACCCAATCTTTTTTCTGCAAAACCACTCCACAAACAGTTGTTTTGTGTTGCATTTTTTTTGGATGGTGCCTATAAACTCACAGAGCAGTGTGCTTTTCCCTACTGGATTGCAGCTAATGTTTTTCAAGACTGTGTCCCAGCTGGACAAGATTAATCTAAATTCTGTGCCAGTCCTTGAGATGGCTTACAGTCATAAACAGCTTCAAAGTATCTGCATAATTGTTAGGTGTCTTATCTATTTCCTCAGCCATTAATGAAATTAGTGAGTAGCTTTGGCTCCAGGAGAGATCCCCAGGGAACCTGGCTCAGCACAGTCTCTCAGGTTGATAGTGAACAACTGAGAAACGTTATCTCTCTATGTTCCCCTTTCTTTCTCTTTTTTAGAGCTGTGGTTAGATGACAAGGCCACTGACTGAGCCCTGGCATGAAGTTAAGCCAACTGAACAGGACGTGGGAAACTGCTGGACAGGACAGGAGAAATTGCCAGACCTGAGAGATAACAAAGTGTAAAGCTGACAAAAGTTACAGATAGTGCCAAAAGGGGTAGCTGGATTTTGCAGGTGGTTAAGGAGGTGTTAAGTGAGCAGCGGCCAGAAGTCACAGATAACTGGAGGGAAGCACTGGGGAATCTTTGGGGGAGTATGACCTTGCAAGGCCAACAGTGTGTAGCTACCATATCCAGGAACACCATTTAAAGACAACGTTACCTGGGTATCAGTAGCAGAAATACCAAATTTGGTACAGATGTAGCAAAACTGGGCCAAATGAAGAAAAAGTAATAAGGGGTGTATTGTTTATTTGGAGGAAGCCTTGGATGGAGAAGGGGAGAAAAGAAGCACAGCAAAAAGGAGGATTAATACATAGGAAAAAGGAGACTAATATATGTGTCCTGAACTTGATTACAGCTCATGCAGAGCAATGTACCAAACCTGTTGCTCTAATCATACCATACAAGCCCAACCTGCCTCTGTGGTCAGGAGGATGGGGAGAAGGAGGGCTGCTTTCCCTGGTAAATCCAGGGAACATCCAAAGACAGATCAAGCATCCTGGTGTCACTGGGTCCAATAACTTCCTAACACTTTTGCAGTGCTTTTCTTTTTAAACTTGATCAGTTATTTGAGCCTGTTTACAGCATGGCTCCACAATATAGTTGTGCCATATCAGTAAGAGCATAGTGTACTGCTGCTCAGGAGTGGAAATAAGAGGCCAAGAAAGGCACCTATTTAAGCCAGTATTGTCACTAAAGACTCCATTCCATCAAACCTTGGCCTGAGAATAAAAGAAAATAATTTTACACTGTAGCCTTCTTCCAGCCAAGATTCAGACCCTTCTGAGTGAAAAGTTATGTGTTCCTGCCTCTCATTTCCTCTCTCTCCTTCTATTCAGACATTTATTTATCACCCAAAACTAGAAACCTGGGGATTAGCTTGTTCCTTATATTGTCTTCTTTTCTTTCAGATCTTCCATACAACTAGGAGAGAATATTTATCAGCTATTAATTTCTTCCCATTCTATTTATATTTGCATTCTTTCTTTTTTTCTGTGATAGCTACTTCACTTTTGACATTTTATTAGTCCAAAATCGGAAACTCTGGCCCCACTGACGTCAAGAGGAATTTAGCTATTGATTTCACCGAAAATGCAATTTCAAACAGTGACCCGACAGACTGCAATAAGCTACGTGAAGGCTCTCTGCATGCGGGGGCCTGTCACCCTCATCACACATCACTTTCATTTTCCTCTTATCCATCTCTAGATTCAGCTCAGAAATACTCATAAGAATCAGTAACAGACTGGAAAGATGTGAGTCTTGATATTAACTATCTGCTTATATAGTTTCTCTGATGTTGGCTTCAGTTACCCATAACTGGGGGTCATGCTTTGCTGCCAAGTCACTGAGCAACTTCCTCTGTTTAAATAGAATATATAAGCCTTACTCTTTTCCAGAGTTCATGACTCTTTTGTAAAGTGTTTTATGATCCAGTTGTTATAGAATCCACCATCACAGTAACAGCTACAGACAAGGCTTCACTGTGGGCCTGGCTTCAAGCCCATTTAATTGAATGGAAGTTTTTCCATTGCTATCACTATATACTTACTTCAAACTGCAGCACACATCCCATTGTAATAACAACGTCACAATGTTTTCAGGGACATGTCTGGTCACTGTTTTTGTAGGAAAAATTCAGAGATTATGAAACTGAACTCACGCAGAGGTTCCACAAAAGGCTTGTGCACCTCTGAGGCCCTTAAAATACATTTTGAGTGTGTTTTCAGAGAGTCTTTGCACTGGTACTCAGCACAGCAGCCATGTTTAATCATTATGCATGAATTCACACAAAAGCCCCACACTTCTTCTCTTTCCTTTTCATCCATCATTTTCAGAGACTCTGTCCATGTGAGATTTAATATTGACTGTTCAGTACTGAAAGGCGAAGCAACACGTGGTGTGTGATACATCCTTTCACCAGGGTGTTAGGTCAGGTCAACTCATTAAGTCAAGGCCCTGCAGTAGTAAAGTAAAGCTGGGCGATGGACTCCGAAGGGCTCAGGACTGCAGACACTTCTGCACTCGGGGGTAAGCATGGGGACATGTCCCCAGCATGTCTGTACCCTAAGTGCGACCATGCCATAGCTCTAGCAGTTGCCTTTCAGCAGAGAAAACATCCCACTGTACTTCATGGCAAAAGAAAGCACGTATTTTTGCATGTCATTGGTCTGCATACGTGTATTTTTTCCTTTGAGATTACGTTGGTTGGCATTTAACTCAGCAAGTGAAGCACCTGCTGTGTAAAAGAGCGTTTGGGAGATGGTGCCATTGGAGGCAATTAAGGAAAAGGTTAAATTGGCACATTGTATTATACTTAATGGTGTCAAATTAAAATCACAGTACCTTGTGAGGGATATTGGAATTCAGAGCAGGTTTTTGATGTCATATCTTTAAGTGTCACAGAATGCATTTATTATTAGGGGAAAGCATAATCTTGGTCTTAGATACTTGAGATAATTTAAGTGTTGTGTGATCAGTTGAATCAAAGTACATCTGTAGTGTTCTTGTGCACGCAGTTTAAGCTGAACAGCTACAGGCACACAGATTAAACTTTTACTGTGCTGTAGAGATTGCATTTTCTAGAAAAAATGTTAATATGTCCTCATACTAGCAGAGATTTTTTTCCCATTCCTTTAGGTTCAGATTCGTCCCTTGTAGCCTTACTCCAAGACGTGACCAATGCCAGATGCTGCAGAACAAGGACTGGACAATTTTAGAGCATGCTGGACAAGAGGAAAGCTTTTTCCTAGTATTAGTTTGAAGCACTAGTTGGCCTAACTTCTGAAACATGCGGGGGAAGAAAAGGGGAGAGGCTGCACTTTCACAAATTCCCCTTAATGTAGATCTGAATTGGTGATTTTTGTTTCCCATATGAATGCAAAGTTATTTTCTCTCCTATTAAAAATTGTTATGAGGAAAACATTGTGAATCGAAGGTTTTAGGTCATTAAAAGAACAGAAAAATCTCTCTTGTGACTGGGGAAACTGGACTGCAGCTAACGCTGAACAATCAGTGCCCAGATACCCTGGTCATCTGCTCTCCTAAAGCTTCTCTGAGTGTTCCTCATATGGGAGTATCTGGTTTTTCAGTGGTAATTGTTATTGCCTGGGCCTGAGGGAGTTTAGCAAATTAATTCAATTGCTCTATTTTATTTGCTATGTTTCTGTTTTTAAAGCAAAACAGCCTGTATTTCAAAATCCCTTTGTAATGGATAAAAAAGTAAAGAGAGTCCCTCGAAGTCCATATTAACATGCCAATTCAATTACAGTGTAATTAGCCAGAACTGTTACTTGTTGAAATCCTGTCAACAAAAATAACTTGCCCTTCCCTTTCAGATTACTCCAGCACCTCCATCTTCTTGACAAGGATTTCGAAAGAGGGACCACCTTCCCCCCGCCCCTTTCAGACTGAAGGCAGGGAATGAAACACAGATGTGTTAACCGTATAAACCAAGGAACGGTGGAAAACGGTGGGGGGAAAAGGAGGACAAAGCTGGCCTGGCCAACCCGTGGTTGCTCTTCCAGGGTGGGATTGGGCCCTTGGGCAGGCTGGACCCCGCTTTCCCTGGTATAACGCTGCAGGCTGCTGTTGCCTTCCCTGATTTACGCCAGCCCAGACAGAAGGAGGCCCACTCCTGGCAAGCTTTATCTGCAATTCATTTAGAAAAGAGGCAGGTCCCCCTCCTCTGACATAATTGAAAACAGGCGGCCCCCTCCTAATTGTGCACTCTAACCGCTTCGTGTGCATTAACAGAGGAAATTGGAGAGGAACTGGGTTCTGAGTTGTCATTAATTTCCCGCACTTGAAGGTCCATACATTGGGAACGCCAGCTGTTTATCTCTATATGTATTGTTTGCATTGTTCTGCTCCTCTATGTAGAAACTTGATCTCGGGTAAAATACAAACATCAGAAGTTGGTTTTTTTTTGCTCTAATTCTAGGCAAGTCAGTAGAAGGATACTCTTTTTCCAAAAGGCATCTCAGAACCTGTTGGTATTTTTTTTTTCCCTTAAAAAACTCTTAGTGCCAAAAGATGATTGCAGGGTTAATATTGCTGACGATTTTGCTCCTTTTGCTCAAAAGACCCTTTCCGTGTTCAGTTCTGTCCACCTGCAAGGAATCCTGCAAGAAAGTGGTCAGTTTTGGTTAAAATACTACTAAGCTGCAGCAGATAGCGGCTGCCCCGGGGCACTGCGTTCCTGCGGGCAGGGTGGCCCCGGGTGCCTGGAGACCCAGCAAAGCGGGGTGGGAAAGCCCCACAGACGCAACCAGTCTCTGCCACAGAGGGGTCTTGCGGTCTGGGGTGGGAGCAGAGCATGGCGCAGAGCCTGGAGAGCATCTGGCAAGTTATGAAAATCAAACACCGGGAGCAGGAGAGGCCCTCACCCCACCAGCTGCCACCCCTCCTCTGGGGAAGGCCTCAGGCACTCCCGGCTGCCTCCAAAGCCAGGGCGAGTGAGGGGCTCTTGCTGTCTCGCTGTGTCCCAGCAAGCCAAAATTTCAGTGCTCTTTCTGTCTTTGGAGGACCACCCTGCCCACATCTTCTGTCCACTGCCAAGGGCCTCATCAGGCAGGGGCTGTGCTGGCCCCATGGCAGCTGCCTCAGAAGACGACACCCTGATGTTTCTGTTAGTGGTCCACTTGGAAACACCTTTATGGAGAAGAAGGCTTTATTGTCCTGGAGCTGTGAAGACACTGCCACAAATTCTCTGCGTTTTTCTTGTTCTCTTTTTCAAAAATATTTTGCGATACTTTTACTCCTCTCCTATGCTCAAACTCAGGACATTTGTACCCACTTGAATAGGTGTGTAAAATGCTCCTCCTCTTAATTTGTCCTGTAGCTCCTTTAAAACCAACCCTCCCTCGATTCAAGCCTGCAAGGGCTTTGTTTGAACTTGAACTCTCCGGCGCTGGCTAACTGGCTCCATTCAACCCGAAGCCCCCAGAAATTTCAGGACCGAGAGGGTCCTGGTACAACCAGCCTGGCCAGGCTCGGGGGGGAGCCGAGCCCCAGCAGCTCCTGCGCACAGCCCCGCGTCGCAGCGTCTGGCGTACGGGGTCCATACGGGGTCCCTCCGAGCAGCCTGCGAGCCCCCCCTGACGCATTTCTCCCCTTTTTTTCCGTCGGGGAAGGCACCAGCAGCATATGGAGCTAAGCTGTGTTTGTTTATATACCTACGCAATAAAAACTGTGATTTGGAACCCAGCTGTGTCTCTATGATTTCCTCACACTACTAATGGGAAAGGCTTCCTTAACAGTGCGCTATTAATTGTTATCAAGGCTGCATGAAAAAATAGAGTCAGGGCTCTTAGATAGGCATTACGCACACCTCATTTAATGAAATGACACAACGTCCTGTCCTTCAGACTTAAACTTACAGCTGGAGAAAGATACGTGGCTTGACTAAATTCCTCCTGGTCACTGCTAGTATGGAAAAGAAAGAAGGTTGAAGAAGGGGAGTTTGGACTGACAGGGAAAGTTCTCTGCAGTAACTGCACCCTGAAATTGTATATGCTTATTTCAATAAGTGAATATCCCGTAGAAAAGTTGATTTTTTTTTCCCAAAGTTATTTTTAAATAACTTTGGTTCAAATCTCTTCTGTCTACAACGTAAAACCTTCAACAAATAGCCAACAGGATGAGGAGGAGAAATCCCCTTTTCAGTCAGCAGCTTCAGGAGGTTTACATCCTACAAAGTCATATGTGCTCTGAATACGGAGTTAAATTAAAGTAATACAAAAACAGCAATAAAACTTCTAGACAGTATTTCAAGTCTATGTTTGTATTTTCAGTGTTTCTGTACCTATACAGGTCTCAGTCCTGGGAACTCTCAGGCAGTCAAATAACTTAAAGTTATTTGAAAGTCACCACAGGATTTGGAATCTTGATTGTGTATATCTGGTCACATATTGAATGTGCTTAAGCAGAAATAGAAATTATTTTTAATTGCAATCAGGCGACTGTACATACCAAAGTCACCGCAATATGCTAAGGAGTATGCTAATATCCTCCAGCATATGCTGGATGCAGTGACACCAATATGGAGAGAAAGACAGAGGGATTTTGAGGGGGAGGTAAAACACAAAAGATGAAATTCTGAACTTCACTAGAGGCATCAGAAATTTGAAATCCAGCCTCTTGCCCAGTCTCACCCTGACCCAGCATGTAGCAGCTGGGGCCTGGGGACTGTGGTCCCTCTGAAGCTTGCTCCTCGCTCCCTGCTGTAAGTGGCGTGTGCGGGGACCCCCAGCTACACAAAAGCTCTGCTGCAGTGATCGACGACATCTTACAACTCCTCTCATGGGTTTTGCCATAGCATCTCTTCTGGGATTTTATCCACCAAATGGAGCAGTTTTGCAATGTGCATACTGAGACAGAGTCCTTCAGAAAATCGCTGCTTATCAGGTGGCATTTCTGGAAGCCAGCAAAACTAGGGGACCTCCCTTCAAGGTTGGCATGGGCCACCAAAGTGGAGGACGCTTGAATGATTGCCTGTGTTCTTTCCAGGTTCGCTAATGCATGTGAAATGGGGAACCTGCCTTCACTGTTATGGTTAACTGCAGAGTTATTGATGGGAATTTTATAGCTATTTGTCAGGTGGAGGTTTAGGGAACCAAAAGGGGCAAGAGATTTAAAACAAGTCTGCTGGGTGCTGGCCAGTCATGGAGACCAAGAATTGAAAGTGGGTGGTCTTGGAAAAGAGCCGATCGAAATAGGGCCAGGAGATGGTGTCATCGTTGACTCCAACACATTCATACTTTGGCTTTCTAGCAAGGGCTATTTATTCTCTTTATTCTGCGGTTCAGCACAAACATCTCTCTCATTTTCTAAAATCTGTGGGATGACGTGTTCCACCTGCCAGGTGCAACCTGGTTGACCAGAAAAATCACAGCAAATTACTAGAAAGAATAGACCAAGAGCAGGCCCAAGAGAAAGCGTCACACCTGTTAAGTCATCCAATTAGGAAAAAACTTGGCATTAGACTCTCAGAAACGTGTGTAAAAGAATCTTGAAAATTACAAAATAAAGCAGGTTGATGTCAGTAGGACCTGCCCACACACTGAGTGGTGAAACATGCCTTAAAATATTTGCAGGACTGGCATAAGGTGGGTGTGAGGTTTCAGTATCATACCCTTGGCTGCCACCAAAGTTTTAAGCAGAGCAGCATGACATTTTCCTAGCAGTAGGAAGGATTTTTATAAATTTTTATTTATTCTTCTTGTTTTCAGTAGAGGTTGGGGAAGTGCATATAGGTTTTACAAAACTTTTGTAGCACTTTTGAACCACTGCCAACATCTGATTCCAGCTGAGTTGAGAACGAGTCCTGCATCACCATGTTGGCACTGCAGGGCCCTTCCCGGGCTGTAGAGTCCTAAGTGTGCCTCCCACTACTCAATTTTGTCCTGGGTTACAAACACATTTTAAAGATTTTAAATTATGGAGCCAATCTAGGCAACATTGTGGTTCCCGTAAGTATGGTCACTTGCTCTGCCTTGACTGACTTCACTTAAAAATCAGAGTTTCCCTTCTCTGGGACTAAGATTAACTATCCAAAGGGGCAAGCATTTGGCTCTAACCTTGCATTTGTTGCATAGACGGTTTCATTCTTAAGGTATGTCACCTTGAAAGTCTCAGCGTTTCATTTATGTTAGAGCATGACGGAAATTTTGATTTGTTCCTATACTTGATGATACTTCAGTTCCTTGTGACTTTACTACTCCCATGTGATAAAAATTTCATGGTAGACACAGAGGTTAACTGTAGTGGTGACTTGGATTCCATATGATCATTGTGGGAAATTGCACAGTATGTTAAATGTTTATATCTTTGTGTTTTTCAGAAGGGTGCAGATACAGCTGTACCAGCTACAAATAGCCAGAGCTGCCAAAGGCAGATGATTTGCAATTAAAGTGTAAATTCAATTGAAAGAGAATTTTTTTTTCTTTTTAGTTCTTCAAATTCACCATTAAATCACAAGACTAGATTCAGAGCATTTCAGAAAAGCTTACTAGATGCTGCTTAGGGCTAAGAAAATAAAAGTGATTTTTCAGTACCTCAGCCAAACAAAGCAAATCAGCTCAAAATCCCTCTGGAGTGAACTAAGTTACGAAACATTTCAAATTCATTTCTTCTGGGAGGAAAAAAAAGTCAAAACCAAAAGAGGGCATTCTTTTCTGCACAAAATAACCCCTTCAACCTGAAGAAAATGCTGATTTCTGGACTTGTGGAAGAAAAGCAAACAAAAAGGAAAGCTAGGATATTAAAAACTGCAAGAAGAAACGTCCCCTTTTTCTCACTATTTCAGGGCTGAAAGGACTTACTGGGATGTGGGTAAATTTAGTTCTTTTCCTTCCTCTGCTTGAGGAGACTCCCATCTCTCAGCCTCCAGGCAGTTTTATGAATCTGTTCTCCAAATAAATGTATCTCCAGACCAGACAGTTCTAAAGCCGCTGATAATTCCATAAAGACCAAGACCACATTTTTCAATGAATTTACTATTTGCTGATATATATACATGGCTCTGCCCCAGTCTAGCATAGACTCTTATAAATATCACTCATGCAATGTGTTAAATGTCTATTTTTAAGTTGTTTTCCTGTGCTCTAAACAGTGAAAGCAAGTAAATCCAACCAAACTGGGTTGACTTTAAAATTTCTTTCTTTAACCACTGAAGGCTTTCAGTGGGACTGGAACGGCCAGATGAGGGTAGAGACCTGGCCACCTCAGGAGCTCATCTGAAAAGGACCACCGAGGATTCACATGTCGCAGGCCACAAAGCATTCAGGCTCCCTCACTGCAGTGCTCTGGGAAAGGGGAAAAGAAAAAAAAAAACCCACCACTTTTTCCGTTTTCTTTCTTTGCATGAGGTTTTCGTTACATTTGTATAGGATGGAGAGCAAGAGGGAAGGCATTTGGTAGCCACTCTGCTTTGAACATCAACACGTGTCCCTGCGGCACTGATTTTCAGGCAAAAACATCTTGAAATCGCTGCTGACAGGGTGCAGCAGTTGCTGCCCAAGCCCGAGCCCAGCGAGCTGGTGCATCCCGCGGCGTGGGGCTGGGCAGTACCACTGGGACAAAACCCAACACACTCTGCAACAACAGCAGGGCATAACCTACCCACAGAGGATCCTTCCTCTTGGCTGCACAGTTCACGGTTGACCGACGCGGTGAATCCTAAATGTTTTACAATCTTTTAAAAAATCTTTTCCAGCATAACAGTGGCTTTTTCCCATGTCTGGCTGTTTTCATAGTGAAACTTTCGCCTCAGTCGTAGTGTCACTGTATGTGTTAAGGGGATAGTATTTCCTTTCACTAGCTTTAAAGCTGTGGGATCCTTGTCCAACAGTCTCCTGCTCTTTTCTGTGACCAAGAGCAACACTGTCAGCTAGGTGTGTCTTCCTCTGGCATGCTACAACCCCGTACTGTGTGTGGCACTGCACGTCAGATGGAAGCGATGAGGGACTGAAGCCAGGCTCTGGCCCTAAAGAGGAGAAGAGAGCCAAGCGCATGTGGAGAAACGTGGGTTGGATGGGGGGACATCTTCAGTCTCCACCTTCACCTGTTTTGGAGGACCTTTGCCTGCCACCTTGGGAGACCAAGATGGAGCCATGGCTACACCTGCAAGGCAAGATATACAGCCCCTGGTGGCACCCAGCAAATGCCAACCAAAGAAAGGACCCAACATGTTATGGGTTCCTAGATGCAAAACAGATGTAAACAGAATTCCTTTAGCAGAAGAGGAAGCAAAGGCCAGTCTGTGTGAAAAGATAGTTTTAGCTATTGGCAGCTAATTTGGTCTTTAGATCTTGCTGAGGTATTTATAGAGCTTCTGGAAAGGGATTTGAAAATATGTTATAATTAAGCATTTGAACTAGAATAATGTTATGATAAATGATCATATGGAGGTCCCAAACACCTTAAATAGTCACTCTGTGCTCCTAAAGCAGAATGTTATTGGCTCTGATCTTGATTTAATGTCCTCAAAAGGGGCTTTAAAAACAAACGTGAGACAGAGAAGCCAGGCATCAAGTTTTTATTTCAGAATTCAAAAGCCTAATGAGGTAAGGAAGCTACCAGGAGAACTATAAAAAGAAAGGCAAAAGGTTGAACAGTCAACAAACTTAAATAGGACGTGGTTGCAGATGTGCATGACATACAACACAGGGCAACTGCTAAACATTTTATTTAAATGTTAATCAAATCCATTCAAAATAGAGGCAAGGAAAAAAAAAAGGATAATTCCTTTTCCTGTACTTCATCAGTTTGCAGTGGGAGAGCCCATCAGCTGTAAAGTGGCTTTGGTATGAGGAGCGCGCTTTTTGCCAAAATAATTGTATTACTCTGGTCCCTAATACAGATGTAGCTGCACTGACATAAAGGTGTCTTTTACCACCAATACATCAGTCCTTAATGATGATTATTCAGCAGCCGTAAAACACATTTTCATCAATATAACTTCAGTCACACTAAGGAGACCATGCCGGTGTCCAGCCATCTCAGGCTTTAGGTAAACTGAGAGGGCTTTACTACCACAGAGAAATCCTGTGAAAAGCAGCAAAGATAATTCTGTGAAAACACAGGATGAGAACAATTTTATGGAAGTTTCTCCCAAATGCATTTGGGTCAGATGGCAAAGTAGTAGACATTTCTGGCACGTGTCATGCCCTTAAAAGTTTAAAAATGCAGAAAGCAAAGGCAACCACACTTTTTCATCCCAGGTGACACACCAGTGGTAACCCGGTGCATCTTAAAACAGCCTCAACTTTACATTGATTCTCACGTGCATGGTAGAAGCGATCTCTGCGTTACTTGGCTTTACAAAACAGCAATGTTTGCAAAAATACACCAGTCAGAGGTATGCGAGAGCTATCACTTGAGCCTTGCCCTTTTAGGAAATCCTTTCTACCACAGACATGTGTTAACATTCAGAATGACTGGGTGATTTTGGAAGAGCAAAGAATCCAAAATGTAACTGTCAATGGACAGTTAAATCTTCAACATTTTGGCACATCCTCACTTGGCACGGCTGCTCGTCAATGCTGAAGGAACTATACAATTTACATCTCCTAAGAGACTTAATAGACATTCCTTCTTTACTGTACGACTATAAATAACACAATGTTTTGACTTAAACTGTTTTTAGAGGTGGGATAGCTGGCAGGCCTTTTGGAGTCAAATGCAATAGTGACAATGAATGCGATGGTGAAAATGCCAGCAGATTTTCCATGGACAGCCTTATCTCTCATCTTGTCTACTGGCTTTTCTGACAAATTCAGGACACTAGTTTTTGAAGTGTTTGTCTAGTTAGGGTTTTCCTCTCTCCATAATGAAGACTGCAGCTCAGGCAGGTTTCCCTGTCCACCAAAGAGCTGCTCAGAAAGAGCAAATTGGGGAATCCAAACAATTCCAATAGCAAGGTATGAGCAATCTGTCTTCCCTCAATACACACACCAAACAAATACCCTGACATCATCCTCATTCAGCACACAAAATCTATAGCAAGTGCAAACACCCTTTTCCTTCCTTTCAGTTCAGCTTTAGCTATGCAGAAACTACCTTTACATCACCATGGGAGAGATGGTCTGTGTATATTTTCCTCTTCCTGTTCTTCTATAAATAAGCTGAGTTTTGCATCATTGTCTGTTAAACGAACACTGTTTTCCTTAACCTCTTTGACAGACAAACTGGACAGGATGTAGCATGTGATCATGGGGTGAGTCTGTGGTACTGTTGTTTACACTAAGTCCCTAACTCTACAGGCAAAGTTTTGTTGACATCAGTGAGCTGAACCCAGGCATGAAGTCTTGGGCTGAGCAAATGAAGAATCAAAGTGTGGATCCTAAGGAGACCTGTACCTTAAGAATATTAACAGTGCTGTAAGATTTTTAAATCTGAATTCTCCCAACTTCTGTGTATAGAGTCAATCTTTGGTTTAGTATTACATTCATGGCATTTTTATGCCATCATTCAGATGCATAAACCAAAACATGCAAACACGCACATACAAATGTTAAGATTATTTTAAGTTCCTGTAAGATTTTGTAAGCATAGGGCATAAAGCTAAATGGAACAATTATTCTAGCATAGTATTATATACAGTAACGTCCTGAATAATTCCAGATGTGTGGTGTCTCAAAGAAGTGAAATCAATCAGTCAAAATCAATTGGTTCAGTGAAACTACGAATGTGTGTGCAGAAATAATAAGACACGAGGGCCTTTGACCGCTTCTGTGATTTTTTAAGAGCTGCTAGAGGTTCTTTGTTTGGGGTGGGTTGTTCAGTTAGCATCTTGGCTTTGCTTTAACAACCAGGAGACTTTCATATGTGAATTAACATGTCTTTTTGCAAGAAGGTGATATGGCATATTTTCATTTCCCCTTAGTATGTTTGTGTATATACACATACATGTATGTGTGTGTGTATATATCTGTATCAAATAAATATATATATGTCAATTTAATTGTAAAATGCCTTCTTGTATGAAGTTGTGACTAGGTTTCAGAGCCTGGCAAGGTTTTAATCAAATCTTCAGCACAGCAATGACAGGATATGCCCTGAGCTGTGGCTCAAAGCAGCTCTGCAGTTCTTCTCCCCGGTACAGAGGGACCAAATGAATGATCTGTGTTTCCTAATGGAGTCAGTTAAAAGAGTTATGTCCAGCTGAGGCCCCCACCTCATCTCAGCTCTCTGATGTATGGATAAAGCCATGAGCTCAGATATTGTTTTGATATAGCTGCTGCTTTGCTGTTTCTTCTCTTTTCTCTCCTCGAGGCAAAGCAGGGTCCAGGTCTATTTCGGGGTACTCTTCCCTCCATCCCCGAAAGCTGCTACACAAGTGGTAATTCACCCCAGCCCACCAGACTGTATATGTATATGGCCTCTGTGCAGCACTGATCCTCAGGGCACATGAATGCCTCCCTCCCTCCTCTGCCCTCACATCCCTCTGCACAGATGGGGCCTTTATCCCACTCCTTGATCTCCGCAAGACACACCAGCCCACTTGATGATGCAGCCAAATGCCCGCAGTCGCTCAGCACAGCATCATCCCTTGCTCTTCTGCCTTAGTGCTTCATCCAGGGCCTCTCCCTAGGAAAAAGCTTAACGCTTCCTGACACTTGCTTTTTGCAGTCTGAAGTCACTTTTTCGTGAAACTGGGTTCAGACCCTCAGCCTGAACAGGAAAGTGTCTGAGAAGAACTTGAGTCCAGATTGAAAATGTATGTCTAGCGTTTGTTTATGTACAGTGAAAGCAAGAACACGATTACATCTGTGGATACAAATGCATTCAGACTCCAGGGAAATTCAGGGTTCAGACTTGCTGCTGGCCCCTCTTTCCTACTGTGAGCTGAAGGGAAAACCACACGCCCCACAGAGCAGCTCTGGGTCTGGGTCTGGATCCTGCAGCTGGCTGTATTTATAACACGCTTAGGAGTAACTAAATCCTATTCTGTGACTAAGATGATCGTGACGATAACAGGAACATTCTCCACTTTTCCTGAGCAGTCAAGTTCATGGCTCTGTGTGTCGTGTAGCAGTTGCATGAGACAAAATACAATTTATGGGCTGTATGTTTGTTGTCTACAAGGGTAAGACTTCATAAATAATTTTAATAATTTAAATCAATGGAATCATGAGTTTTCCCTTCTGGAGTGAGTAGCTACTTCTTTAGATGGCAATAAACACTCTCTTCACAGTAGACCTTAGTAATCAGGCAAAGGAGACCCTCAGAGAGTGTCATCAGTACAAGGAAACTCTTCTCGGGTTTAATCACCAAGTTCTCAGTTTTATGGATAACTATAATGTCAGCCATTAAAAATTAGCTTCTGAATTTAACCAAGAATGGCTATGAGCATAATAAGGAAAATAATATCAAACAGGGCCATGTTCAGCTTCCTACTGTTTTTGGTGATTTCCCACCAGGCCTGTTTAATGTCCTTCCCTGCAGCAGGCATGGAGCAACTGGAGGGCAGGGAGCCGGCTGCTGGAGGGAGATTTCCTCTGGTATTTGGTAGAGCAAGGCACTTGGGAATTTGCCTGGACTTCTCAACAAAAAATCACAGAGCTACAAACAGGACCTTGGTATAAAATGTTGAAGTGGTTTTGGTAAACAAGGGAGCATAAAGCCACTTTCACTGCATTGCAAATTACCAGGTTTACTCTACATACTTCCAGGGCTCTCTGAGGATGATGTCAACATGATCTCTTGGAAGTTGTGCGATAGACATGGGCAAATCATAGAATCACAGAATGGTTTAGGTTGAAAGCAACCTTAAAGATCATCTAGTTCCAACCCCCCTGCCATGGCCAGGGACACCTCCCACTAGAGCAGGTTCCTCAAAGCCCCATCCAGCCTGGCCTTGAACACTTCCAGGGATGGGGCATCCACAACTTCCCTGGGCAACCTGTTCCAGTGCCAAATCAGTTCCAAATCTGAACTACCAGATTGCTGCAGGAAAGCGGTGGGAGCATCTCCCCAGCACTCGCTCTCACCTCCCTGCTTTGCACGTGAGAGCTGCCCAGTGAAGCTGGCCAACCCCACGCAATGTGCCGTGTGGCTCCAGGTCCTTATGCTGGGTCTTGGCTGTATCTCCTGCTGCCAAAAGGCACTGGAAAGGGTCCAGCCACCTGGCGAGCCCTCTTCCCTGCAAATTACCGCAGCGCAAGGTTAGTGACGACGCAGCCAGGTGGACAGTATGTTGCTTCTCGTTTTTTGGAAGGCGAGCAAAGGACTTGACTGAGCTCCAGCTAGCACTGCAGCACATAAATTATGTTGGTGTGTGGAGTATTTGGCAGGAGGAATCCCCCACAGCAAGAGTACAAACGCGCTGGCCCGAAGCCCCGGTATTTATCAGAACCAGAGGAGCCGTTCGACGCAGGCAGGAGCCCCTGCAAGGCCATCCTCGCTGGAGGAAGCTCAACCTCCAGCCTCGGTGGAGGGGCAGCCCTGAGAGGGGCTGGGGTGGGGATAGGTTAATCCTGCCGGAGAGTTTCTAGAAAGACTCGTGCAATTTCAGTAGCCTTTATTCACAGAGGATTATGGCAGACGGGAAGAGCACGGGGATGCTGCTTCAGCTGTTTAATAAGGAAGGGGATTTTGCTGTGCCTATGAAACTAATCAGAGTGTGTTTGTCTCTGGTTTCTGTAGCATTTGTGGGGGAGCCGTGCTCCTGGGTGAGGGAACAGCGATTTTGCGGAATTGAGTTTGTATCTGCAGTGCTTGGAATCTTTTCTGAGTAAGAGTCACGTCCTGATGCAGAAGAGGGTAAAGCGATGGGCAAATGGTCGGTGGCAACGTGAGCAGTTGCTGTACCCTTCATCGGAGAGATAAGTGGATTTTAGATGCAATAAAATCTTCCTCTGTGTTACCCATTCTGTGACACAGCACCCTGTGCCAGTGACAGGACGTTAATGAGATGCTAACAAACAGCTTTGCTTATTCACTGGGATATATACCCTCACCTGGGGCTAACTTTTCCCTATTTTTTAGTGACAAAGTTGTTGTATTTTGAAGTATGTTTGTAAGTGAATGAAGAGAAAGGAAGGAAAACTGAAAACCTGAAATCCAGCTTTGCAACAAAATTTTCAAGATCAAACAAACCATGCTAAGATGTGAAATCCTTTTCTTTTGGTCCTTCAGGGATCCTGGTGAGAGAGCCAGGACTTGGGGGACAGGACTGGGCACAGGTGACCTGTGAGGCAGCACAAGACAGGCCTTGGGGGCTGCAATGGGGCTCCTGGGGGCAAGGTCGTGCGTGGGGGTCCCAAGCGAAGCTGCTCAGAGCCATCTGGAACTCTTTGTGTACTCAGAGCCCTGATTTATGGCTGAGTTGACTTTTTTAGTTAGGAGAGGCAAAGGTGAGGAGACCAGGAATGGAAAGAAGATTCCAAAGCCTGAATCTCCAAAGGGAGGCCTGCATCCCTGGCATAGGGACTGGACCTGGGGATGGAGAGTGACCCGCTTGCTGGATGAAGGAAAGGCTGTGGATGTTGTTTACCTGGACTTTAGCAAGGCCTTTGATACAATCTCGCACCGTATCCTCCTGGAGAAACTGGTTGCCCATGGCTTAGATGGGAATACCCTCTGCTGGGTTAAAAACTGGCTGGAGGGCCGGGCCCAGAGAGTGGTGGTGAATGGAGTTAAATCCAGTTGG
Organism: Tringa tobata; assembly: GCA_033628505.1. Lineage (NCBI taxonomy): Eukaryota > Metazoa > Chordata > Aves > Charadriiformes > Scolopacidae > Tringa > Tringa tobata. The sequence continues at coordinate 3,866,134 of JAHREE010000574.1, read as the reverse complement.
CGTCCAGTCACAAGTGGTCCCTGTGGTGTTCCACAGGGATCGGTACTGGGGCCAGTTCTCTTTAACATCTTTACCAATGATCTGGATGAGGGGATTGAGTGCACCTTCAGTAAGTTCGCAGACGACACTAAGTTGGGTGGCAGTGTCGACCTGCTGGAGGGTAGAAAAGCTCTGCAGAGAGATCTGGACAGGCTGGATCGATGGGCCGAGAACAACGGGATGAGGTTCAACAGGGCCAAGTGCAGGGTCCTCCACTTGGGTCACAACAACCCCAGGCAGCGCTACAGGCTTGGGGCAGAGTGGCTGGAGAGCTGCCTGGCAGAAAAGGACCTGGGGGTGCTGGTCAACAGCAGGCTGAAGTATTTTAATGGACTGTCACCATCACCCTGTCTTTGTGACCAGATTAAGTTGGTTTAAAAGGCATTTTCAAAGCAGTAACTACAGGATATTTTCAAGTGACTTGTGCTTGCATGACAAATATAGTAACTTTATTTAAATACAACTTGAAATTACTCAGCCCACATTCATAGGGCATGTCAAGTGGGATGTGTAATGCCAACATGTCCTACAATCATCATGACACAGCTATATATGGTGGAGCATCACTTTACATAAAAATCCCTATGCTGAGCACGAAGTGAATGGCTTTTCCACACCTGATACTTAGGAGGGAACACCATAAAATCCACTGCTTCTGTCCATTTTGCTGCAATACTGTGCTGCCCGAAATAACACTCTCCCTCTGCATGGAGCAGTTTAACATCTCCTTGTCATGAAGGTGACAACTTGCACAACACAGAAGCCCTTCTCCATCAAGGCTTTGGGAAAGAAACCTTTACCAGCATTAACTATTGATAAATAGGGCTCACTCCAGCCAGGCCCAGGTCATCTGTGCTGGGGCCATCTAAAAGTTTATCACTCTTGATCTGGTTGCCACTGGAAGTTGTCACCTCTGTTGTAGGAGTAATGCAGGAGGTTGTGTGCCGCTGGGTCTGATGGCAGCTCACATCATTGGTGGCCAAGGCACACCACCCACCCCACTGCCTCTGCTCTGAGGGGTTTGGCAGGCAAACATGGATGCAAGAGGGGGCAGTAAATTAACTCAGCCTGGCTTACAGGAGCTCAGCCAGACACATCTCTGCAACTAGACCCCCTTACAGCAACTCAGGGAAACCCACTCTCATGGGCCAAATGGGATGAGCAGAGCCTCTGTAGGCTCAACAGGTAAGCATCTTGCAGACTGAGGGTCATCCTAGGACCACCTGGCACTTGCGCCATGATCCTATTCAATGCCAACTGTGCTGACTCTGCTGAGGTGATTTATATCAGTCTTGGGTCTGGCTCTCAGTCTTTACACAAGCCTCCCCGTGATTTTAACCAGATACGGCATGTGGCACATGGCACATTGCAAGTTTTTCCATTGAGATTTCACACTATCCACTGTTGCCAAATCAGGAAGGCTCCATCCAGCTTAATCATCCCATTGGCACTGAGCTGCTCCACAGACAAAAATTTAAATTAATAGGAACTTGGCCTCTAAAAGTAGAACAGTGCATTATGAGAACCCCCCCCCTTCATTTATGATTTAAAAAAACCCAAAAAGTGAATTATAACAAGCCATTGGAATTGCCATCCTTCTTCCAAGGAAAAAGTTACCATCATAAATAACAAAAAAGCAAGCAACACAGAGCAATATTGCATGCTCCTGTCAAGTGCAGAATTAACAGAAGATATCATTATGCTTGCATTATACCTATCAAACTCAGGACAACATGAGGATCTGAAACAGAAATAATAAACAGATAGGAGAAATCAGCCAGAGGCACATACAGACATGGCGTACCATGGAGGGATTTTTCAGGGTTTAGTGACAGAAGACATTTGGATTTAGAAACTTTTGCCAGGGGCCATCACTTGCTGTGAAAGCTGAGACCATGACGTCTTTCAGTTCCCTTCCGAGGCAGCCTGGCGTGTGTGTGGCCGTGCAAGGCTAACACAAGTTAATGAAACAAGACACAGCATTTTGTAATCTGTGCAATCACTGAAATGATTTTTCCAGCGTATGCTTTGGTGTTGTATTATTGCTAAATGGACTCTTACACTAGGATGGATCTGGACCTACTGCATCATCATTTATGAAGACAAGCACGTTCATCTGATCGTAGGAATTTTTGTTGTATGAATGCCGGTTTAATAAATGCATGTTGGTTGATAAAGAAAAAAAATAAAGCAAAAACACAAACCAAGGAGATGGGGAGGAGGAACGGCTCGGTCTTTCATCTGCTGTGAAGGTTATTGTGGGACATCGGAGGAGCCACGGGTGCCGAGCCGTGTGACGTGACAGCCTGCAGAGCCTCTGACAAATGGGCTTTGACAAGAGCAATTGACAAAAGCAAGAGCCGGTGCCTGAATTTTAAGGACTCTCTTCTTCTTCTTCTTCTTCTTTTTTTTTTTTTTCCTTGCTTTCAGGAAGGCTGTTGTCAGGCAGCTGTTTGATGCAAAGCAGACTGATACATTACGCCGTCCCTGTGGGGATCTGAGGGAGATGAACACAGGATCTAGCCCACCCTCTGGCCACCCGTTTTCACCACCTCACACACAGGGTGCCCAGTGGCCCCTACCCAGCCTCCTGCCTCGCTTCAGAGCTGGTGGGTCATCTCCCACCTCCGAGGGGCCAGTGAGGAGAGCTACATGCATTGCACTAACAAACAGGCCCTGCCTGATTTCCCCACGGTACCTGACGGGAAATTCCCTCTAAGCATCTGTAAAACTAATTTAGGCTTTTCCTCCTAACCCCCACATAAAAATGCTCCTTTCTGCAGGGCCTGTGAAAACAGACACAACTTCTGGGTGCAGAGAAGACAGTTTATGACACCAACCAAAATTAACTCCTTGTTACCCTCTGCTTCCTCCATTTGTTTGCTGTAGGCTGCAGTATCCTTGGGAGAGGAACCGTCTTCATTGTGGGTATTTGCACAGCACTTAGCATAAATTCCTCGCTGGTCCTTGAAGAAGTCTTCCGGGCATTCCAGCTACCCACATAATATATTAAAGCAACAAGTAGCTCTCTCACACAGATTTAGCTGGGGTAGGCATGCATTGTTCATTCCTCTAAAATCCTGGTTTTTTTGTTTCCTTCCAAATATTTAAACAAACAGTATTTTCATTTCAGGCTCTTTCCCACACCTTGTGGGATCTTCCCAAAGAAAAGTACCTGGGATCCTGCTGGTCCTGGTTAACAGATATGTGCATGTGGAAGACACACACCCTGAACTTCATCTGTGCCTCAAGAGCTCTATAAAATCCTACCCCTGCCTCCGTTTTCCCAGGAGATATTTATCCTCTGTCTCTGTTTTCACAGCAGACTCAAGCAACGAGCTTGGAAGGCAGTCAACACTTGTGGGCTACGCCAGCTTTAGGGTTGTTTTACACACATGGATCTGCACAGAGGAAAAACTAGTCCTTTCCTTTCATTTCAGTGGTTTCACCTTAAAATAGAATTTATAGCTTTGTCTTGAAAAATTAACAGCATAAAACTTCATATCCAATTGGTGACTGATACACATTTCAGTCAAAATACTAGAAATGCAGGATGAGAAGGCACAGGCTGGGCCAAGGTGCCCAGGCCCTGGGTGGCATGGACAACCAAACCCTACCTGAGAGTTCAGAAAGGCAGACAGAGAGTTCAACCTTCGTGTGGGAGTGCGCTCAGCATCCATGAAAAAAATGAACATCAGGAGTAAAAAATCCCAAAGCCATCACTGCAGTGTGCCACAGGGGAAAAACAAGTAGTTAGAGAGAAAACCAAGCCCTTAGAGAGGAGAGAGAGCTGGAGAGACAAAGAAAGCCTGGAGGTGTCGTTGGTGAGAAAGGAAGGGAATTGTGGGCTGCAAAGAGGGCTTGGCTGTGCTGCATCTAGGCTGTGTCTGGAGGGCCTTGCACAAAGCTTGTCCATCAATTATCGTTAGATTCAGGGTTGGGTTTTGGGTTTAGAGAGGCTGACAGAAAAAGCCTGGAGGTGGCATTCGAGCACGGATGGAAAGGGAAGTGTGAGTTGACAGGAGAGGTTGACTAAAAGATATTTTTCAACTTGGGCAAAGCCCTTGTCTGGAGTTTGATCATCAGTTAGGACTATGTTTGAGAGAGAGATAGTTTTCGTATGAGTTAAATCTGGAGCGCCATGTCCAAAGGCTGTCCCTCAAGTAAGGTTAGGAGAAGGGCTAGGGTCAAGGAAGGCAGGCAGCTGGGAGTTGCTGTTGGCCTGGGGATGGAAAAGGACTGCTCAGAGGAAGTGTGATACCAAAAAATCTTGGTTGTAAGTTATTTTTCAATTTGGGCAATGTCTAGGGCACCTTGTCCAAATGTTGATCATCAGTAAGTGTTAGGTTTGGGTTAAGAAAGGGAGATGGCTGGAGGTGGGGTGGAGTAGGTATCTGTGAAAGTGAAGTATGGGCGGCCAAGAGAGCTTGGCTCCAATTTTTTTATTTGGGCTACAGAAAATGGTAGTGTAGGCTTGGGGTTAATTTTTCTGTTTAACCTCCTCCTAGGGTCCCAAATATAAATTTGTTCCTGTGAGTTGCACAGAGCTCTTATCTGCATTGCAGGGCTGGTTTGAAAATAACCATTGTGTCTCTTGGTCATGATTTGGGAGTGAAGGTGTGGGAGGTTTATTATCACAGATTAGCTCAACTGTGAAGTTTTAAACAATTCTGTCTAAGATCAGCTCATTCCACCTCCCTTCTGCTACACAGCCCCTGCATCCAGCCTCTTTGCAGGGCTATTTGTCTGCTTCTGTCCCTTCTGACAGCTCACAGGAAAGCTCAGGGGCTGGGCATGGCCCACGGCACATGGTCATGGGGTCCCAGCATAGCACTGCTGCTGGGGAGAAGCCTCTCTGGAAAGAGTGCTATAGGAACCTTGCAAGAAGGTGTTTTCCCAGCTGCAGCTTGAGAGATGGCCTCTTCCCCATCACACTCCCTGGGCCATGTGGAGTGTGGGGTCGCACTGGTGTGCAATAAAACTGGAGGCTCAAGAATCAGGAGAGCTGCTGGGGGAAGTCACTGCTGTACCTCACCGAATTAATTGATTAAAATACTACCTACTTCAGCGTTACTGCTGCCATCCTCTCCATGGGGACAAGCCCCCAAAGCTTAGGGAAGAGCGAGGATGTGGCTCACCAAAGACACCACATCTGTTTCCAGCTGCTCCCTGCTATCACCTGCAGAGGAGCAGCACAGGGGATGTTTCTGAGTTCCCTGAGCAGAGCTAGCTTTACCCATCCATCTGGCAGGTCCGCCTTTTGGAAGCAGTTAATCATATCCAGAGCTTCCAGACTCCCCTGCAAGCCAGGCTCAAGCATAACATGAAGCCTCAGAGCAGCGCCTACACTGTAAGTGCCATGAGGCTTCCAACAGGGTTTTCCTTAGCTGGTTTTAACCCACTCCGCTGTTCCTAATACCCACGGTGTGCAGTCACCTAAAAAAGTGCCAGTTCACATTTTTGGGGTTTTGATGGGTTGTTTTTTTCTCCCCATGGAAAGGGAAAACAGTACAGTAAATTATACGTTAACCTTAAATTCATGTCCGTAACAAATGTTTTGCTGGACTGGCGCAAACATAGAATTCTTCTTAGCTAGTCAGCGGCAGCCTTACCTCAATTAGGAGGATATAGCAGTCCAGTAGGATCTATTTTACTGACATGCCCTGAGGTTTTAAATTGTTGTGGTCTTCTACATAATTTGAATGAAAACTGCAAATCTGCCATGTGGCTCCTGCACTTCAGTTGCTTTGGGGCTGTGTCCTCTTCTGCTGAAACAAGTGAGAGGTAGGAAAACAGAGAGGTAGGAAAAGCAGGAGAAAAGAGTCATTAAAACACTTAGCACCTACCACAAATGCAATTTGCATCTCAGTTGTATTGTGGAAAGATTAGCTAAATTTTCCCAGTGAGAGTCAGAGATAAATGAGATATGTCCCCATTTTACACATAAAGAAAAGGAAATAAAGATTGTAAAAGCCTGCTTTTCATGTCTGGCCCAGTATTCCTCTTAGATATAGTGGGAGGTGCTGGGTTTGTGCCTTTGGAAGCACCATAGGAAACACCTGGTGGGATATACATCCAGCCCAGACCCCCCGAGGGAAGGATGACTCAGAGTAGAACCGCTCATGTAGGCATCCCTGCTGCGTTTCCACCCTGCTGTCCTCGCTAGACTACATCAGCAAGTCAAGAAATTGCAGGCTGCTCCTCATTATCATGGAAACTCTGTTCTTCAATCGGAAATCAGAAATGCTATTTTCCTACAGGCGCTAGAATTTAGGCTCGCTTGTGTTTCCCTCACGATCTCTAATGGGAAACAATGACAGAAGAAATTATGCCTGACTCATGCCTTTACTGATTCATGGCTGAGGAGCCCCAGCATTGGGAAGAGCCGTGCAGATAGTCAGGGAGAGCCGTTATTTGGTGGGTTGAGGAACGTTTGCATCTCTCTTCACACAGCCTCTTGGCATTTCACAGTCTGTGGTGCGGGTAAGTGTCTAACACAAAGTCGTGAGGGGCAACCTAGAAGCTCTTCACCCTGAAGTCACACAGCTGCTGCCTGTGAGGAGCCTCAGATTTTTCCTGGTCAGAGTATCTGGGAGAAACAGGTGCTCAGCACAACTTGTTCTCAGAACTCAGCAAGCAAGGGCCAACAAGTTAGTCCCATCTTATGTGAAGCTTTCAGCCTTATCACAACACTTCTGTTCCCATGTATAAGAGGACAGGAAACTGCCAGATGTGTAGGACTTCTTGGCCTATACCCTAAGCAAAAGCAACCCTGTTCTTGGGACAGCTCAAGAGCTTAGCAGATACCAGACATGCCACCAGCAGATACCAACTCATGCATGGCAAGGAGCGGTTGTACCAGACTAGGGGCTCAGTAAGCCTGTGCCCCAGGCTGCTGATGAAGGAGCCACAGCCCAAAATCACAGTCCACCCAGGGCCACCACGGGGTTCACAATGCAGTTCCATCCTATACTGCAGGCCTCCTATGTCCAGCTGGTCCCAGTATTTTCTTCTTGTTCACACAACCCCAAAACAGGAGAGCTTGGCACACGCATTTGCTCTGCCCTTCAGAATCCATGGTAAGCTACGCTTCAGGGCCAGAGGAGCTTGTAATCTAAACAGGACGAGAAATACAAACAAGACAGGAGAATGTCCCCTCAGGAGAGAGGCACATGGGGGTGATTGATGAGAGGAGGGGGGGAGGGATTGACTGCAAAGAAAGGTTTTATGGCAATCATTGGCCTAATAGAACTAAAATAGGAAAATTTCTTATTCTGAAATCCGTCAGTGCTGCTTTGGGTGACCTTTGGCAAATCAATTCATCTCTGTCTGTGCCTCTGGTAAATGGGAATAATACAGCCTCGCTGTCTGGAGAACCCTTGGTAGTTCTCAGATGAAAGATGCTTTATTGGTACCAGTATCATCCTTTATTGTCATTAGCATGATAACAGATCTATCACCTAGCAACAGAGCAGCAACTCTCCCCACTCTGGTTGTCCATGTATTTTTCTTCAATTTTGTCTCTCTAGCAGTCTGCTTTTCATTTGGAGAGACTTTACAGCCTGTGGCTGTTCATCTTCCCTTAACGGTGCCTGCTACAGACAGGCACAGCTGCTATGTCCCAAGTCCCCCCCAACCTTCTTTCATTACTCCATTTTACCTCTTCCCGAGCCTTGCTGTACATGTGAGTGGTGAGAGACTAGCACTATCAGCTGACACAACAAACAACATTTGCTTCTCTTAGCTAAGGCACCTCAGCAGAAGTCTTGAATTTCAAAATATAAGTTAAAACTTTATGTGAACTTTAAAATACGGTTATTTATCAGATTTGCACAAGTTACAGAAAAAAATAATTAAAAATGGTAATCAGGAAACTTTCTAAAATCTTGCAGCAGCAACCATTTTCACAGACATTCCAGGCATCACTTTTTAGGACAGAGATACACATACATAAATAGCACCAACCACTGAAGACCAGTGGTTCCTTAGACACGTGACAGGAGCAGTCCTTCCATCCCCAAGTGGTACATAGACCAACCGAAACTACTAACACTGGTAGCATGGAGAGAGGAATAAAGGGAAAGACAAGGAAATAGAAAGAGCATTGTACTTCCTTAGCCAAGAGAAGCCATTCCTAATTCGTATTGTTTGTTTGAGCTAGTTAGGGAAACAGTTTTGCTAGTTAAGGAAAGAGTTAAAAAAACCCAAACGCCCGTAACCAAAATCTCTGGTTCTTGAGCCTGGGTCAGAACCTGAATCCAAGATCAGTTCTGTCGGTTCATTACTGTGGCAAGCCATACGTTACCTTACCTCCACTGAGTTCAGCGAGGCGTCACCGACGTCCTTTAGCTAAAATACGTCGGGCTAAAAATACTTTTATTTATTTTTCTACTTTATCTCTCTTTTTTTGAAGTGCCCATCTCCCTGATTTGAGGGAGGATGATCCTGTAGCCTGAAACATGAAAATACACCAGTTCTGCTTGTACTGCAAGATACTTCCAGGACTGGTATACTACTACCCTTTGGGGGTGAGAGGTTTTGTAGACTTAGCTTCTCTCCTTGGGAGTGACTGCTATAAAACAGCACCGTCCCGGGGTCATCAGTCTGACACTTCACAGGAGGATAATGTGCCAGCGGGATGTTTATTGCCCAGTAAACCCCATGCTGTTCCCTCGGGTTGTTGCTGTAAGGCAGAACGATCGCTGGCATTCAGTGCATACACAGCCCCTTTCCAGGGGAAGGGACAGGAGGGGGTCTGGGTTTCAGATGTTTCTGGGCGCCAGTGCTGTGCGAGAAACCCACCCTTTCTGCCTCAGAAGATGCCTATCAGGAGGAGCACAGATGTTCACTCA
>JAHREE010000574.1:3781817-3842684 GCA_033628505.1 Tringa tobata | reverse complement strand
TGAAACAGAAAGAGGGAAGCTATTTTAAAACAAAGCCTCTGATAGCTTTTCTTGTCTTTGTTTTAGATTGAGTGTCTCTTTTCCAGTTGTAGTAGATACAACAAATTGGGTTTTTTACATTTATAGGTAGAAGAGTGCTATTCATACAAACTTTAATAAATACATTTGTTTATAACCTATATCTCAAAAATGCAGTAGTCCTGCTTTCAGATATTAACCTAAATTTTAAAACAAGCTTAGAACCTCACCTTTAATCAATAAACCTCTTCTTATTTCTTCTCTCCTGGGCTTTTCACTGCCTGGTTTTGAAAAACTCCTGGTTCTTCATCAGCAGACAGACAGCAGAGATGCTCAGGTGAACTCCAAATCCTACTCTAGGCTCTACCCCGACACCCTTTGTTTCTAACAACTGCTAATTGCCTTTACCACAAAAAAAAAAAAAAAAAAAGAGAGAAAGCATCATATCTCAGGCTTCTTTTGATAATAAATATTGAAAGGACTCAAAATGATTTCACCTGTCCTCCCCCTACATACCTCTGCAAGCCATCTTTCTGGAAGACAGTTACAGGCAATACAAACATGCCCCGAGAAGCACACACTAATGCACGTGGCTTAGGAACCAGTGCTCAAGCGGCTCCCTTGATGGAAAACCTGCTGCAAACAAGACACTCACTCACCTCTGAGGGAGCAGGTTTCCCTCAATGAGAAGCGATGACGTGAAGTTGAACCCTCTCCCGGCGTTCCCCCACGCTATCCCTGCTGGAGACCTCCTCCGACGCGAACCAGTCGCAGAACCATGGGGCAGGGAGCTGGCTGCGGGACCGAGGAGTCACACCCGGTAATGGATTCGCCACACGGCCGTCCTTCTGCACCTGAGTGATTTGTAGCCCGCGACTCCACAGAGCTATGGTAACTTTTTAATAGGGAAAACAGGCCCCGGTGCTGCACCCGGCGGTTTTGTTACGCTCCGGGGAAGCCGTGTGGAGGGGGAAACAAAAGAGAAATTCGACTGTTTGTGACCACCGAATATTAAAAAAGCAGGGAAGAGGCAGGCACACTCTAAAGTACTGCACACAGCAACAGCGTCCCTGAAATTTCTGGTCGCTCCTTGACAAGCAAGGCCTTTATGAGCTTGGGGTGCTTCCAACAGTAAAGTTTCTAGCTTAATTACAAAAGAGCAAATAAAAGGGTCACCTTCCTCTTGGGCAGGAGGTTTTTGTCACACCAGCTACGGAGGGAGCGTATCCCTGACCACAAGCAGCAGCCCTAGCCCCAGCAACACACCCCGTTTACCGGCCAGCCTCACGCTCTGCCCAGTAGAAGTCTATATGGACCACTGAGTCTTTCTCCCCTCTCCCTTCCCTTCTTCCATACGTTCACCACAGCCGCACTGCCGGCCTGGCCAGATTTGTGGTGGGCTGTCTCCGGGGAGAGGCTAACAAACCATCTTACCGGTGCACTGGGGACTGAAAACTCTCCTGCAAACCCAACCCAACCTTTTTGCAGCTACACACTGAGGGATTTTGTTGCAAAGACCAAGTGATGTCAAGTGCGAAAGTACGAAAGTAACTGTTATTTACTTTTAGGATCTGCAAATCTTGATACTCAGGAATTTTAATATTTATCAGCCCATTTACAGGAGAAGTAAAAATACCAACACCTTTAGCAACAGATGCTGATTTGTGTTGTCTTGCTGAATAAATAAATCCAACACCTATTTTTCCGGGCAGAAGAGCTTGAATAAAATTGCTTATATCACTATGGATCTTGAACTGCTGTCCAGCGATCAGTTAGTTTGCAAAACCCTCTTTAAATGCTTCACAGCTGCTCCACTGACTCCGTCGGGTTCTGCAGGTGAACAGTACCTAAAAAAGGCCCTATAAAGCCCTGGTGCTTCCACCTTGCACCCAAAGCTGAGCAGTGCTCTTTTCCCCAGTGCACAACCTGAAGTCAAAGGTGCGTTTTCAGGTCCATCAAACACGTTCATCATGGGCTGGATACCAAGCCTATGGCAAACACCAGGAAAAAGACCTCCGCTGATTTTGGCGGTCTTCAGATCAGCTGTTGTAGGAAACACATTTGTAAAAAGGTAGGAGGATGAAGAAAGAGCACTTGGAAGAACTGTGGGCTCAACAACTGAAACGCTCCAACGGAGGCTGCCAGGCTGATCACCAGCCTGCATGGCAGTGCTAAGCTGAGCAAAGGTTGGACCAGTCCCTACGACTTGAAGACGTTAAGTCCAGAGGCGCAGAAAGCTGGTCAGCAAATGCTTTTGTTTATATTGCTGTGACTTCCTACAGCTAAAAGCTGGGTTCTCATCTGAACTGGCCGACCCTACTCCCTCCCTTGTATCTAGGAACAGCTACACGTTGCTGAGGAGCAATTCATTCTCACCATTTTGGACATCTGTTTTAAGGTGAGAAGAACTGGAGATACCTATCAGCCTCCACTGGTGACAAACAAAGCTTGGATGATGACCAGAGACTAGACGTGCAACTTGCAGAGGGCTGATATTAAGCAAGAGAAATCCCAGCCTGTGCCTTTTAGCTCACTTGGGGTTTATAGGCAAGTCAGCAGCCAGATTCCAAGGAGTAGCCTCTGATGGGTGGAGATAAAGGTGCTAGCCATCCTCTTGTCACCTCACCGTCTTGCTGGCTGTTTTTGTACTTAGATAATCCTTGCTACATAGTGACCTGGCAAACAAATTCAGCAGTCCGTGGCGATCTTGTTCAAAAAGTACGTATATTTAATAATGATAACAAATACAATTTTGTCCCCTGGAATTTCCACTACTGTTTTTCAGTCAGTCCCTTCTATGGTCACTGCAGTTTGACTGTACATAGCTACTGTCTAAGCTGGATACATGGTTATGTTTTAGCAGTGTAGTACTCATATATTCTCTATAAATATAATAAAAGATTTAACATTTCTGTTTCAATTCTGATTCTTACACATATTTACTGGGTTTTCACAAAAAATACATGTCTCTTTCCTGCCTCCCCCAACCTTTTATTGGGTTCCAAATAAACCTGAGTTTGTAATTCAAGTCAGTATCTGCCATCTGTTCAGGTATGCAAATTCAACACAAGCCAAAGACGGGATTTCAGTGGTCCCTGCTCGCTAGTTTTGCAGCACAAAGATGTTCTTAGCATGAAGAAAAAGAAAATGCCTTGATGATTTTAAATGAAAGGAAGCGCTAGAACGGACCCCTGGGAGGCACAGGTGCTCTGTACAAACCGAAGATGACATTTTTCAAACTGAATATGAGTAAAATTATTTCAGGGCTGTCTTTCTTATCATATTGGGATTTTTATGTCTGTTATTTTACAGGTAGTTAAGCTACCTCAGGGGCGGGTGTCCTCGCTACAGTGAAGAGTACAAGATGCATATGGACTCCCTCGCACCGAACTGATGGGCAGCTTCAGTGCCGAGGTGAAAGTCCCATCTGCAGGGATGAGAAGGGTGCTCTGGGCATTCACGCTCTGCTGGTTTTGCCAGCAAGCATTCAAAACGCTGAACAGTCCAGTTATCTGTTCTGTCAGTGTCTGGATTAATGGCCAATTTTTTTTCTTGCAGATTGTGTTGTAAGACTGAGAATTGGGAAGGTGCGCTCAGCTACGGGCTCTGCTGGAGACCTTCTCCCCTGCCTCTGCTGGCCCTCTTCCCCCAGTCCCCGTGTGTGTCTCTCATGAAAAGCTTTTTGAACAGGGGGAACTCTCAGCGTTTGCACAGATGCCAAAGCAAAGGGGCCACAAAATTGTTTGCAAAAATATTGATAAAAATAGGGCTTGGATTCCTGGTGATAGTCTTGAGGCAAAACCCCCGTCTTCCAGAGACAACCCCAAGAAGAAGACAATGCCTCTGCTGCCTGTGTTTTGGAATGCCATTAAGGGGGTGGACAGCAGTGGGGCATACACGGGCCAGGGCTGCCCGCTTGGGAACTAGATTGGAACAAGCCGAGATGTCCCGTACACACAAACACATACGCAAGCGCGGTACAGACGAAAGAAAAGAGTAGTCTTTGGCTAAACCTTCTAATTTATAGGAAATGGTTTGAAGACAAAAACAGGACCAAAAAAAAAATGTTGCCAACCTCTCAGATGTATCATTTACTTATAAAAAGAAGACCGGTATGTAGAACATGATGCCTTTTAAGAAAGTTAACCTTCACCGCTCATAACAATGCTGAATTTTTGGTAACCACTGCATTACCAATCTTGCAGTATAAAATGGCATTGGTACAGGTTCATGTGTCCTTTATTAGTCTTTTTAATTCACTGCAGTCTCTCAGAAAAGCCTTCAGGTGTGTCCAATGCTGCTTTGCTGTAACAGGGGCTAACACAGTCCTGCATGTAGGCGTGCCATGGAACTAGTACAACTACAAAAATTGGAGGTGACTGGATTGTTTAAACACAGCGTGCTGCAATCTGGATTTCTGTTTGAAGCATCCGCTTGCAGGCCCATCATATGAAAGAGACAGGCCCCTAGCGCGGTAAATTTCCATGTGATTAAATTTGTTTTTAAATAATAACTTTTCTTCTGAGTGACATAATAAAATCATCATTTTCTTTGGGAAAAACAATGATTCCGTTATTAGCCATTTTATGTAATTAACAGTAAAATCTGCTTTGACTTCAAATACTCCCACTTTTTTCTGAATGTTTAGATCACTTGTGTCTTTATTCAAGCTTCTGCCAACTTCATCTTGGCAGTGCTTGTTAGCAAGCTGACTTTGGACATAGTTTCTCAAGTTTTTCCACTTGTCTAGCCACGTGAACAATGCCTGTAGCCGTACCATGTACCGTGTGGCACAGGCAGATGGAGCATGGACAGTCTTACCAGAGAACCTGGTCGGAACCAGCATTCATGGCACCACGCAGATTACCTTGATGAATCAAACTGTTAATGCTCGCTGCTCTTCCAATCAACCTTACTGCGATACTAGATGAGAGCAGTGAAAATACATATTCACGTAGCTCTTTCAAGACATGTTTTACTGTACAGTCAGATGCTAAATGCTAATATTTCTTAACAGCACAAGCAGAGCCCTTTTCTTTCAACTCTAATATGTAGGACAACACCTTCCATACAAGCAGACCTCTGATCTTCTACGTTGGACCACTGTAGTGTATTGTGTAGTCACAGTAACATGCCTGTGGCTTTCCCTTCTTGTTAAAAGTAAAAAAGGCTAGGTCCTGGAGAAGAGCAGTGCAAATCCTGGGATGTCAGGCTAACACTGGCCACTGACAGCATCTGCTGCATTGAAGGAAATCTGCGTGGGGCTCATCTGCTGCAGCTGAGGCATCCTCGCTTCCAGCGGCTTGTCGCTCGTCGACTGCATCGTCTGGTTCCTCTTCCGCAGCATCTGTCCGATCCCCATCATGGGGAATCTGCCTCTGCTTTTGACACAGTTAGGGCTGCCCAAGGGGTTGTTGGAAACCAGCTGAGTAGGGGACACTGCTTCTTCCTTTCCCGGATACGCTTTTTCTTCATACGTGAACGAGAGTTGGGTGGGGTGGACAGGGGACGTACTCCCTGGCTGAAAGAGCGGGGACAGTGTCCTTTCACTTGAGCTTTTGTAAGGGAAATTCATCGGCGAGCCTAAAACCCTGTACTGATGAGAGGGGGAAACCTGGTCTATTTGGTCCTCTCTGTCGACCGACTCGAAGGAGTGCACGATATTCAGGATGAGAGGAGAGTCCTTCGCCCGGCCCCCGATCCGGGCTGGCTCCTGCTGCGGGGACTCCTGCCTCTTGAGGAGCCGAGGGGTTCTGGGGGGCGGCTGCTGGACTTCGAGGTACTCCAGGGAGCTGGAAGTGACACAGCCCGTCTTGTTTGCCAGGGGTTCGTGGAAAGGGCTTACCCCACCGCCGGAGTCTGCAAAGCAATCAGAAAAGGAACCAGAAGAGCAGATTGCATTTAATAGCACTGCCTTCTCTGCCTTACGGCAGACAGCATCCAACATCACCTTTAACAAATTTTAGAAGAGCGTGACAAATGCACTGGCTAAAACAAATGGTCTTAGGAACGTACTCAGAACCCAATTCCCTGACTCTCATTTGATACTTACATTGTTGTTTCATGGGCAATTTATCTGCCACTTTTCCTCAAAGGCAGGAGGAGTGCTTAAACTGAGTAAGACAAAGACATGAAATGGAAAACCACAGATGTCTTCAGCTGTTTGCGTTAATTATATCCTCTAAGGCCATGCCTGAGAAATCTCACATTTCCCCTTTCTTAGTACAACTTTGTATGGTTTTAACTGGGTCTGCGTACTGTATTCACTGACATACCTAGAGACACAGGGGACAACAGTGAGTTAATTCCTAATGTCTTTCCTTGCATTTTGGAACAAAATCTGTTCTTGGTTTCACACATGTAAATATGGAGTAGCTGCACTGGCCAGATTCAGACTGTTACAGTTGGAACAGATTTGCTGCATCGACTTCAGCGAGAACCTTCCCCCAGCAAGGACCAAATATAAATGGAACAATCTTTGCAGGACTTTGTTTACTGGCCCAGTAAAACAAAACAGCTCGTGGAGAAGACCTGCTCGGTTTCTACAGGATGCTGGCACTCGCTTATCCCAAGCTAGTTGCTTTCCTACCTTTATGGAAAGCTATCCAAGGAGCTTGCTTTGCTAGGTTCCCCCTAAGTGAAAGAATAGTGGACCAGCAGTTAATCACTGTCCATGAGTTCCTCAGTCTCAAACTGTTTAAAAGGGATATAAAATAATTTAGGTCTTCCCTGAGGCCACAGCTACAAATCTCACATGTACTTCTTCTGAAAGGGATGGTCTTGGCAGGGGTTGGGACCTGAATGGATATACGGGATGAAATCACTCACATTGAGAATTGTTTGGGAAAGGCAGAACAGGTTTCATCTGACTAATTTCTTCCCAAAACTGGTCAAAATTATTTGACCACTTCATTTAAGAAGTGTCAAAACATGGTTTCCATAAGCAGAGAAATGCTTTAGCTGAGATCCGAATGATTGTCAGGTTTCGGTTAAAAAAAGCGGGGAGAAACCCAATGAGCTAAAAAATTAAATTGGTTTACTTCCCCCTGTGCCTCTCTCCCAAAAGGAGCAACAAATCTGAACAAAATAAGTACTTTTTAAATGTTTTTTTTACATTTTTCACAAAAAGTCCCATTTCTGACCAACCCTCTGGACTACTGCTACCTTACAGCAGATGTGCTTATGCTGCCAGACGAACACCATTTTGATATGTTTTTTCAGGTAGAAAGCATCAAATGATATATTATCAAGTCATGAGAAAGAGCATGAAGCCACCATAATAATCCACCACTCTAAATAACCTCCTGACACCACAGTAAACACTTTACATCACCATATTTCCCCTCTCTGCTCTGTAGGAACCTTTAGTTCCCTCATTTAACCGCTGGCTACATCACCTTCCTGATCCTCAATGTCTCCTGTCCAGGTGTGCACTACCGACACCCCGTTTTCCCTTCTGACTCCTCTTTTCCTCCACTCCTTTCTTCCACCTGCTTTTGTGAGCAGCTCTCACCCATCCCTCCCAGGCTGCCTCCTACCCTGTGTGATTAATGCTCTGCTCTCCTCTGCCTGTCTCGGCTTTTCCTTTCCCTGTTAATGCCTTTCCCCCTCCTTTTGCTGCCTGAAATTTGTTGGGATTGGCAGTCCCACCCGCATTTCCTCTTGGCTGCCTGTTTCCCCTTCCTCCACCGTCAGCTGCTGCCTGTTGCTTCTTCCAGGGATGCCCCCGTTACCGGCACTCTCCTCAGGGTCAGGGATTTCTTCCCGTCCTGCCCTTTAGTCCTCTCTCAGCAAAACACATTTGCCGGTAGGAAGAAGCATCTCTACCAGCTTTGCTTTGTCAGTGATCTGGGGTGGGTGTTGATGCTTTCAAAGCACCAGTGTGAAGCGCAGATGATTTTGTGTCAGTACATATAAATAGAGAAAGCAAGCTTTTTTTAAAACACTGTGGGAATTCTGTCAAATAAGAAGAGAAGTAAAAGTGAGCACTCATGACTGCCGAACATCGTTATGGTTTCCTCAGGATGTTTCGTTCAATGTTTGACTATGTTATCCAGTCCTCTTTCACATACCACCTCCAGAGCAGACAGCGAATGCAAAAGCCCACAACTATTTACCAGCAAACAGGCAACACACAAGACGCTCTCATTAACACTGTGCATGCTCGCACATGCACATGCATACAGGGACACACCGCTGGTATTTCTCCCACTGACCTTTCTCCGGACCTCCAGCCTTGGTGACTTTCCGGTCCTTCAGCAGAGCCTTGGTGTTCTGAATCTGTGAGATAAGACAGGAAGAAGGCTGTCTATATGAAACTGGACTTTTCTCAGTTTTCTTTGGGAGCTGACGGTGAAGAATCTCCCCTTTCTTTTCTTGTTCTTTGAGTTTTTTGTCCTTTAGGTTGTAAAACAAACAAGAACAATTTGGTTTACTTAAGGAAGTTTAAATGACCCCCAGACTTAAAAGCACGCCACTTACCGAGCTGAATTTAAAATTACACATTTACAAGGAACTTATCCTGGCTACTCAAAATGACTAAAACTTCCATGTCTCATTTTCCTCTGATCTGTTTGACATGATTTCATGGCTCCCATCTGCCCTGACACTCATGCAGTGTGAAAGTTGGTTTGGGAAAATTAAAGGAAAAGGAAGGCTTTCCCTTCGGAGGCTATTTGTTGTAGGAGACCTCACTGGAACAAGTAGATGCAGATTCGTGCTCCTTTATACCCGAAATTTGCCTCCCCATTTAAACATCGAAGAAAAGGTCTTTGGTTTCTCTTTATTGCACTTCCTCCGACATTTGAAAGGGTGAGCTGCAAAGCTTTAAAGAAGTTTAAATTCTTTGAGTCTATCTTTTGTCCAAACAAGATCTGGAGGAATACAACCCTTGCTTTTACAGCATGTCTGCAACTGCACAAGACATGGAGGAGGAGAAAATTACCAACTCAACCCTTCGCTGAACTCTAACTTCTTTTCGTGACAGGGAAGGCAGCTGAAGGTGGTATTGCAAGCACATACATCCTAAGAGATAAGTTTGATCTCCAGTGATGACAGAGGCAAAACAGAACCCGTGAGTGGGATCTGAAGAGGAATCCAATTTTCAAAGCACTGTTTTACAGTGAAAATGAATTGTTTCTTTTTTCAACATGAATCACTAGATTCTGCAAGCTGCATAACACTCTTTTACCTGGTACTGATTTCAAGGGGAGTCAAATGTCTTATTTCACTTCTAAAAATCAGGCATCAGATTTGTGGCCCATATTTTGCTACCCTTCAAAGACTTCCAGAATCTCTCACCTTTCTGGAACAAATCTGTGTGGTGTGGTTTTAGATGTCAGTCTCAAAGAAGTGGGACTTCAGTTTTGGTTGCCTTGGGATTGTTTCTTTAGGGGGTCATCTATGTGAGATTCTTTGTGTGGTCGTAATTCTCATTTAAGCAACATGTTTTGCTCTGTCTTATTGAAAAGTCATTGTAACTACAAGTCTTTTTTTTAAAAATGCAGGGAAGCTCCTTCACCCAGTTATGCGCTGAGGTCTGAATTTTGTCTGATAATTATGCACGGCCAAAGTGCTGGCTCTCTTGATGATTTTCTATTGAAAGTTCATTGATATGAAGTGTATTGAAACCCTCAAATGCAAAGTAACATGCATATATGTGAGAGAGGGAAAGAAAGACGCAGAAGAAAACTTGGGTTCTCTTGGGCCACTACACAGCTCTGGAAACATATTAAGACACCTATGGGGAAAATACCTGGATGGCACTCGTTATGATCATTCCCAGCTCAGATAGAGTCTAGCCCCCCACATAGAAGGTGTCTGGGCACTGCTGGGCTCATTAACCTTTCAATTTTCAGAAGTTACGGAGTCAGAAGGAAGAGCTTCAGTGGATCATGAACTAGGGTTTTTAATTTTATTACAGAAGTGGTTAGGTGTCTTGGGAAAGCGAGAACCAGAGACCCTCTCTGAGCTCCTCACCATCTTCACCTCAGTCTCCCTTTTCACATGCGTTTTTTGAACCCAGCCTTCTCTCCATCCGTCCCTTATCCCCTCCGATTTCCTTCCCTTCAGCTAGCTAAAGCTGGCTAACCCTTCCAGAGAAACAAACCAATGCTTTATGGGGCTGTCATCACTTTGCTTGCATGATACCTCTTCGTCTTCGATACCTGATGTCTTTGCCCTTGCCTTTTGAGGCTGTAAACACCCCCAGCACCGAGCATTTATTCCTCCCTGCCTGTGCTGTGCTTGGAACAATGCAACATCTGATCGGTCCCAGGCACTGTCTTGGCGAGCATAGTCACCACTGATGATGATGAAGTAATAACAACAGTAATAACAACAATAGCACTAATAGTAACGATGCTGTGTGAATAACACCCTGTGACAATAGAGTCAGTGGGAGCTGTACAGCTAATTTTGAGCCCACCACGCTATTTTTTCTCTCAAGGCTCTGAAACTCCGCTGCCAAGTTCAGCAGAGACTGGGCTCTACTGAGGATCTTTTTTTAAAGGTACTTGTGAGGATGAGACCAAGCGGTGACTATATTAAGCCTAAAGGAACCGATCGAGATTGTTAGCGGCTTTCTGCTATTTTGGATAGGTGAGGAATGAATTTGCACGTCGGTTGCTGCAGCATCTGTCAGAATGCAGGACGTTTCAATGCTGCAATATTTTTAGGCTAATGGTGCAAGAGCCAAGCCGCAGCTCCTCACCTGCCAAGTGCCCCTGACTTTGCCTTCACACTGCTGTTAGGTTTTCTAAGCATCAGTAATACTGTAAATTAAAAGCACCCATGAAAAAGAAAATTCACATATCTGGTGCTAGCAATTAATTACTTTACCCTGGATGAATACTGCAAATAGTCTTAGGAGTATTTTTAAAACTTACTAACACTGTTTCTCTTAAATGATGGTTGTGAGAGGGGGAAATGACCAAAATCCTAAATTCCCAATGTGCCACATACTATTAGATATTTTCAAAGGAAAGGAAGATTTCCTTCAGGGGAGTTATAAGAGTTTGCTCCTCACTGTAGCGTGCACAGCCACGTAATGGCATACTGTCACACAATGCAGGAGTTGTACCGGTAAGTTATACTTGAATAGGTTTGGCATTACATCATCCTCTGCTATTTCCTGTCCTGACCTCGACCTGAAAACATACTCCTAGTCCCAGCAACATATTTGAAAGGAAGATAAAGGGTATTTGCCTTGGCCGTGTCTGAAATGGTGATAGGATGATGACACAAGTTCTTAAAAATTGCAAATTCCCTGAGGCTGAGCTCACTAACTACCTTGCAGGAGGCAGGTATCCCCAGCACTGGGGATTCACCAGAGGGTTGGCTGCTCATCACCTGAGGCCTCTCCAACAAAAAGGGAGAGATGGAGAGAGACAGGCAGACTGCTGCCTCCCTCCTCCCCGTGCTGCCCATCTGCCCTGAGCACTAAAATCCAATCAGCCTGTGAAACAGCCTGGTTACTTAGCACCCACAGCAGCTCCCAGCACCCTCAGCCTTAGCACATTGATCCCATCACCCCAGGGTAGGAAACCTAATGGAGAAGAGGGTCTGGGGATGACCACTGCCCGTGTGCCCCACTGCCTGCCCCACCAGGCAGTTCTGGTGGCAAGCAGCCCCCGTCTGAGGCAAAGTCCACATTTCACATCACTGGAGTGAGGTGAAAGAAATTCAGTTGGCTGCTGAAGCTGAAGCTGCCCGGCTCCCTCCCTGCTATTCCCATGGCAACGCACAGCTACGCTCTCCGTGCAGCATCTGCCTAGGGACCAGTGCCTCCCAGTTCCTGTCTGGAAATGAAGGGTGATGCAGGGACTCTATCTGCAGCTCCTGAACCTGCCTGAGCTTATGAAATCCCCATCCCCGAGTCCCAGCAGTACCCACTGATCCCAGTGGCATGAGCTAGATACCACCAGGGCTGTGTTCCCATCCACATGAAGGCACTTAAGGAGAGGGTCTGCCATAGTTACAAACAGCAGTAGCATCCCTTGGTCTGTATTCACCAACACGTGCTTCTTCGACTGTCCTGGTACAGTAAGGGTAACACAAACCCCTTGTGTAAATGCAGCTGAAGTGATTTAAAACATGGTTTATACTCAGCTATGCCCATGCAGAAAGAGAATATACTGTATGATTATCATGGTGTCTGCACTGTGATTGCATCAAGGTAACTATTTCAAGAAAGAAATGACACCCCCTCATCCTCTAAATAGCTCCACTGGGACTAACTCTGAGGGCAGGAGAGGCTTTGGAGGAAGCCTTTATCCCTAAGTATGCCTACACACCAAACTGGGGTCACACAGTGGCGCTACCATTCGTTCTGAATTATCCTTAGAGGTGTCAAACGTCAGCTCCCCTCGAGAAGCAAGGGGGCTTCAGGACCACCACCAAACCCGACCATGCGTTTCTGTCTTGGCTACGTGCAAGTGCACAGGCAGGCCTTGCTGCAGACTCCCCTGCTCCAGGCAGGTACACAGAAGCTGTATGGCCTGTGGCTCTCAGTCACTGCACAAAGAAGTGACACCAGCAGCTGGGGGAAGCTGGCCCAGAGAGCACCAGGATGCACCAGGCGACATCTGCAGCGTTCACCTCCAGGTACCTGCCTGTGTTTCCAAGGGAAGGTTACCCTGCAACAGCTTGAAGTGAGCTGTCAAAGAGCGTTTTGAAATATTACATTCATTGAGTCTACCCACTGCTGATACATTTTAAGTAAAGTGGTTTTTGATTTATGTAAGAAAAGAATGATAAGTACTTTGCCCTGATATTTCCATCTGGCTTGCAGTTCAGCTTGTCTTGCAAGCAGTCTTTAAAATAAACAAAACCAGCCATGATACAAATCTGCCCCTGCAATTAGATCATCAATCCAGCACTGAAGAGTAGCTTTTGAAATAGGTACACTCTTCAGGAATACTGCTCTTTGTGTTGGTGGGTAAGGCTTGCACAGATCACATTACTCTTGTAATTCTAGTGCTTGGTGAAGAATCAGCCAGGGAAGAAAAATGCAGCTATGTGATAAGTATTCTTTTAATACAAACTACCTTTTCTTATTGCAGGCAAAAAGACTGGAGACCAACAGAGCAAAGGTAACCTGATTGAATCTTTTCTCTGGCCAAGGGAAGTCCCTCACGATGCAGCGGGCTAGTTCTGCATCACCTCTGCTAAGAAGCAAAAAAATAGTAACCTGGGCAGAGTTTTGTGCTAATACAGTTTCACCGTTTCTGGTAGCCATGCCAGCGTTGGCCCAGGATACCAGGCATGACAGGTGACCAGGTCACCCTGGCTATCACTCAGCTCTCTGCCAAGATCTTGCGACTCAAGGCAACACAGTTATGGTCTTCTTACAACACCAGCAACTTGCACCCCAGAATGAAACTATGGAGCCCCCTGAAGAAGTCTGTGTTATTTTGCTAAACAGAGCAATTAAAACTTTTAATTTCTTCAGGAAAGCTGAAAGTCACTTCTACACTTCCACTCTATGGGGTTGTTCTTTGCTCCTTCAAAAAGAAATTAAGGGAATTATTTGTCACGCACAAGCAAGACTACAGGCATTTTTTTCTCCACAGGTCCAGAAACCCATTGCCTTAATCACAATTGCCAGGGATCCTCAAATTCAGTCTGCTTTCAAAGCACCTTAATGAGCTTTAATGGTCTTTACCTCATAGGAGTCTTTATTTGCCTTGTATTTTTCTATCTGGTATAGTTGGTTCTTGTGGCAAATATTGTCCTGGCCTTCAGACTTCTGTGGAGAGAGAAGCACAGAAAAGTAAAGCATGTAAGATAATCGGAGAAAACTAACACTCAATTACTGCTTAATGGACCGTATCCACTCTTGGCATCCAGTGGAAGCGCATCAAGTTATAGAGGAGGTGAACTTCATCCACTTCATTTTAAATGTCATTGATGGCACCGTGATTAAAATAAGCTAGCTAAAAGAACTGAGAAAAAACTTCTTAGTTTTTACTAGGAAGCTGTTGTCAGATTGGAAGGCTGTTGGGAGACAGTTTCTCTAAGAAGCAAACACAGTAAGAAGAAAACTCCATGCAACCCACCCTCTTGCCTGTGCAGTTACACAGGAGCCTACAGGCTCTCAGCTACTTGAGACAGACCTTCAGCTACTTGAGACTCCTCGCCAGAGCACAGGCAGCTGTGTGGAGAGGCTACGGGAAGAGAGTGTGCAGCTCGTCTTTGTGCACTGTGCCCATCCTAGCACTCCAGTAAACACCATGCAAAACACAGCCTGAGATCTCCACTCCCCGGGACGTACAAGGAAGGGTGACGTGTGGCTGCAGATTCCTGCCCTAGAGAAAGCTGCCATACAAACCCTTCAGTAGGGTTTTTGACCCCCAAGTCATCCTCAGGTCAGCAGGAGATTAGGAGACTTTATATTAATGTTATTTCTTTTGTAAAACTTTTAGCAAAGTTTTCACTTAAAAAATAAATAAAATCTTAATAGCTCTTAAGCTTCCTCTTGATTTCCTGAATCAAACTGCATTGCTTTATTGGCATTTCAAGCTGTAGAATTATCTCAACATATGGACACAGCTTGCCACAAGTCACAACTATGACTCTGCATGGCAACAGTTTGCTTTCTATAGGGTTACTGGCTAGCTGGAAGGGATCTCCTATGGAAACGGACTCATGATACATAAAGCCTATTAGCAATTATCTCTGCAACCTGGAGAATTCTTATCCGAAATAATGTTATTAGTTTGTGAGGAATACTTCCCCTTCATGGTTACTGCTACAAGGAAAAAAAAAAAAAGCAAAAACCTTTAGCACTTTTTTACCCTCCTTACCCGCTTGTCCTAAGAACAGGCATCAAGCAATACTTACCCTAAGGCTTGCCAAGTACCGCTCCAGCTTCTTATTAAGCAGGAAGTAGATGGCAAGCGTGTGACTTGCCCTGTTTGAGAGCACGGTGTTGATGACGTCGCTGTTCTTGTAGCCGAGCTTCTCAGTCATATGGAGCAGCACGCTCTGGCTGAGGTCCTCAAGGTGAATCCTGCGCAGAGAGAGAGGCAGAGCGTGCCATTTGTACTGTCCTCCCAGTGACAGCCATGGGGGACATGGCAGAGCGTAAGAGAGAGGCCTGAAAGGCTCAGTAACATGGGAGTGATTAGCTCCCTCCTCCTGTGAGCAGGTATGAAATGGGCAGACTATTCGGGAACCACGGGCACCACAGGAAGCCCTGAGAGCTGAATGAACAGCACTCTCCCCACTATGTCCTACCCTGATGCAAAACAGCACCGTGATGCTCAAGACGCCGCCGTTTGTTACCCTACATCTGACCAATAAAGACCATTACGATCATCCAGCTGCTTTTGAAGGAAAAGAAGTAAAATCCAGCTCAGGTAGCTACGTTTTGCTTTCTGAAACAACCCTTTTCTTGTAATCAAAAACCGCAGTGTTCCGCTTCACCCCTAACCTGTTGCACAACAGCTAGGGAATTTCACCCCGGAGGAAGGGGATGTACAGGGAGGATTATTACAGCCCCTCTCAAAATGACAGAACTGCTGCCATACTCATGTTGGTTAAAAGCAGAAGTTTATATATGACCTCTTTTCTCTTGTAAAGTCTATAACAGACTCAGCCAAGGCGAGAAATGCAGTACAGCATCCTTGTGGAAATGGCAAAGCACCTTCTCAGTGTAAGTTAAAACCAGATTTTCCAAAGAACTCTGCTCCAATTTAGACCTTCAAATGCATTGGCCAGCTTCCCAGATGTGCCCATCAACTCCCATCCATCTCCAAAGAAATGCTGGGTTTTGTTCAGTTTCTAAAGGATATTTCTTGCTCCTAATACTGAGCCTAATATCAGCCTAATATCTGGCCAGGGTAACTTATGGGAGCCTAGGCGTTGGGTTTTTTTTTACTACCTGCCTTCCCCCTTCAAAAGGACCACTCTCCACCTTTCCCACTCCTGCCCTGCTGTCCCCCTGTCCTGTGCACCTGTGATGCGAGGAGTGCCCGGACAGCAGTGTCAGTCTGAGGCAGAGAACAGATGTAGAGACAAGATGTAAAACACAGTCTGGAAAATCTCAAACAACTCTTTTCCTTTATTTGGCGGGCTTATTAACATTCGTTCTGCAGCTAAGGAATGCTTGGGGTTGTTGTTGGTTTTTTTTAAGTTCAAAAGCAAAACTTATCTTGGCCATTGCACATTAAAGCATCTGGACAGCAAAAGAAATTCAAGCTATTTCTACTTGAGGTGCTCAGCAAAATGGGAAATTTTTGCTTGCCTTTAGGGAATTTCCTTAATAAAAGCTAGCTTATAAAAAGCCTGAGAGAATATTCTCCTGAAAATGCAGTTTCTGCCATTTTTCCACCTTATCTCCATGCTCTCCCCTTTCCTACCAAGTTCTTGTTTTGGGAACAACGGGTGTTACCCCCAGACTGGCAGAAGAGCACCGCAAGAACATAACACAGCTTCTTGCTTGTGTTATAAAAACATGGTTAAGAAAGGAAGTGATTCCTTGCAAACTCAGCAGTGGATTTTTCAGAACTATTTTGACACATCTTACCCACATCTGCACACTAATGAAAACTTGGAGAAACTCTGTTGAGGCTGAGTCTAGTGGCGCTTTCTGAAGCAAGCTCAAAAAAAAAATCTATCCATGTCTTTAAATATTACAAACTTTAGAAAGTATTTTCCCTACAAGGCTCCAGGATGACAAGCTCTAGGTAGGTCAAGCTTGGGGCGTCAACTAATTAAAGAAATAATATCCAAAAAATGAAGTGAAAGAAAGAATCTGTATGGTTTTTACCCTTTACAGCTTCACATAAAACCTGGGTTTGGACAGGAGTATCTACTTTTTTCTTGTTTTCAGACCAAATAATGAGAAAAGCAGTGCAATGAGAAAAAAAGATACTGATTTTTTTCAATAGCAAAGCATAGCATTCCACATTGATGTTCCCTTGAAAAGTGTTTATAATAGGACAGGACTATTGTCCTCACCATATACACGTATACGCATGAGCAAACATATGCCCTCTCTATAGCTTGGCACTGCATTTCCTTCTGTTCTTCCATTTGATTCGCTTGCCTTTAGGAGGGAATGATTAATGGGCACTCCATAAAGAAAGAGCATTGCACAGCTATTCTCTCTAATAGAGGCAGGCCTCTTCTGTAAGTCACCTACCTAACTGCCCCAGTGAGCAGACTCTAGAAGGGACACTTCCACCACAACCTGTCTAAAGCCTGACAGCTACAAGCTAAGGAGTTATAGAGGCAGGAAAATGTACCTACAAATGCAAAAGAATTGTGAAAGCACATTCAAACCCCGTTTCTGTCTTTTTTCCTCTTTTCTACAGATAAGACACGCAAAGCAAGAGCATTAAATTATCCATACAGCTCTCAGTTACACTTACATTCACTGAACAGATGCCACGTTATGTAGATTGATTAGACTCATTATGACAGTGATTTCATTAGCTTAATGACTCATTCAGTTTACACTTGTTTTCCCTTTCTTTACCATACAATGTTCATGTGTGCCATACTTCAGTACAGTCCAACGCACCATGGAAACTCAGATTTCCTTTTGTTGGACAGCATACTACGCAAATTAACTCAACTGCCCTTAAATTTGGGGCAGTAATGTCGAGATAATCGGTCTGCCTGTTCTCATTCTTATTCCTTGTGAAACAATTGTTTGTAGGGGCCAACTTTATATTCTGTCCACGTAGGTCTGAGGATTACAGGCAGCCAGCCTCACGTATGCCCTCCCCGTTTCAGTGGATGGCTCTAGTGATGCCCCGAGGCATCCAAGCTGCTCAGCAGCCATATTTTGAGAGTGGAAGACCCGTTATTCTACTCAGGTCAAAGAACAGCATAGTCACAGCGATGCACTACTTGAAAGTTAAGACAGACACTGCCTCTGGATGGGAAACGCTTGCTGCTAAACGAAGACAACCTCTGTTCCCTGTCAACGCGGAGGGAAAAGGGAAGTGACTCAGGCAGGAGCCAGGACAGTACAGGCTGCATCCAGTCAGCCAGCTGACAGCAACATCAAAGGGAAAGGTCTCCAAAAATTCCTAAAGGCAGTTCCAAGATTTGTGGCTCACACTGGTTTCCCGTGCCCCGATTCGGCAGGCTCAAGCAGCGGCAGCACTCGTCACCTGCGTCAGCAGTAGGAGAGGGGTGCTGCAGCTGCCTCTCAACCCACAGGGATCGGTCCCAGGGCACAGAAACATTCCCTGTTCATCTGACTAGTGGTGGAGCAGAGGAGAAAGCAGGTGGGAGGCTGATGTTCAGACAAAGGTAGGTCGCCACACCCCTAGACATACACTACATCTGGTATCTAGCAACTGAGTACACTGTAGGGGGGAAGTTAGGACTCTTCAGGACTCTCCTCTTAGCGAGTTAAAACAGAAATTCTGGGGCACCAAAATTTAAGCACCAAAATTAGGCTTTAAGTTGCTGTCTTTGCCTCAGTCTTACTTAAGATCTTGGCCTGCAAGCTAGTAGCTCCTACAGTGAATTCTCTGCAGGTACTAGATAGTGTATGAGACACAGCTGGAGGGCTTTGATAGAGGAAAGAGGTTTTATCTGATCAAATATAGACATATATTTCTAAGTTAGTTGCCCAAGGCTCCATTTACAGTCACTGGAGAGGAACTTGGATCTCCTGGGCACAAAGTCATCCTATTGCAGAATCAAAAAGAAGTCAGATGAATCATTCTGTAAAAAGTGCCCTTATTTCTCTCTATTGACTGTAATGAGTACCCAGGCTGACTGGCTCATGTGTAGACTCTATACTGCAGATGTTCAAAGTCACGCAAGATTATTTCTAACCAAAGTGGACTACAAGTATCTTTCTTTTTCTCTAGATGGATGTTTGATGGGCCATGAGATTTGTTATCTGTTTGCGTTTAGTCATGCATTCAGCATTGCCCGGGTATTCAAGATCAACAACCAACAAAGCAAGATCATTTAACGCTGTCCTTTCTCACCACCATCTACATCTTTGCATAATCCACAGAACCTCACGTATGTATCACAAATAGGCATAACCTCTACTGGAAAAGTAGCTTGGCTTTTACTGGCAAACAAGGAAAAGATCAGAACTACCTGTCACACATACCCATTGGTCTGGAGCCAATTAATCATATGATCTGCACCCCAGGCCACCCTGCAAATAATGTATAGTATGCCAGCTTCTAATTTTTGACCATTTCAAGCAACACATATTCAATGGCCCAATCCCAACTTTTAGGATGGAGTCACAAAAGCAATCCCAGAAAATGCACTGGGATGCTGGCACAAATGGAACTGAAACACCACAGTTTAACATACATAATGTATATAGACCCTGGCAGGCTTTCTCCACTCTTTCGCACTGTACCTGTTTGGATATGTGACATTAGGTGGTGCTCTTCCAGGGTAATTCTCATTAAGCCATCGATTTGCAAGTGCCTGCTGGATGTTTGGTCTCTTTGCAGGATCTGGCTCTAGTAGAGATCGTAGAAAGTTTATGGCCGCTGTGGAGAAATCAAGAAAAAAACCTAAGAGCTATGTCATCTGCTTTATGACTTAACAGTAGTTGAGTTACTACAGGTGTGTAGCTTGACCAAGAGAATACTATAAAGGAACATTTTCCTTACAGTAAGCTGTAATGTCCTTGAGAAAAGGGAAACTGATAAGGGATTAGTAAGTAAAATAAACAATGATTTATAGTCACAATGATTTATAGAGTCATAAAAGAGAGAAGAAAAAGTGCCTTTTGTTTCAGAGCTTGTTTGAAGTTTCTGAGCAGGTTTGAAGTTTCTGAGCAGGTTAGCCAAATCTTTATTTTTGTACAAGGACAAGAGGCTGTAGTCAGGTCAGAGGCAAATCATTCAATCTGTGTTTAAAGTAGAAGGAGATGGGCTGGGGGTGACTGGAAGGGAGAGATGCAGAGCTGGGAGGGAAGACATGGAGAACTGGGCTCCCTTTGACATTATAAGAACCAATTCTCTCCTTGGCTTCCATCCAACCTACAATCAGCTGCAGGAGGTTTTAGCCAAATTAAAAGAGCATTGAAGTCAAGTAATATGCTAAAAGACTCACAAGAAGTGCTTACCTGAGCTGAAAATTAACCGTGTTTTAACTAGGTCTGGTCTTTATTCCTCAAATTATCAAGGCTAGATTCAATTTATCAGCTACAAGATAGTAAAGAGTTAAGTATGTCCTCTACAATTCCCTGTGTGAAAGATAAAGAAACCTAATTCTGGGAAAACCAAGATGGGAATGATTTTGTAGAGGAGATACAGTCAAGTGAGACGATGCCAAATGAATCCTAAATGAAGTCAAGGGGAAGCAAGAGGCAGAAGGGATGGCTGCGGCACAGTTTTTTCCAGGTCAGATGGACAAAACCTTGGGGGCTATTTTCCACCTTCTCCCACAGCAGAGCTGTAGTTCACCTCCTACACTCTCTGGAGCGTATCGTGTCTACCTCTCTCCTTACTGGCACAGGTGTCCTGAGCAGTGGCAGCACAGGACCACTGTGGCACAGGATGGTGTCCTCTGGGATGCATCTTCTGGGTAAGCTGCAGTACAGCCTTGCCAACATATCTACTTCAGCTCGGTGCAGGCAAACCAAACACCTTAAAGGCTTGTGTTACAAAGCAGACCAAACTGGATGCACTAATACCTCAGCGCTAGAAAACTAGGAAATTATGAGCCAGTGCTCCCGTTTGGCTTTGTAGGTGTCTGGTCTCACCGCCACAGCAGGCTCACTGGGCACCATGCTGTTCCCTGTTTGGAAGCAGAGTGCCTCTGATGCCTCTTCACTAGCAATACAGTGAAACCCTCTCGAATCCCTGTTCCCACACGCAATTTAAGGAGAATAATATGCCTGCCAGTGAGGTCACGTTGTCTTCATCTGAAAAGGGCATACATTTCAACCTAGGCAGAGTACCGCTGCCCTTCACAGGTTCTCCTTGACAAGACTGCTGTCTTCCTTCATGTTTTCCTGGCCATTCCCCTGAGCATTTTTATCTCCCCAAGCCTAGCCGCATCATGCCCCCGACCACAGTACAGGACAGGGTGGCTGGGCTGAAGTGCCAAGACAGGGCAGAGGATGAGGGAAGGAGGGTCTCTCCTCAAATAAATCAGGGTTAGACGCGATAGGTGCCGAGTCCTAACAGCTTGGGTAACCTCTGTGTTCAACATCATGCAAAAATCAAGCAACAGCTGGGGAGAGCCCTGAGAGACTATCTGTTTCACGCAGACCTACCATCAAAAAGTTTATATTTGGAAGAGAGAGAGTTACGATTATGTATTTACCAGTTCAGCTAGGCATTGGCTGTTGTTTTTTTCTAAGCTCTCTCTTTAGAAATCGCTGATTTATGTGAGATACTTTACCTAAATCTTTCCCAACATTTTTGTTGTTTTCCTACAACAGCAATATTGCGGAAGCAGCAGGAAAAGCCTCTGTCCAAGTTCATAAATGTCCTGGAAGCTGATGCTATATTTGCTCCCCGTGTGCCCTGAGTGCCCCCCATCATGCCTCTCGGGCACAGAACCCTCTGTTACGGCAGACAACAAACCCCTTGTTCTTCCATTTCATCTCCTCTCTCTCCAGTAATTCCCCCATCTCTGTGTTAGAAACCACATGCATCCCACAGGTTCAGAGCAAAATAAATAACTCGTCCCCAAACCAACACCACCCCTCTCCATCACCATCACCATCACTCTTGGTCCCCAAATCAGCTAATGTTTCCTTAAAAATCTTACTTTTCTCTTTCCCATTTGGCAAAAGGCAGACTAATTAAATGAAACTTCTGAAGCACCACAGAGATCAACAGCTTCATGTCAGGGAAAAAATAATTCTGGAAAGGAGATTCTCCCTGGTCAGCCAGACCCAGGTGACAGAAAGGAGACGAGGAACAGCACCTTGGCTGATGTGAGTGAGCTGTCAGATGGTACAGGAAGGAGAGAAGCCTTTTCCAGTTAGCCCCTGTGGCTGTGGGACAGCAACATGAATCCCCCAGGAAGCAAACATGGAGCTGCCCAATAGATTTTGGGACCCACTGCGCCTGAAGCCATTTTTCCTGCTGCAGCAAGTGGGCCGGCAAAGAAAGGGCACCGTGAACCAGCCAGCCAGGGCCTCATTACGTGAGGCCTCGTTTATGACGAGCTCGAGGACAGCCTTAATCTGATTAGCCAGTGACCCGCACTCAGTGGAATTTTGTTCCCATGGTGTAATTGTGGGGCAAACTTTGCTCCTTTGACAAAGGAGAGACCAGCATCATGAGAAACCACATTTCTCTCTTAACTTCCCTTGGACGTACTGAGCTCAGCAATGACCAGAAACAGAGCAGCCTTCAGTGGGGATTACAAGACGTCAGCTGTCTTCCTGCTCCTTGTCATCAACAAAACCAACTTAGTGTCTCTCTCACACTGTGAGGCTCTGCCTGGTTACAATGAGGTGAACACGTGTTGCTTACAAAAACGGCTGGAGAAGATGCAATAAGGTCACTTCACAAGTCATGAGCGAGCTCCACCCGATAAAACCCTTTCTCCAAACTACAGGCATGGATAGATGATGGCTTTTCTTCTTGCCTCCACTTCATTTCTCTGCTCCAGAAGGAGGACCATGAACACACAGAAGCAGTAAATTGAGAATAAGAAAAGGAACGCGTGCAAGATGAATACCAACTTCCTGAACAACTGAACTTTGCTCATCTAAAATCAGTAATCAGATAGCTGTGTTATTTAAGAAGCTTAATGAAAAACGGTTTCCTAAATGGGAAAATCAAACACTAACTTCAAATTTTCCCTGTTGTTACACAGTTGCTTTGGACGCTCAGGGTCACCCAACATTTTAACTAATACAAATCAAATAGACTCTTGCTTAGTGATAACACTGGCTACTTTTATGATGGGACTGTATGCTCAGTAACTGTGAAATTAAATATTGAAAGACAACTTATTGAACAAGAAAAACAGACTCCTGTAAAACATCTCGATTTATGAATTTACAGAAAAATAAAACCCAATTAAAGGAAAAGATCCCTAAACCTAAGAAGTTAACAAACACAACAATTTGCAGAGCAGAGGAGCAGAGTTTCTACCTACTGACCCAAAGTCTAACTATGGAAAGAACAAATGTCATCTTAAATCACAGTTTGCCATGTCAGTGAATGTGCAAGGCCACTGACTTAGATCAAGAACTGATGCGTAGCTTTGTTCACAGTGAGTAAAGGTTAACATGCTTAAATCTATTCCATTAGTTTGCCATCATCTCTGAAAATTCAACCTGCTGTAGTTCTCACAGGATAAACAAAACACTGTTTTTACTGGTGACCGTAGTGTCAGAGAGCTACAAATGCTACAGAGATGCATTTGTGAGACAATTTAATCTGCATTATAAAATTGTAGGATGAATGAAACGGTAAAATGAAACCTGTCAAAAGTAATGTTATCTTTTTTGCTACCCAAGGTCTGGTCTTCTACATGCCTTTTGTGGGTCATTCAGCCGTTAATACACGAGTTGCCCCAGTGAAATCAGTGAAATCTCCCACTTAAAGATTATTGAAAGAAAACAATGATTGGGATAACAGTCTTTCGGTTCAAGGACACTACACAGCCATCATATAACTGCTCTTTATTGGTAAAAGCCTCACTCTGGGAGATAAGTTTGGTAAATTTTTTGCCAAACTTGTAAAATGTTTACTATGACATGCAAGTCCCTTAATTCAAGAGGAACTTTGCAACTGATGCAGGATTTGGCATCTGACATCAGTACGGCATGAAGTAGTCAGTATAATCTTTCTTTTAATTTACTCAATGGGCCTTTACAGCATGTGCTAGAACATTAAAACAGTCATTTTGTGCAACTGAATCCTAATGGGAAGTCTCCAGAATGGAAATACCAAACACTTTAATTGCATCAAATAGACGGCAAGACTTGCAGCATCCCAGCTCACTTGTAAATCTACCACTTTACAACATGCCAGCAACACGAACTGCTGGCAGGAAAAGTGTGCTTCATGCAGATGTTGAGTGAACAAGGAACAACACACTGCTTGATCTACAGCTAACCTCTGTGAGAAAACCCTCTACTACCTACTTTTTCTGTATGCAGGTAAATCTCTACTTGGAGAATTCATTTTGTGACACAACTTCCAAGGGCTTTCTCCTATCCCCAAAGACAACGGTTGCCATCCTTAGTGTACTGAGTGAAAATGTGTGCTCTGATACACTTTTTCTATTTGCAATCTTTTAATGTTATTGAATGTCCCTTGTAAACAGGCTACCAGATAAGGAGAACAGAAGCTCTCCATAAGCAACAAATTTAGCATACAAAAATAAAACTCAACTACAAAACAGAGTTTGTTCTAAATGCTGACAACGGTCTTGCTATAAGCTGAAAAATTGTTCTGTTGCCTAGTGACATGGCTTTGAGGCAGGAATTAATATTTCTAATACTAATACATTAACAATTTTGCATTTTGTGAATACACAAAGGTTATCACCAGTCACTGTCCCAAAATAACTTTCTGTGTCATTATTGTATAATAAATGTGAGGTCATTCAAGGTAGCTTATTACTCAACGCTAGTTATGATAATGCCCAGGAATTTGTTACTCCAAAACAATGTGTTCATGCATCCATACCCTACACTAAAATCTTCTGAACATGCAAAACTGACCAACAAAAGAAGCAATTTCAGTTTTTCACAGATTTGTTCCTCTCCTATTCAGCACAACTTGGTACTTCTCCAGCTTACATACGGAAGTCAAAGCAAAAGGAATTATACTACAGCAACTCTTGCAGATCTTTTGGAGACTAAAATGAAAAGTGTATTTTTCACAAGTAGCATGCCATGTTGGCAGCATGACTCACAATCCAGAATTCAATGCAATGGTTCTGACCGACTGGATCTAAACAGGTCCCAGCACATCCCC
This sequence comes from Tringa tobata, assembly GCA_033628505.1. Lineage (NCBI taxonomy): Eukaryota > Metazoa > Chordata > Aves > Charadriiformes > Scolopacidae > Tringa > Tringa tobata. The sequence continues at coordinate 3,817,767 of JAHREE010000574.1, read as the reverse complement.
TTGATTACCTGTAGAGAGCTGTGTGGGAAAAGGGTTCATTTCTTTGTCCACCATTTTCTGGTATAAAGCTCTCAAGCTGAATGGCTCCACAGTAAAAGGTAATGTTCCAGTCAACATTGCATACATGTTCACTCCACTAAAACAAAACAGAGAGAAAAAAAACCCAAAATAATCAGAAACAAGGGAAAAAGTAGGCTTAGGTTTTTGTAACTGTACTTCATCTTCAATGTCTGACAACTATTAAAAAAGACCAACAAAAAGCTCTCTCTTCTGTTGCATACAATGATCTGGGCAAGAATTCCCAGAGGTTTGCTCATGGAGGGTCACACAATGTGTAGGGACATAAGCTGGAAGCCACAGAACTGAGCCCAGCTCTTAGGCAACTCCTCGGCTAGATGCCACACCACAATTAAGTCTCTCCTCAGGCTGCACAAACATGCTGCTTTCAGGGGCCTTGTCCCAGTCCTGCCCTGGGTGTGGAATGACTGCCCGCACCAATGGGGACGTCATAGGTTTTGGGTCAGTGCCCAAAGGTTTCCACTCACCTCTATGGCCTCTGGTGCAGCCCAAAGATGAGGTGTGAATAATTACATTTCTCAGAGCATAAAAATTACTGCTTATTTATGCCCAGCAAAGTCAGCAGTGAAAAGTGGATTGGGCACTCTTGTTCTTTTTTGTCTTAAAAGGGCTTTAAATTTAATTTGCGTGGAATTCTTCCCTATTGGGAACTTGTTTCCTCAGTCTGTGAATAAACATATGTCAACAGAGAGAAACTAAACTGGTGTGCTATCATTTGTTCAGCTATAAGGAAGGGTAAGAGTTAACCATAATTTTCTTTCTTTGATTAAAAGAAAGAGCAGGACATTATTACTGGAGATGTTTAAATGGTTTACAAGAACGACTGTGCTCTGTTTGCCTACATTCCTCACTCTTGATGTGGAGGATGGCCCACTGCTGGAGTGAGAAATTTGTTAGCCATACAATGATTTAGCTGTGAGTATCCTCGGAGGACAGACTCCAAATTAGGCTTCAGCAGGGGAAGAGTGTTGAGGTGCAACAGGGGACTGACTGGGTCAAATAGAGATTAATTTGACCCAGGTCGTAGTCTCACATATAAATTGTGGGCAATTTTTCTTAGCAGTAGTACCTATATGCTACATATATTTTCCAAGCATTTCAAATACTTCAACTTAGGGATCACCATAATTCTGTTATTTCATTTAAATTTATACAAGTGTTACTATCCCCACTTGGTGAGGGAAAATCTATCGATACTAAAGAAAAAGCTAAAACTCAACTGACCTCCACTAATTCCTCTCCGGTCTCCAGGACTGACAAGGATAACTGACACCATGTACATGGTCAACAGGAGGGTAGTGGGAGTTGCACAGTCTAAAGCCTAAGTACTGCAGACAAAGTCATTGGCTCCAAAACACCTTTCTGGCTTCCTCTACCTCTGGCACCATGGACCTTCTGTCTGTTCTTTTGCCTAAACAACAGTAAGCTCACAAAGGCTCACAAGTTTTGTGGCCATTTTTTGTTTCCCCTTTAACAACTGTGCTTTCAAAGTGGTGCTTTCGAACTGATGACCTGACTTGATTTCATATTTCTTGTTGGACTTGACTGTGGATAGTGCATGGAGCCCACGTGAATGCTTGAGGATCCTTTGGGGAAAACTAACAAAGCTGTTGGTCCTCCTGTGTCATGTCTTCTACTTTGCCTGAACATCACTGACCAACAGCTGTGCTTTACTGCAATCTCTCCATGCTATATGTTCTAGCAATCTATATACCGGTATGCAAAGAGCTATTTCAAAACAAGATATCTGCGCAATATAGTTCACAGAATTGTACTAATTAAACAGATTTTCTTGCTCAAAGTAGCCAAATACATGAATAATGTTTCTCATTTGAGCAGTGGGTAACGATGACAGTAATAACAATTATCAAGTAGAGAAGTAACTCACATGGACCAAACGTCTATTTTGGGCCCATATTTCTTCCTTGCCAGAAGTTCAGGGGCTGCATATGCTGGGCTCCCACACTGGGTGCTGAATGGATCAGAATAACCCAAGATGCCTGCACAGTTGCTCAATCCAAAGTCTGTGAAAGGCACAGAGACAGAGTTATGAAAGAGACAGATACAGTAAAACCATGCTAGAACACAAGAAAAAAAAAAAAGCACATTTTTTTCCAAAAGCTAAGCAATGAACTGCCTAAGAAAAAAGTCACCCACATGCAAAACATTTATACAATTTGTTTCTCCGAGGTGCTAAATAACCAGGTTTCCACAAGCAATAATAAAAAAAAAATTTAGAACGTGCATGATTATCAGTTTCATGCACAAAGCGACTACATTTCACTGGGAATCGGATAGCAACAACTGGAGCTGAGCTTGTCCCAGGCATTAGGTGATGTGCATGGGGCAGAGAGCCACCTCGGGCTGTCATGGATTCCATACTACTGCAAGAGGCCAAGTTCAAGTGGGACTTCGTCAACATTTTCCTCTAAATCGTGTAAATGAGCTACCAGATGTAAGGCAGGGTGGGCAAGGGGGGCTGCTTTCTGGGACTGCTGTGGCCATGCACAAACGCACAGGGTTGCAGACTCAGTATTTCAGCTCTGAAATAACACAGAGAGATCTTGGAGCAAGAAGGGGAATATGTCGATTTGGCTCCCTCCCCCTCCCTGACTTCTGCCTTGAATTATTGTATTTCTGGCCCCTGGGTGTATCTGACAGCCTTTTGCTGGCAATAATAACAAGGGACTGGCAAAGGCTGGCACCACGAGCTGATGGGAGACGAGAGGCAGCCTCTTCACACCGAAGGAGGCTGCAGTTTCCCAAGTGCTCTCAGCCAACCCAAGCCCAGGCTGGCGCCGGGAAGGGCGTTCCCAAAATCTCCGCCGTCTGCTCCAGCGCTGGTATGGCTGCAGGGTGAGCTGGGTTTAAGAAAGGATCTTAAAAATCAAACCACTAAGCAAGGGAGGAAAGGCAGAGCTGCACTAGTGGCAGGAGAGGCCGAGGGCAACGTGCAAGCCCACAGCGTCTAGTGATAACCCACGCCTGGCTTGGGAGAAAGCAATTATGGAACCGCAGGCGGAGAGACGACAAGAGAAGGTGAGGAGGGGTTGCAGAGGGTCTTGAAAGCGAAGCCCAACAACTTGATGTGGTTAAAGGGGAAGGAGCGAGACGAGCCTGCCAGGAGAAAGATGACATGGGCAAAGCTGACAGGCCGGGAGAACGGCCTTTGCTGCAGGGCAAGACACGCAGGAGCAGCGGATCTAGGGAGGCCGCAATCAAAGATGCACGTATTTATTAATAACTTGTTATTGATGACAGCTGCAACAACAAAAATACTGCTATTAAGAACACTGACATCTGGTTTCTTTCTTTTTTTTTTTTGATCCAGTCGTCTTAAAAATTCCCGGAATCCATACGTGTCTAACATGAGAACTGTCTTATACATAAACGAGGCGGTCGGGAGAAGCAGACCAGTGAATCCTCTTCCCATAGACTTGTGTCTGGCATCCATGTGTCTTGTAAAACAGAATATTTCTGGATGTGCTACCCACCTGCCTGGATGGGCTAAAAGCATCACCTCTCGCAGGCCAAATATAGCAGGCAACTGTTGAGCCCATGCAATACTCTTTCTTCGCAGAGTCATTAATTTGTGTCTCTCTCCCTTATCTGCCTACTTATTTGCATAAGACTTGAAGTAATGGCCTGTCCTTTAGCTTTTACTCCACGTTAAATTTGTCTGACACCAGATTCCTCAAGGTATTAGAAGCTCTCTGACAGGGCGCCCACATAAACCCTGTTCCCTTACAAAACCAGACAAAAAAATAATAATGCTTACAAAAAAATGCAATTATAAAGATAACTATGTGAGCCGGAGTGCCCGAATGACTGCACAGTGCTTTCCACTCGACTGGCTGCATCTCTGAGAGCGAGACAAGCACGAGCGAGACAAGAATCACCGCATTTGACATCCAAAGAGGCTCAAAGGGGTTTTGCTGGAGAACATTGTCAAAAGTGAAGGGAGGATCAAGACAATTTCCTTGCCTCTGATAGAAAACAATTGTCTCTGGACGCTGCTTAATCATCTCTGCTAGATATGTATTACCCCTGGAGCTTATACAAATACTTCCGAGGATCCATTTACTTAATTAACGTATTTATTAGCTACGGCCCAAGATGAGTTATGTCAACTGTAAAATACTTTTTAAAACTCCTAGAAATAATATCTCCACACATTATTATTCATGGTGTTTGCCCTACTGTGTCATACCACCTCAAAATTACTTGACTGTAATATAATGCTTTACAATCAAAGTATAAAAGGGCTATATTCTGCGATGGTGGAAATCAGCACCCTCTTGTCATTAGCAATGGAGGTATACTCTTATTCGCTTAAACTATAAACATCTGATTGATGTTTCAGCTCATTCATTTAATCTAGGCTGGTATACTTTTTTTTTCCTAGCGCCTGTTGAAATGCAGAATGCGTGCAAAGACATGCATATTGGGGACAGGGATTTTATTGCAAAAGAAATGGAAATATTGCTATTAACACCGCAGCAGCACACCGCGATCGCGGAGCGATTTTTACTAAGGATGCGCTGCTGATCCGGGTAAGAACGGCATTACCACCAGCACTGACGATTTCACTGCCATTCCTGCCTCTGTCTTGGGCTTCCTTTCAATAAGCTGAGCTAATTACAGAACTCGGATCAAAGGCCACACTTGGTTTTCCAAAGTAAATATTATGACACGGAAACTCCACCACCCCCACTGTTCGTACCATCGAAGTATCGCATTACGCTACTACTCTTTAACGCCTCCAGGAAACCAGCATTAAGCTATGGATATATGGCTATCTCTGAAGCTGTGACAGTTGGAATACGGGAAGAGTTATTAAATAACAGAAGCCTCAGTGCCAACCTCATGGACAAGTTTGACCAGCAGAGCTGGCTAAGCCTGTTGGCAGGGTGCCAGGCTTTGGTGCCATAGGTCCTCCAGCAGGATGCCAAGGACTTTGCACGGCCCGTGAGTTTCTTTTCAAAGCATCTTCACCAGGCACCCACCACCATGGGCTGGTAGATGAAGAGAAGTGAATTATTTCCAGTGTTTCAAACCCGAATGTTCTTAGGTTTGAGACTTAACACAGCAAAGTAAATTTTTTGAATAATATTATCTAAGAACATATTATAAACCACCTTGTCACGTAGCTAAAAAGAGTAACAAAAGCAAGGTGCCATTAAGCAGCTGGGTGAAGAAAGAGACTCGAGGGATTCAGTTCTCATTGAAATGCATGAACAAGCAGTGACTTTCCATGTCACTTCCTGGTACATTTTTAATCTTCATTTCACCTTTTCTTTTTCCTTGATGGTGGGTTTTCTTCCTTTCACAGTTATTACAAGAGCAATGTTTTTCTTAGGTACTAGTGAGTTTGCTGCTGCACAAGAGAGGGAGATCAAGCTCCCATCCCATGTGCACTGGTTTTTGCAGTTAAAGTCTCTTCTCCCAAGCATGAAAAGCAGCACATAATTCCTCAAAACATGCTCTTCACTCCTGAATAACCTTCCCGGGCAGGACTACGTGATGGTGCAACTGATCCATCACATTTCTAGAAAGACAGACTACATAAAATATTGTACTAAGCGCTGAAGGAGCCAAGTGAGGGAACAGGCAGGGAGGAGGAAGAGGAGTACATTATCTGGTCTATAAATTATCTGGTCTATTCCACCAGCCACAGACGGGTGATGGAAAATTTTCCTTGTCCTGGGAAACCCTGATGGAAATGGAAAGCTGTGGGGCAGCTCAAGCACTACTTCTGCTACCGCCTGGAAAAGAGGTACTAGTGAAGAGAGGTCGCCCAGGGACCTGAGGCTGGTTTCGGCAGCTCCCACGCCAGCTTTCCCTGCAAGCACAGCCCATAAAGCATGAAGAATGGAGGCACTGCTTCTTCAGGGTGAACAACCAGAGATCACCAGCGTCGCTAGCAAGATACAGCATAAGCTGACTGTGATATTAAATCTGTTTTTACTTACAGTGAAATTATTACTAATAAAACAACCTTTATTTTTCTATAACATACCCAGTTGGATGGTGGGATTTAATTGCTTTGTTTTAAAATACATACTGTGTACAATCTGCTCTGCTTAAAACATCAGGCTGCAGACCTGAGGACAATTTATTTCAACGCTAGTGAGGCTACGGAAGATCAAACTGTCTCTTTTCTCTATTCTTCCCACACCACCCACTGCGAGGAGACCTTTCCATGCAACCGAAGCAAATGAAAGTGCAGGAACAGTTCTGAAGTAATTTTTGGCATGAGAGTTTTAATTGTACACGTATCATCTGATTAGGTCTGGGTTTGGATGTCAAGTTCACATACTGTTGTGTAATCAAACACCCAATAACGGGAAAGTTATAGAAACTCTTTAAAACTATCAGATGTTCATATAGCACTGTTGCAAACCATCTGGTCTCACTTATCTGCTAAATCAAGATAATGGGTGGTATCCATCATTACTGATGAATGATTCATGGTAACATATCGGTATCCTCTTGACCCGTAGCTGAGGTAATGCAGAGTTCTCTTTTGCTATTATTTTCCCAGAGTCAGTTGAATTGCTACAGAGTAATGACTAGAACTTGTGCTAATATTTCCAAAGACTGAATTCCCTAAGTTAATTTTGACTATTTCAGATTTCATTAACCATCCTTCTCCTGTTTGTTTGGAAATGCATGTGCTTTAGATGTTCAGTAAGTGTCTATTTGATCTGAATGTTAAGTGTTTTTCATCACTTTTCAGATCATGAGACCTTTTGAAGAAAGAAAGTCAATCAAGTTTTTAAGTCTGCAACCACAGACACCACTGTTGGCAAAAGTGTGGGGATGGAGATAAATACAAACAGATGTTTGGGGTTTATTTTAGGGGCATATTTTCTTTTCAGTGCCCGCATTAACATTAATGGGAATTATGCAAAGGCAGTGAGAGATTATACCCACTGATGATTAATCTAAAATGTCCATATAACTTGAATGAATTGAGTGCTGTGTACAACTGATACCCAAATACAATCAAGACTCTTATGACTTATCTTTTTTATTTTTTAACAGCACCCTCTAAATGAAATTTGTATTGGGTGCTAGAAGCAAATTTAACAAATATAAATATAGGACCAAATTTTGCCAGCTGCTAAAAATGTGTGCAACTCCCACTGACTTCAGCAGAAGCATATGCATATGGGGGCAGAATCCAACCCTTAGTAAATATGAAATTATCAAGATAATCAAATAAATTACTTCTGTGGTATCAATTCTTTAATTCATTACAAAGTTCTTGGTTTGAATATGAAAACTGTTGGTTAAAAGATGAAGGATTATTCCCATACCCAGTTAAAGCTGAATTATTTGGAACATTTTTTTCACAAGATGCTGTCAGGAACAGCTTGATTGCTATCTATACTCTCTCAGCTCCTCTCTGCAGCAACATTAGCAGTTGTCACATGAAGGATTATGATGTCTCAAAAACCCTCTTTATAAAACTACCCATTTTAATTACTGGAATTGCCAAACTGGTTTCATACCAATGAGCTTGATATTGTTGTCTTCATCTAGCAACAGATTTTCTATCTTCAAGTCTCTGAAAGAAATAAAATATTTTGAGTGAGTCTCCAAAATAATGAAGCAGCTTCCTATCACTCTCCAGTGCATTTACAAGATTCATATATAATAACACATATCATGAAAGTAGCACACACAGTTCCACATGCAAAGCAGAACGCCCCATGCATTGTCTTCTCTCCAAAATTACCAGTGATTTCACAAAGTTTCACACCTATTCTTCAGGCACAAAATGACTTTATAAACATTTGTCAGTACATCCTGTAATTAATCAGGCTCTTCAAATTTCACATGTACTTAAGTTTGCAGAAATCTTATACACTGGAAACATTTCAAAGATATGTTTTTGGAACTGGAGGTCACTTTCTTATTACTCTTCACAACCAAAGGCTCTTTTCTGGCCATAGATGAAGAATAAACCCTCCTATGCTATTGTCTACAAGGAAGAGCAGAATCAACCTTCCCTGGGGATGAAGCATCCAAACTCCTCATAGAGATGGTCAGCACTGGTACTTTTCATACGCTAGAGATGAAAACTGAGTTTGAGGGACTACAATGACTTGCCCAATGCCATCCAGAAGGCCAGTAACAAAGCCGAGAGAAGAAGCCACACGGGTTTTCTGAGTGTCTCGTTAGTATTTTCTCCACCGTACCACCCTGCCCAGTGCCACGGAACTACTGGACCAGTTTTGGGAGAGAGGGGATAAAATGAAAGCGGTCTCCTTCTACAAGATGACTGACTTTTCTTCTGACATGTACGTCAGTACACTGTTCACTTTACATGTGCCCTTTCATCACTTAAGAACATGGCTGCACTTTCCTGAGCCATGCTCTACGTAAGAAAAATATTCCAGAGATCACCCACTCACACACAAAACCACCCCAAAACCCAAAACTGTACAGACTAGGCATTAAGTATACTATGAAAAAAATCATTTAGGTTGCTACACAACTTGTCTGTGACTTCTAGCAGTTGGCTGTGTCTTTATCACAAGAATTTTTCCCCTACCCAGACATAAAATATTTCTAACAATCAGCATGCCAGGATATCAATAGCTCAGATGAGCAGTGATGCTTCTCCCAGCACGCTTCAGAAAAATCTGGGTAATAAAGCCATCAGCTATAATTATGGGAAGTCAGTGACATCCATGGTATTTTGCCTTTGCAAGGCAAAGGGAGTAATGAAGGATGCCTCTATTACAGATGAAGATATAAGGCTTAATAAAATAAGACAAGTAAACCAACCAAACCAAACAAAGTACTTCCACAAGAAAGAATCTGAGAAAGAAAGGAAAATAGCTGTGACCAACTCCAAGTCTTTTTTAAAACGTTCCTCTCCATTTCATTTTATGCCCATGTTGTGTTTCAAGTAAACCTTAGGCAGAAGAGTACTTGCAGGTAGGATGCCATTCGCTTCATTGCTAACACCCCACAAGGACCTTCTCCAAACAGATGTTTCTACACTTCAGTGAGCATTTCTTGCAGGTTTTCCTTGCTTCACATGTGAAAAGAAATAGGGGAAATACTATATAAATCTACCAAAGGAGAGTATTTTGCAAATTTCAGGTATTCAGGGATGATATCCAGACTTTCCTAGAGCATCCAGCCAAACGCTTCCTGAGGAAAAGACTGCCTTCTGCACCAGTCCTCTTCTCAGAGAAGCAACGTAACTCAGTCAATAAATCACCAGCCTGAGAGACAGGAGGAAGGGATTATGGTTCCTCCTCTGGCAATAACCCAGTGTGTTAACTTAAGGAAACCAACACGTTAAAAGTGACAGCTAATTTCAAATACCACAGCAGAAATCTAACCACATTGGGCGGTGTTTTGACCAAGACCCAGCCTACAAAGAGCCCACTCTCCAGTCCTGCTCCTGCTCTGAGGGCAAGCACCAGCTCCGGGACGTACACCCCGTGAGCCCAGCTGGCATCCACAGCATCCCTCTCTTCATCCACGAGAGACTCCACGTGTCACGACAGTGCTGTTGACCCATCGCCTTGTGTCCTCCAAAAGGGGCTTCCCTCATCAGGCAACCCAACAGATGACTGGGCACTAGGAGGATGTGCCCTGCCAGAAGGAGCTGGATCAATCCACTTCTGCTTCCCCCTACTGCCAAAAAGGGCTTATTTCTTCACATCTCACATCGTTATTGCTTACAGGTGGAAGTTTTCACAGACAGTGCGATTATAGGCTCTAGAAAGGCATCAGGGATGGGAATTTAACAGGAGAGTGCCAAAAATAAAAACCAGTATGGGAAAGGTCAAAAAACCAAAGCAAAGCAAACCAAACCTAAACCGAAATCAACAGCAGCACATGGATCTTCAGGACACACACTGCAATGCTCAGTACAACATCTCAAAGCAAGGAGCAAGACCATTTGGAAGTTCTCAGTACATTAAACATTAGGTAAGAAGAGGTAAGACTTTAAAAACAAAGGCAAGGGAGTGGACAGATGAAAGCTGTAAGCTGAGGAGAAGAGACACACAAGCAATAAGAATAATAAATGAGTGACAGGAGGGCTAAAAATAAACACAAGAAAAGATATTAAAAACGATTCACGGTTTAAAATAAAACCAACTAAAGGTAAATATTACAGGGCATTTTAAAGCCAGCAGAGGAGAAAAAGAATTAAATATAGCATCAGTATAGAGTGCAATCAGACCTGGTTAATTAAAGTTGTTTACCCATATGTCTATTCTCAGCAGATTTGCCTGTAAGTGGTAACTGATCTAATAGTCCATATGCACCACATTTTTGTCAACCCATGTCAATATGAAAGCTTTTTTTTTTTTTTCCAGTGTGACACCGGGAACAAGGACAACAGGTTTTTACTCCTTGATATAACCTAACAAGAAGATTCCACACAACCCAGCCTTTGAAAAGCAAAGCAAAAGCCGTACAAAATCAAACCAAAAAGGCGTGGACCTGTGGGGTGGGCAGTGGGTAGGACCCCCTGGCAGCCTCATGCCCTGCAGCAGGCTGGCAGTGGGGCTGAGAGATGGCAGGTAGCCACCACCACCACCAGGACAGCAGAACTGCAAATAGAGTCTGTGTCTCCGGACAAGATTCACAGCTGTCAGGACAGAAGGGTTATTCAGTGAACACTTCAGGTGACTGTAATAGTGTACCACATTACCCACTATTTCTTTTTGACCAAAAAAGTGCAGTGGCACAATCCCGTTACACATCTTCCTTAGGATCACCCTCCAGACAGGACAGATTTCCCCAAACTTCCTAAGTGCTTTATTATGTCAGTTCTGACTGATTCAAACTGTATTATTTTTCACTAAGAGAGGCTTATCTGAGTTGCTGCTTTGTTTGAATGTTTACATTAATTCACTGAAACGGAAAAAACGGCACCATCGCACCCAAAAGTGTTAGGAAACCCTGAGTTTCATGCGCTATATTATAAATGGTATAACAAATAAAAGCAAACATACCCCCTTGTTTATTTTAGTCAGTGGATTTTTTTGCATGTTTTTGCATACCGCGAGAGAGAATGAGAGTTACCAGCTACGCTACACACAGCAATTGAAGTCCTTGCTGAAAGTCAATGAGAAGACACAGAGCACTGAATATCAATCAGGTACCCGTGCTGGTCCCTGTGGACTCAAAGGTCCTCTTAGTTTTGCACGTGGCTTGCACTTCTCGGTGAGTTCCTAGAGCAGGACACAGCTGCTTTGCGACTGGAAGGTCTGGGAAGCACTCCCTTATGCCAGCAGCACGTGACACACTGCCTGGGGTTGAGGTGGGGAGAAGAGACACAGTTGCTGGAGACCTTCAGTTTCCCTCCTTGCAGCAAATCTGATCTTGTTCCTTATTGTCACAGGTCCTTGAATTTTATTTTTTTTTTTCCTTAAGCAAATTTTTAGCATTCATTGATGAAAAACTTCAAAACACCCTCAGTGATTAAATACTAAAGAAAGAAAAAAATTTACCTTTTCCTGAGGGGTTACTTCCTTGATGCTGAGAGTGTTTAGCTATGGTACAAGTCAGTCAAATCTATGAATAACGAAGACGCTCAAGAAAGATCAAGCTGCATTACCAGGACGTGGAGAATCAGCAGGTATTTATGCCTTGTCAGCTTGTGAAGCTAGCAGCATACAGTTGGAGCTCCCCGTATTTGAAAATACGCCTTCTCCACGGGATGGGTTGTTTGCGAGTTTGTTGGGCTGTTACGGGGCTGGTTTGCCTCTGGCTTTGCCTAGAGCTTCACAGACCACTTTGGCAAGTCCAGCTCCAACCAGTGACTCCACCGAAGCAACACAAGGCTGCTCCACTGAGAGAGCTGCCCCAGGCGTCAGCTGTCAGCTCAGCACGCTTCTGAAAGAAGCTTATTCAGTGCCACTGCAGGCATCAGACAGCAAAACTGAAGTTTTTGCATTACACACTTTACTTCTTGTCCGGGGGAGGAGGGATGAGAAGGAAGGTTTTACCAGCAAGCAGCTGCAAAGCAGCAGTGGTTTGCTGCTGTCTCGTGCATCTTATTTTTAATCAGAACAGCACCACCAGAAAAATCACTCCTTAATGACCAATCCCACAAGCCCACTTTCTAGCCCCATGCAAGGGTCAGAGGGGAGCTGGAAAGGTTGCAGAGATTTGGGTTTATCATAGTGTCGATACACATCTCAAAGGCTTTGTTATCAAAATATTATTTATTGAGCCAGATTCTTCTATCAGTCACAACGTCACCAAATTCAACGCGGTTGCCTCTGTAAAAGAGGAATTCAGTCTATTGTCTTCACTAAAACAATGTTTAGTTTGTTTACAGCAGAGTACTCCAAGAGAGAACGCCCAAAGGTAATTTTGAAATCTGACATAAAATAGAAAGACAAACCAGCTTTGCACTTCAAAAGGAGACTTTGTTCTGTAGTGCAGGATTTGTCATAAATATTGCATCAGCAGCCAGACTACTGGCACTTAAAATTAATAGGATGGAAGTTATCAAAGCCAACACGTCAAAGTAGCGGGTACCAAGGCAGGAATCCCATAGCACCCTGAGCAACTGGGTCATGTGGCACCACCTTACTCTGCTAGGGAAAGAGATCATGGAAAAAAAAATATAAACTCTGCTCGAAACCTCAGGGGGCATTTTTTGTGTCTTTCAAACTCCTGATCTGCTTTTAATTACAAAATGGCAGTGGAAGGTATGAATACCCTGCCACGAAGACTGAAAAAGGGGGAATACAGAAAGCTATCTTTGCTACCAATACATTATTAAATTCTTTTCTTTGACATCCTGACAGTAATTGCACTGAATGGGACTGAATTTTGTTAAAATTACTTTAAAAGCGTTGTTGAGAATTTCCTGTGGGATGGGGTGGCAAGCACCAAGGCTTTCACTTCATTTTCTCTGTTGTCCTTATACTCCCAAGGGGCTTATTGTTCATCTTGCTTTTTGACAGCATGAAGGCCTATGTAAACACCCTCTGGAAAGAGAAAGCTTCACCAGATACTGCCATTTGGGTTTGTTTTCCTCTGTCAGAGGGAAAGATAAATATTCCTACCTGATTCACAGCTGAGCTTGTTGCAAGTATATTTTTAGCATCCAACCAGCTCTTCTCATAGAAGGAATGAAACACAAATGATTACATGCAATTATATATAGAATAGCGGCATTTCTTTTTTTTTCAGCAAGCGGCCAAGGAGTTCTGAACCCTGGACACCCCCCACCAAAGATGTAGCTCCTGCATTCAGGAACTTGTAGCCTTCATCCACTGTAGCAGATGTTATGTTTATAATCTGAAATACATCTATACAGTCAAACATGAGTATTTTTTTTTTTAACTTCTCTAAATAAAATGAGGTTTCTTGAAGTTTTCTAATTTTAGGCTCTTCACACACCAGTGCCTCTCAAAAGAGGCATTTCCATTGAGTTCTGGGTCCCAGCTCTTCTCCAGAGTGCTTTTCTGCCATGCCAAGTCTGGATTGTAAGTCATGAAGCTTACCGAGTAATATTCATCAAATAATGTAATCAAATTTCATGCAACTTATTTCATCTGGCTTTTTTTCATCCTGAGTTACAGAAGAGGGCAAGTCATCTATATTATTCCCTGAATAATGCAGAGAAAAACGCGGGTGACTTTTGCAATAAAAGAGTCAGTGAACACTTTTCAATGTCATGCCCCCATTCAATGTGAAGGATGAAAACATTTGGAAAGAGACAAACAGCAGACCGCTTTCTGGCCTAGGAGGCCGTGTTTTGTTTCACACGCAGTGAATGCAAACACCCACAGATCACCACCTAGATGAAAGTGTTGTTATTTTTACCTGTTTTAAAAATAACAACAATAACAACAACAGAACACTGCTATTTTATCCAGGGTGAGAATGAATCAGACTTCTGCACTATTTTTTCCCCCCTCTTCAGTTGCCGCTTGAATAGTCTGTTTTTAGAGTTGCCACAGTCAAAAGCCTGAGATGCTGAAGGACAACTCCTAGGGTAACTATTATTCTCTTTCTTCCTCTCTTGCTCACAGAGAGCTAGGAGAACAAATCTGGATCACGCCATCAGTGTTTTTCCTGCATCTCGATGCTAGTCTGCAAACAAAGTACGCAGCGCAAGTCAAGACATGGGATGGTTAAGCTAGGGAAAACACTTGCAGATATACTGCCTGTGATTCTGTCAAATTTTATCAGCTTTAGCAGAATTGGACCTGCTCATTATCTGGATGGAAGACTCCCGAGGACAAGCTCTGTGCCACGCTGTGATTTGAGAAATGGAGTGGATGGAGTATGCTGCCTTTGGGGTAAGGATTAATCCGATGCCATGGGGCTGGATGGAAAGAGCTCAGCTGCCAGCTGCAGCAGAGCATATCGATATTTCCAGGGCTGCTTCCTCCCTCTGCTCATGAAGGTCCCTCACACTTCAGTCTCTGTGAGCTGTGCTTACATTCCCAGAGACAGCAGAGGGATAGAGGAGGCGAGGGCCAAAACTGTTGCGAGCACGCAGCATCTGTACGGGAACTCGTGCCCACATTCCCTCTGGACCCCAAAGCCTTGCCTTCTTCCCACCACAGCAGCCTGGCGATTCTAGCTTGTACCCAGTGAATGAGCTATTTTGGTAAAAAATGTGGCTTTGAGTCCTCTGTGAAATAGAAGGGAATCAAAGCCAAACCTACCAATGCCCCCTAAGTGCTCCAGCCACTACGCAGAAGGTAAAGTTTTCAGGGAGAGGAACTGCTGCTGAACTCAATACTGCTATTAAAAGCTAAATGTGTTCATCTTTTTCCTGCCGGGTTTTCCTCTGCCCAACTCAGAAACTTTGACCTTTTTCCATCCTTTCTCTCTCTATATACCAGATATCATTTGATCCCTTAAAGCAATGTGTAGACTTCTTCCTTTTCCACGCCCCAAACTGTGGAGTTAATAATTTAAAGAGGTCGGCGGTTTAGCTGCTGATAGAGAACCTGCAGAATAGACCTAGTGGCTGCTCAAATATTTCTATTACAGTGGTACCAGAAGTTTAGCTCGAGATAAGACCTCAGTACACCCGAGGTCGCACGTGCACGTAGCCCCTATCCTTAATCGATCACAGGGAACACGCAGAGAGATTCAAGACAAATAAAGCAGTTTTCAGAGCACGTGGAGTTCCACCAAGCCAGATGCACCCAACAGCGCTGCACAGGGGTAGGCAGCTCAGCGCACAGCTGGGCACAGCTGGAGGAGCTGGCTTGTGGGCTGCCTTCAGGCAGTTTGCCAGCTGTTGCCTGTACAACAGCTCTCCATCAGAGAATCATACAGAGTCAGTGCAGCCAAGGCAATTAAGTCCCAGATCCTTAAAAGGTGTCTAACTCCCAACTACATGCCTGCATAACCTAAGAGGATAGGGCCTGCTCAACTTTCTCAGCATTGTACGGAGAAGTATATGGGAGCCCAGACTTGACATCAGCTGGCCCAAATTTAGAAAGCCGAGCCACCTTCTTAGACAATATCCTATAAATACACCTAAGAAAAGAAAAGGAGACATAATGGCTCAGACCAAAGGTCCACCCAGCCTGCTGTCCTCCTGTCTCCGTAGCAGCCAGGAACACATAAACAGAGAAAGGAACAGGGAGAGGCAATCACGTGCGATAACTTCACCTGTACTCTCCTTGCCTCTACCACTTGCTGCTCGGGGACTTCAGGCAGAGGTAGCTCCTCCTTACTCAGCAACCCTCTGCAGACTTCTCTCTGATGAACTTGACTTGTTTCCCCTTGAGCCCAGGTAAACTTTAAACACCACAGCATGCTCCTCCTGCAAGGAAATCCCCGTCCTGCTTACACCCTGGTTGAACCAAGATCGTAAAGAAAGTCATATATCACCACAGCTATGGATCTCTCCTGAGAAGACACCGCGAGATGGACTAACCAGTTGCATACTTTGCATTGTACTTCACAGCACTCAAACTTGTGAGGTCCTGTTGGGGCAACGTAATCACCAGAAGCAGCAGAGAAGCAGAAGCAAGGGACTTCTGTGGTCCCATGCAGGCTTTCTCCCGCCTGTGTCACTGTGAGGCTTTGGGCAAATCAGTTCATCACCCCATACTGCTGTATTTCCACCAGTAAAACAACAGACACAACCACCTCCTCAAAGAAATAGTGAAATGATTCATTAGTTAATGTCAGGATAGCACTTTCAAGTGGCAAATTAGTGCTACTTGCAGAAAAAGAGCCCTACTTTTGGAAAGCACAGGCTTATCTTTAAGGACGTGGAGTCAGCACGGCTCCCCTGTGCTCACCTGAAGTTACACACTTTCTGAAGTGCTTTCTGCAGATACTTTAAAACGTCTACAAGACAAGCATCTAAACAGTATCACGAAGATTAGCCAAAAAAAGCTGTCAGGAGTACATTTTTATAAGGAACACTCTTCACTATACAAATAAATGCTAAAATACCACTTAGAGGCTCTAAGATAAATTTTAACCGGAGGGGGTTTTTAAGTTTACCTGTGAACCACTCCTGCCCGGTGAAGATGTTCAACTGCCAGGATAAGCTGCCGGATATATTTGCGCGCTTCATGCTCCTCGAGTCTTTTTTTCTCATAGATCTTGTGCATCAAGTTGCCACCAGGGCACAGCTCCATGACAAGGTAGTAACTGTTTTCAGTTTCCAGTATATCCAGCAGCTGAGCAATATTCGGGTGGCGAATCATTTGCTGGATCTGCCCTTCCCGTCGCAGATTCTTGGTGACATACGTGTCCTTTTTGGCTCTTTTCTTGTCAATTACTTTCACTGCCACCTAATGAAAAAACAGAGGACAGGAGGTTGTTAGCAGTCACACCAATGATTTATTGCTCTAACCTTGTATAAGCAACCTCAAAAAAAAAAAAAAAAAAAGAAAAATCAAAAGATGTTAGTCTCAACTGATACCCCATGGTTTCAGGCACAACTGCCCAGATCAGAGAAATAGGTGTTTTTCCAACCCCATTGACAATTTCTTTCTTTATTCCCTTGTATGGTGACAGACAAAAGTTATTGCAGGGAAATAGGCAACAAAAGAGAGGAGACAATCTCATTAACCATACCGAAACACTTAGCACACGGGGCATTTACTTTATGTATTTTCCCAGAAAGTCTTCAGGCTGGTGTTTACAAGTTTTAAGTGTCATTTTTGGCTTTTCCTAGCTTCGGGTATATGACTTCAGATTACATGCTTCCACAACAAATTTCTTAAACTATAGCCAAGTGTTAGTTTGGCATGATTAAAAAGAATAAAAGCATACCATAAAAAAAAAATCAAAATAATTTTCATACGACTATCCTGGCAAATTTATTTTTCCTCTTTTAAAATGTACGTGAAAGATGATCCCATTGTGACTGCTAGAACCGAGTAACTCCGCAAAATCCAAGAAGGCAAAACTTACTTCTTTTTTTATTAAAGCAAGTTCTCAGTGGCACACCTGCTCAGAGCTGTCCAAGACAACTGGAGCCCATCGTGAAAGTCCATAATAAAACCAAGGAGACTCTGTACCGCAATCCATAACACAGCACGTGCTAGTGCCTATCCAAGTGCCTTCCTTCTCATTCCTGGTGCAGAATGCCACACGAGAACAAAAGGATGGGACCGCCTAGGATATCGCTCTTTTCCATGCTTAAAGAGTCTGGTTCCTTTTATTGTTTTAAAGGATTTGCTGAATAGTCGCAATAAAAGCATCTGCCTTTTTCTGCCTCAGATTTATAGACACTTATTTATTTATTGAGGTTTCTTATTTAGACTGGGTGCTGCAGAATTTGAGGTCATTTGTGCCAGACAAAGATTTAACAGCTTGTGCCAGCTGAGCAACAAAAGCCACCGTGAAATCCTCCTCCCGGCTCCTCCTCTCCTCAGAGCTCTGCCACAAAGGCACTCCTTCACCGCACGCACCCAGACCCCGCAGCTCACCCTTCACTGCCCGAGTGACAGCTGCTTGTTTGTCAGGATGACGAGGCGGGGGGGAAACACGGTGCTTGGTATTCCTGCCTGACGCTGAATTTTACATCATGTGAAAGAGTCTTGTTTGTATGGTACAGGTCCAACAAAATGCACAGAAAATGCCACGATCCCTCTGCCCTCCCCAGATGGAGGCACAAAGATGCTACACCCGCACCTTTGCTGTCTGCCTTGATTTGGCCTTGGAGGATCTTGAGGTGCCAGAGGACACTGAGGTTCTGGAGTGTGTTCAGAGAAGGGCAGCGAGGCTGGTGAGGGGTCTGGAGAATAAGTCTCATGAGGAGCGGCTGAGGGAGCTGGGGTTGCTCAGCCTGGAGAAAAGGAGGCTGAGGGGAGACCTTACCACTCCCTACAACTACCCGAAAGGAGGTTGTAGTGAGGTGGGGGTTCGTTTCTTCTCCCAAGTAACAAGCGATAGGACAAGAGGAAATGGCCTCACATTGTATCAAGGGAGGTTCAGGTTGGATATTAGGAAAAATTTCTTCACTGAAAGGGTTATCAAGGATTGGAACAAGCTGCCCAGGGAAGTGGTTGAGGCACCATCCCCGAGGGTATTTAAAAGATGTGTAGAGGTGATGCTGAGGGACATGGTTTAGTGGCCAACTTGGCAGTGCTAGGTTAATGGTTGTACTTGATGATCTTAAAGGTCTCTTCCAACCAAAACAATTCTATAATTCTATGATTGATCCTATGATCTCTCGCATTACCCTAGTCCTACAACGAGAACGAATAACAAATGTGGGGAAAACCTCAGAGCTTATTTACCCCAGCCTTAACGCTTAGACAACAGCACAAGCCCAAGAGGCTTCCCTCCATCTCCAGCTCGTACAACATCCTTCCTCACGGCTGATGGACCACTTACTGGCAGGAAACTCACTTTCAGCTGTGGCCAATGACATTGTTACAACCCACAGCACTGTGGGCTCATGGGCTTCGGCAACAGGGAGACAAACTTATTCAAAGCATACCTGGCTGCCTTCCTAGCTTGAGAAAGTGCCAAGCACACATCAAGCACATGACAGCTCCCAGCGTGACTAGCCTTACCTTTATTTTTTCTGCAAGCAAAGGAAAGGTTAAATTAGTGAACGTTTTGGTTTTCCCTTTTAGAGAACAAAAGCCACAAAAAACATGGTCTGGAAATATGACAACAAAAATAGATCCAGACCCTTTGACATGAACACCTTGAATCAAAGTCAGGTTTTACCAGCAGAGGAATTGAAGAATAAAACTACAGGAGTAAGGGCTTTCATAGTCTGTCTTAAGGGCCAGAAGTCAGGATTGCTGAGTACATTATTAGCTGGATACGTTTCTGCTGCTAAAAGATCATTCTGATGAAATACCCTTGATAAAGAGACAAGGCTGAACACCACGCACAAGACAGCTGCTTGGGTGAAGCCCAGAGCAGCATCAGGACCATGAATGCCTGCAAGCTAAAATCCTGACTAGTCACATTAAAGAAAGATCATTTAGTCTAAGACAAAACAACAGGCAAATCAGAGCTTAACTTCACCATTTTTGAAAGCCTCAGGTGATTCACCAAGGAAACAGTCTTAAATTAGAATGTTCTTCCATCTAATGAGATAGGACCAAGAACACAGAGGCTTGCATGGATTATTTAGACAGCAAACCACAGAAGTTATTCTGGTGAGGACAAATTCAGGGGTTACAGAAACATGAGATGCCACTTTGTTTGCTGGCAACACAACACAATCTCTGCAAAAGTTGTGTTTTTAAAAAAAAATAAAAAGCTGGTATTTTCCACAGTTGCAAGATATAAAACATGGAGTATAACAGAGTAATCTGTTATCCATATCGGTAAGTCATCCCCAATTCATTGACCTAAAAAAAAGAGCACATTACTAAATACAGGCACGTCTGCTGCCCAGGCCAATCATGGCCATGGAGAGCAGCGGTGACCACCTGAACGCAGGAGACAGAGCCAACTATATGACTACGTGCTGATTTTTCCACTATGACATAAAATAAACTTTCTGTGCCTTAAGGACAAATTTTCTCCTCGATTTTGACAGAAACTTGGTCAAGCACTCTATTTATCCCACCCTTGACTCTGAGCTACCTTTCTGCCTTCAATGCCCTTTGCATCAGATCCGAGAGATCCACCAGTGCAGCTGACAGAGCTGACAAAGGGGGAAACAACAGTTTTGTTTCAGCAACAGCTTTTCAGGAGAAGGAGAAGATTAAAATGCCAGGTAAGACTATGGGAAACTTGCATCTCCCCGTGAGATGGGCAGGAAACCAGCTTCAGTGCAATATTGCTCCCTCCTGGGACAGGCGCGTGTGGGACCTTGCGTCCTTGACTAGGGCTGTGCTGCAGCACAGGGCATCCTGGAAACATCTCAGACAGATGCCCCCCTCTCCATCTCATAGACTATTCAAAAGCCAGGGTCTTTAAAGAGACCTCTATATATCTAAAGAAAAAGAATTGTAGTTGACCCAAACACACAAGCAGCCTATCAACTTTCATATGGATGTTCTCTATAATAGCTTCTAGCTTTTGTTCCTCTCTGTTCCTCCAGGGTCATCTTCTTTACTACGCCTTTCACTTATACTACTGTTGTCCTAGTCAATGCCCTTTCCCTTGTGCTGCAGTTCTTTTTGCTTTTGCTTTCTTGTAGGATCACTTTGCTTTCCTAAATGAAATGCATCCCACAGTACAAGGGTTGTGCAAAGGGGTCAGCACTCTTAGGCACAGCTTTTGTGGGGTTTTTTGGCTTGTTTGGGTTTCTTAGCTTTTCCTCTGATTTAGAATTTTCTCTGAAGCATACAGAGGAAATCTAGGGAACAAACTCTGCACTCAGTTACTCCAGGGCTGACTTAGCTCAAAATCCCCGATTTTGAGTTCATCCAGAGTTAGACCAAGATAAGTGAAGACTGAATGTGCCCCAACACATTTAATATACACAGCCTCCTGCACGGTGTGTATGTGTGTGCATACACCTGAAAATTTCATTCATGCAGAAGGAAAAAGCATTCAGTAGAGAAAATACTGAAGATGTTAGATAACCATAAAATAAACACATTCGCGCTTTCATAACCTACTCAAGACGCGCCAACTGTTCAGTTTTGCTCTCCCAAGTTTCAAGTAGAGGCTCTTTGTCTCCGCATTACCCCTATCTCCTGACTTGAACCCTTGACCAATATTGGCACAGAAATAAAAAATAAACGATAAAGCAAGTAACTACTCTGAATATGTTGGAACAGTAGCTCTCGACATTCAACGCTTTGCTTTTGGCTAAATCTTTGCTGTGTAAATAAATAAATGGTTTAGGTTATTCTGTGTTAAGAGATACAAAGATGAGTAATAGCTAATATTTTTGGTTCCCGAGTCCTAGAATTACACTGTTGGAATGAATTACTTTCCTGAAGTTTATGGTGTGACACATCATATGAGCAATTGCTGCTTCTCTCAATCGTTGCACTAAAATAGTTCAGGTTGGGCTAAAGCATAGTGGAGCGGAGGTGAGGGGGAAGTGCAAGCACCACTCTTCTCCACAGATCCTTGGAGGAGATGGTGACATTGCTTACAGAACCAAGCAGTTAAAACACCATCAGCAAATACAGGCACGTGTCATCACCCAAACAAAGGCATGCGTTTGACACACAGGGGCGGAGGATTTTTGCCAGCTAGTGTTTTAGGAGGGTTTGTGAATCTGCAAGAGAGAGGCGAGGCGGGGGGTAGAGCTGGCTGGCACCAAACCGCACAAAACCAGTCACAGCAAGGCCCTGAGAAAAAGCAAGAAGAGACAGTTTAAAGGACCGAACGTTGGCTGGAGAAAGCTGGGAGCTAGGGCTTGGGTTGCTAGATCGCTGCTGCATCCAGAGAAAACACATTTTGCACCCTCTTTGTAAATAGTCATGCCCTGACAAGTAAAATTGCAAAAAAAACCCACAGAGGGTGGCTCACACACATCCTATGCCGAGCGTAGCATCCATATGTCCTTGCAAGAGACACATTTTGCAGTGGGCATCTCCCAGACCTGCTCCCCAACAGCACACCGAGCCCACAGCGCCAGTGATGGGCCTGCTGCACCAGGCAGGAGGAACCTCCAGGTGCTCAGTGGGCAGAAGTCAAAGGCATGTTCTAACACACACACCCCCAGCCTCACCACTTCTGCTGGCTATTTATAACCCCAGCAGTGACATTTGGAAAAATCACAGGTCAAGAAGCACTGCTTCTGTAAGTGAGGGAGAGATGTTTGCTTACCCAGAGGACATGCGAAGGTCTATTCAGATCATTGCCTGACCGCTCTGTAGCAGCGTCTTTTCGTCAGAGTGCGGCTCAGTCTTATTGAGACTTTTTTTTTTTCTTCAGACCAACCCTCTATAAATACTCCTCGGTGCTGAAAACCTGCTTTGAAAACTTGCATTTTTCAACTTCTGTTGTGCTTCGATAAGAAACCCGAGGCATTGTATGCCTGCAGTGTACCGCTGATGGGAAACCGAATGTTGGATACCAGGATGAAGCTGAACACAAAAACATAATAACTGGGGGGGAGGGCAGATCCAAGCCTGCTGTAGAACCTATTTTCAACTACATGCAACACTGATGGAAGGCAATCGGGTTTCTGTTTTTTGGTTGGTTGCTTTCCCCCCTCCCCAAGTTTTATCCAAACCACAGTTTAACAGTAAAAACATCTATCCCTCTACCTAGCTTTCCCTGGTGAATCTCAAGCTTTGGCCAGTTTTTACACAGGATCATTCCGCTTGGATAAAAACCAGGTAACAAGCATATGACCATCAGTGAGCTCAGCCACACAGCAGGTTAGCACGCAGGGAACCCAGGTCTGAGTTCAGCCTCGGCTTTCCTTCTCCCCAGCTCGGATGTCTTTGCACAGGCTGTCTCTTGGCAGAAGGACGCACCTCAATGGCAGCAAACCCTCCTGCCTGCCGGGAAACGGGTTTTCTCAATGGCCTGTTTGCCAAGTCAAGGTCAAGAGGCCTCGAACAATGCCCACGTCAGACACTCACAACAACATCCAGAAGAACAGCTTCACGGTCACCGCCCCGCCTGGCAAATAATGTTATAACATGTTTAACTTCACAGAGAACAGAAGACTGCATGTGACCCTGCAAAATCAGGGTATGACATTTTAAGGACTTGAAGAGTTTTCCCCACTTACCCAACCACTTGAATTGTTTCCTTCTGCAAATTCTCTCCTAACTTTAAATAAGGGGAAGGCAGTTCCTGCAGACTGCTGCCAAAGGGAGCTCCAGCTGAATGGAGAGGAAACTGGTTTGAATAAGAATCCAGCAAGCACTGTGGGATTTGGCCAGGAGACCAACGCAGCACAAGAGAAGCAACTTCAAGAGCAGGACAACCCCCCTCCCTTTTCTTTTTTTTTCCCCTGTGTTGTTTTTTGGGTTTTTTTTTCCTCCTCCTTTTTTTTTTTTTTGCCAGGGTCTACTTCTGGCAGATCTGCTGCAGATGATGCCAATCCCGGCAGCAGTGCCGACTCTCAGCACCATCCTGGGCCATGGGTGCACCCTGACCAGTCAGATTAAGTTCAGAGCCAGAGGCTACGGAGTGCAGCTGAGGGCACAGTCAATGGGAAGGCCTGGGATATGGTCTTTTGCACCTAAACCCACAAACCTTTACTGTCTGGTTTAAGCTTACCCAGGAGAATGAGACGAAGAGCCAGACCACGTATATATTTTACGGCCACCGTTAGTGCCAGCCCATCTCCAGCTCTTTTTTGAAGTGTCCAAGAAGGGTCATGTAATGAATTCATATTCTTTTCTTCCTTCCTTTCAGTGATAGCTGTCTGGCATCACTTGTAGATTGCTTTGTATTTTACCACTCTCCTCACCACAAAAATCTGAGCTTAGTTTTCAAAACCGGCTGGTGAATTTGGGTGGCCAATTCAAATCATATTAAACAGACCTAACTTTGAAGTCTGCACAATTGTCAGCACAGTCCTGAAAGGAATCCCTTTAAGGGTATCTCAATTTGGGCAACCAACCAGCCAGGCATATAACAAGTTGCTTCTCACAACTGAATCCAAGAATTAGAAAACGCCAACTTCATTCACTGGGTAGCATTTATTCTTTCTTTTAGCTGTTAAAGCTTAGCAAATTTTACAGTACAGCAAAAGAGTAGGCTTTTTTATATAGCAAGTTCCAATATCTTAAGAAATAAAGCCTTAAAGAAAAGGATCATCCAAGCAAACACATACCAGAAATCATTAAACTGTACACCTTCAGAAAGGACCACACATGTCCCACTCAAGACAGAGAGACACCACAGCTCTTCCGTTAGGAGTGTCAGACACCATCACAGAAACACTAACTTAACTTCCACCACGTGACTGAACACAATGAAACCATAAGAAAGGTAATATGCTTGATGTTAGGCTTTTGCCAAATTTCCTTGTGGCCCATACCACCCAATTCAGAGAAACTGTCTGAATAAGCTCCCAGGGTGGCATTTTCAGTGGGACTCCCTTCAGCTGTCCTGCCTGGCTTCCCAGTTCCATAACAAATGTCACCATCCTATTTGCCTTTCAAAAACTGCTTTCAAAGAAAACCGCAGAGCATTTCTGAGGGTACTCTTCCACAAGAACAAGCCCTGTCCTAAAGCTTAGAAAACAGCCACCTGATACCTTTTGTATTTGCCTTGTATGCTTGCTGCAAATGGAATATGGGGGACAGAGGTTGAGTTAAACACGTGTGTGCATGTGCACATATATGCACTGTGAAAAGGCCGCTCAGTAGCTAAACAATTAGAGACACACTGAGATTTTGTGTTAAACAAGCAGTATCATTTCTTTCCTTCACACTTGATTGGCGATGCTCAGTCTTCGATAGTTTTTGTATCTGCTCTTTGTAGGACAGATGAATATGTAGTTTTTCTTTTTTATTTGCTCTGACATTAGTAAAATCAGCCATCAAAAAAGGCAGAGAGGAGTCACTTCTGTTAAAGTATTCTCTTTTCTTTTGAGTCTCCGACAGTGCAAGCCAAGAGTTCTGAGCTTAGCAATACATAAAACCAGCTGTGGTAGAGACAAGCACAGGATAAATGTCTCAGTAGGCAGGAGGCTCTCTGTTGGCAGACTAGACACAGTCAGGAAAGCTTGAAATCAGCCCCTGAAGAAATATAAACTCTTCTAAATAAGAAAGTAGTTCTGACTACGCTCACTCAAATACTTCAGATTCAAGGTAGCTTGAACGAAAAGAATCAAATCGCCAGGGGATAAAAAGAAAATCTTACCATTACCTACAACCCAAAGACGACAGTATCCAGCAATGCAGAAAGGGATTCAGGAGTACTTTAGATAAGCAAATGAATTTAAGCCCTCTTGATGCCACAGCCAACTTAAACATAATCCCTCAAAGCATAAGCAGGATGTATTTGTTAAAGTAAGAAAAGGTATTAATTACACCTGTCCAAGGCACTGGGGGCTATTATTAGATTACTGTATCCAGTTCTGGTGCCAGTAATTAAAAAAATGATATTAAAAATTTGGAAAGGGTTCTGAAAATAGTTTCAGGAACAGTCTGAGGTCCAAGAACTGTTTGTCATAGTAATTGACTGAATCTCAAAATATTTAATTAGGAGAATGTTAAGCACTGACTTGATGATTTGCTGCAAGTACCTACATGAGGAAAAGATTTCTGATAACAGAAAGCTCTTTAATCTAATAAAATAAAAATTAACTTCCCAAAAGGTAAATTGGGCAAACTCAGGCTACAAACACGATCCATGTTTTTTTAGGTGTGGTGAAGTAATGATAGAAACATCTTATCTTACAGACATGAATGTACATCTTGAATTTTTCCTCTCTCTCTCTTGAAGAAAGTATGCAATAGCTCAACAAAACATTGACACAGATACTCCTGAAGAGAATACTGGGGCTCATCTTCTACAGGAGGTCAGGCTGAACGATTGCCGTGACCCCTTTGGGCTTCAGTACATATGCGAAGAGTCTCTGGTCCCTGCAGAGAGTGGCGGGGGACAAGGCACGACACAAGAGGTGGGGGCTGACCTAGGCAAGACGCTCTGGGAGCTGTCAGCAATCACATCAAGGGATGCAAATTTTGCAAGCTCTCCCTGACATCCTTGCTGGAGCTCCCCAGCGCAGAAGACATGAAGTGTCACGAGGAGTCATGCAAATATTGATGCTGCTGCAGACAGCCCAACTCACCCACGGCTCTGCTGCCGACTGTATCAGCACAGTCAAATCAGTGTTTCCACGGGGAGACAGAGTTTTCATATGTTGATGCACTGGTGTTTGTAAGGACATACTACGGGGCTGCTCCTGCTATACTAAGAGCAAGGGAAGACCACATGAAAGTTTTAAGACTGTCAGTATTGCAAGGCTGTGTGCATGGACTCCACGTGGTGGAGTGATTCTTCCTTCCCTTTCCTCTTTCTTCAATCAGGAAGGAAACAGAATGGAGGTAATTGCTGATTTAACACACCACTAATGCCTTGTCTGATGTGGTCCATTTCCATAGAGTGGCTCAGCTTCACTGGAGGAGAGCCGTTCCCAGCAGTATTTCTCTTCAACACGCTTTTTATTTCACATTGTATTTATGGGTAACTTCATGCCATTCTTCATGGGCAACTATTATAATCCTTTTCTGGACATACTTTTTGCTCTGCAGTTTCCATAAAGCCAGCTGCCCTCTTCCCCCTCTCATCTTCTGCTTCACTCCCTTTTCAAACAGCTGAAAGATGGACATGTTCTTATCTGCTAGCGTCTCTGCCACCTGAAATGGCCAGATCTTTATAGCACAGTGACCAGCAGGAGATGGTTTTGAGACAAAGTGGGCGTCACAATTCTATCCCTACCCAGCTGCTCTGAAAAGAAATGCCCACCAATTACATTTTTCCTTGGCACTATATGTCCAAAGCAGCAGGACCGGTACAACCCACGGGTGTCACAGGGTCAGAGGAGCCTGGGAAGGAACAACCTGTGTGACTAAAGCACAGCCCCATCCACTAGTTGTTGAGTGAGTCATGGAGGAAATCTGTCTCGCCTTTGGCGGAAAAAAAAATCCATTCCAGTGACCTTCCAGTATTCTTCCAGACTAATTAATGGGGTAGCCATAACTGCATCCCCCGAGGGAGAGGAGCACATTTTTACCTCCCTGGTCTCTAAAGATATCTATGTAAGTCAAGAGAGATTAGGCAGACACTGATGGAAGTAGTGGCGGCAGAAAGCCAGGCACAGAGATACATGAGGAGGCACTAAAGAGGTTCCAAAAGAAATCCTTAAGAGCTTGTCAAATCCAGCCTCCGGACCAGAGACATCCCCTGCAAGGAGAAAGGGTGTCTCTGAATGCCTGGGACAGATGAGTTTGCCTTGCCATTAGCATGTAAAATATTCGTCAAGTATCACTTTCCAAATATTTGCTGTTTTTCCAAAAAGGGCTTTTTGACCCCCGTTCATAAGGTAAGACCGACATGCTGAACCACCGCCCAGCGCTTCATATGAGAAAACTCTTTGAATCCAAGGTACAATCAGCTCACAGGAAAGACGTTTTTCAGGGCCTGCCACACAAAAGCACACGGGGAGCCTGACGGGCCGTCACTGCGGCAGATGGAAAACCCGATCAGACCAGCAAGGGCCTCACTTCACATCAACAGAAGCTGATGGCTACTCAGCCCCTCCCAGAGGAGGCCGGCGTGACAACTGCTGGAACATGGAGGTCCTCTCTACCTAGATGTGGCCCTAAGAGGCTGTCAGGACAAGAAGCAGCCACCAAAGCCAAAGTATGGCAAGGCACGGTTGATACCTCAGCCACAAGTCAACTGTATCCCATCCAGCTATTTCTGATAAACCATAACTTGCCTTCCTAATGTTGAAAACTTCGGTCACAGAGAGATGGATGAAGATCTCGGGTCACGTGTGGGGAAGCCATAACAGAGGAGTGATACCAAATGACACTCCTTCAACACCAGTCCCTACAGGAGAAACCTGGCAGCCCACACCACTTCCCATTTTCCTCATCATGGGCCCGTAATGTTTTTCATATTAAATAGTCCCTGTTTCACATTTTAGCGATCAAATGCATAACTGGACTTACGGAAGACTAACTGTCCCCGATTTAAAGCACTTTAATACCAGTATAGCTTTGTATCTTTAAGGAGGTAAAAAGAAACCCAAACAAAAGCCCAAGAGCCACTGCTTTTGAGGCCCAGGTAACACTTTCCTTTGTAGTGATTTAAAACACAGTAGATAAAGCATTTACAACTGTTGGGAGCCAAGAAAAAGGTGTCTCCAATAAAGTTTTTATATATAAATAATATGTTCTCTCCCTTAGCTCTGTGGACGTTATTCACAGAAAATAAATGTATCCTCTGAAAAAAATGTTTCCATGACAATCTTCCACAACAGGCAGAGAGCAAAGGAACTTTATTATATATATATATAACTTATCTTTTTTTAGTTCTCTTTGTTGCAACGATTTTTTTCTCATAGCACTAGTAGCACTGATCTTGCCCTGCAAATGAGAAGAGGCCTCTTGGGCCTCGTGTTCAAGGTGCTGGACCTAGGGCTCAGCAGTGCAATAGCAGAGCAAAGCATTGACAGAAAAAAAAACTTTGGTCAGGGCAGCACCAGCTTTCTGTTCATTTTTTTTGGAGGTGGCTTCCCTGGTGGTGGCCAGCCATGGGTGGACCACGGTAACTCACAGAATCACAAAATGATATGGGGTTGGAAGGGACCTCTGGAGATCATCTAGTCCAACCCCCCTGCCAAAGCAGGTCCACCTAGAGCAGGTTGCACAGGAACATGTCCAGATGTCTCCAGAGAAGGAGACTCCACTGCCTCTCTGGGCAGCCTGTTCCAATGCTCTGCCACCCTCAAAGTAAAGAAGTTCCTCCTCATGTTTAGGTGGAGCTTCTTACATTCAAGTTTGTGCCTGTTTCCTCTTGTCCTGTCACTGGGCACCACTGAAAAAAGACTGGCCCCATCCTCTCGGCACCCTCCCTTTAAGTATTTATAAGCATTGATCAGATCCCCCCCTCAGTCTTCTGTTCTCTAGACTAAAAAGACCCAAGTCCCTCAGCCTGTCCTCATAAGAGAGAT
Source organism: Tringa tobata (assembly GCA_033628505.1). Classification (NCBI taxonomy): domain Eukaryota; kingdom Metazoa; phylum Chordata; class Aves; order Charadriiformes; family Scolopacidae; genus Tringa; species Tringa tobata. Next base: position 3,788,669 of record JAHREE010000574.1, on the reverse strand, counting down.
GCTCCAGGCCCCTAATAATCTTTGTAGCCCTCCTCCCAGACTCTTTCAACGAGGATGAGGTTGTACCCTGCTCCCTGCAAGCTCTGATTCTAAATGCTGATCAACATATGGGTTTTGCAGGGATTCACCTTACCAGCTTAGAAACAGGTACCTCAGCCCTGGCATGGGCCCCGGAGCTGTGCTTGTGATGATGGCTTCTCTCTTACTCCAGTAAAGCTTACTGGAAAAACCTACCCAGTTCTCTTCATTAGCGCAACCTCCATCAGTCCCACTGAAGACACCGGCACCACTAGATTCTTACCCTCAGGGAGATCAGCCACCAGAAAACCCATTGGGGAAGCACAGCAGAAGAAGTTTCACAGAGCCACAGAAATGAGAGGTTTGGATTTCTGGCTCCTCAGCTTATCTAAAAACAACAGCTAAACCAATCTGGAGCTGAAATAATGCAAACTGTGGCTACATGGCAAGCAGAAGAGTACTCAAGTTAGTCTGAATTTAGCCAGCACTGGTTTACTTGGGTTCAGTTGTATCCCATGCTGTTAGATGAGCACCAACACAATAATCCATCTAATTCTTCTTCTGGCTGATATCTACTCAGTCATTGGCTTTGGACAATTTTAGATGGTTCTCCATAATGTTGAAGAGTGGCGTAGTCAGCATGTAAACTCTCAGTTCATTTTATATTATTGTTCATACAACACAACAGCTTGGGGTTTAGATATACTATTACGATTCAATTGCCAGAAGATCTGTTGCACCACCTCATGACTGCTTTCCTTCTGGGGTTATATCCTTGTGAAGATTAAGTGCTGCTCATTAATACCCTCCATTTTCCCAACTGCAGGCAAAAAAAATAACTCAGGAGGGCAGAGGGGCAAAGATGCCTAATGTGTCACATCCACTGAAATGCATGAAGCTACAGTAGCACTCTCCAGGCCATTGGTACAAAAGGAGATACGGCAGACTGCAAGATGTAGAAAGCAAGACGTGTTTTAATTACCAAGACATTTATAGGTAACACATGCCTGCAAAAACAGGCACACAGCTTTATGCATTTTTAAATATGTTAAAAATACAGACCTTGCAAGAACAAATACAAGGATCCAGATGTAAGCGCCGCGTAAGAACTACACCTGGTGTCAATTCAACCTAAACGCTCGGCTTCCCTCGATCCCGCATATGCCACTAAAATTATAACAGTCTATACGAAAAGCAGCACATTGCTGACATGCACTGTTAGTGACATCCTTAAAACTGCTGAATGTAAAGTTGAAAGCAGATTATCTCAAGAGGATAAGCAACTGCCACATGTGCATGAATCCAGCTCATTGCAGAAAAAGTTGCAAGCTACAGCTGAAAAATATTAAAGCAATCTTCCTGGAAGACAGACTGCACTGATGAACAGGCTCTCTTGCCTATTAAAGCCTATTCCCACTTACGCCAAGTATACAACATAGAAAACAGTTAGAGGGAAGAGTGTGGCTTTATAACAAGTGCCTGATGCAACTGGTTGCTCTCCAGATGCACAAACTGTTAGCAGGTGATGGTACAGCAAACCGAGCAGGTAGGTGCACATCAGCAATTTGGCATGTGTCCTCTCTTATGCTCAAATTCTTGAATGCTCCGTAACCCCTATCAGGGAACACTGTGCTGACACAGCAACCTATCTTCTGGTGCTGCTTCCAGCCAAGTCCTCACTGATGCCGTTGCAACCATGACACTGTCCTTCGAATGATTTTCTGAAGTATCATATGTTAACAAAACCATATGTTTAGTAGCTTCAATACAAGTTATGCCTCTGCGCGCACACACACACACCCCTCTGTGAAAAGAATAGTGTCAAAGCTGTGAAAGAAAACACTTAGAAGCAAGGAAATGTCAAAATTCAGGCTGCAGAGACACCCTCATTTCATCCCCTTGGTACATATGATTAAGAGTAGCGTATCGTCCCGGTGCAACAGTTGGCAGCTGTTAATAAAAGGAACGGCGTCCTGGGAGAAGGCCACTGTGCAGATTTGCAGTAGGCACTTTTCAATAGAAGGTTTTTCTTGGATAGAGATAAAGCTCAAAAGTATGTAGAGAAACAGGCAAGAAGAAAACTACTAATTAAACACAGTGAGAGAACAAACACATCTAGGAAACTGATATACAAGTATCACTGGAGGAAGAACATAAAATAACAGATCAAATTTCAAATTAAGATCCTGTGGCTTTACCCTCTGAGCCATGGAAATCAATGAAAACATTCCAAGTTTCACAGTTTTACCCACAACCTCGCGATATTTGGGGGAGAAAAAAGGAGAGGGTTGAACTGAAAGACCAGTGACCACCTTAGAAACTCAACTTTTGTTTGCAGTGAAGTAACTTCCTGGCGTATTTGGCTGGCAAGATGGTTCGAAAGCGAAAGTTACACAAACACCCATGGCCCCCAAAACTCAGAAATCAGATAAAGGTAAAGATCCTAGAACTGCATATGAGTATATACCAAATTTCCCAGGTTTTAAGCCAGTACTACTACTTGGGCAACCCTGGATCTTGACACACAGACAAGGCTGACAACGGCAGAAGCCCTCAATGGGAAGGCCCCACCAGTGTTGGTTTCCCCAATGAAGAGAAGCGATGTTGCAGGAGGAGGCAGGGTTACCAAGGGCATTAATGGGGCCAGATCCCACCTGCCAACACCCCCAAAGGCTTATGGCCACCACATCTCCGTTCCCTGAAGTCTACAGTGGAAGACACAGGAAAACTGTGAATTTACTCAAAGCAAAATTAACACTGTGACTTGTGAAAACGTATATGGCATCACAGCATAGCATCTCCTGCTGTCTACTGGAACCACTTCTGTCCATATTTCTCTGTGTCCACCTGCCTATATTGTCTTAAACAGTTGCTAGAAGACACAAATGGTGCTAAATGAGTCGCTCCAGCCTTTGCTTCAGGTGAGAGGTCCTGACAGGCTCAGATGAGAGCCACCTTCTCTGTCCTACCCGAGAAGAGGATGGAGGGGTCTGCAGTGGGAGGGGGCTCGCAAAGGGAAAGGTGGGGTGCAGGGCCAGGGACCAATACCACCACATTTGGACCTCTCTATACTCTTCACTTGAGTCAACGCTGCTTAAACTGACGGCCCACGCCTAGGCACGGGAGGCATTTTAGGACATGGCTGCCTCGGCTGGTGCAGAGCAGTCACGTAACCTGCATGACCTGCATCTCACAGGGATGCCCTGGCAGGCAGCTCCAGCCCCACCTCACTCCACACCTACAGAAAAGGCCGAGAGCTGCACTGCTCCCCCCACGCTCACCAAAAAGCGCTTCAGAAGGCGAAGGCAGGGGATGAAGTTCGCACAGAAACGCTCCAGCTACGCTGATGTGTAATTTTGCACAACGTGCAGGTAGCAGCTGTGCAGATCCCCTTTGGAAACACATCCCTCCTTCGAGGGGGGCTGGCCAGGGTGAATTTCCAGCTCTCTGCAGGGAAACTGCTCTGCCCACCTGCCCACCCCAGCACCTCCAGGGTGCCCCAATTCACCTCTTGTTCTTTTTTTTTACCTCTTCATACAGAAATGCATTCTGAACGTGAACTCTTCTCTGAAAAGGCCACTTTTAATATTAATTGCTTTGCCTTCATAGAAGGAACTGGTAAATTGTATTTTTAGCCGCTGCTTCCCGCTGTTGCAGAAAGCCACTTGACTTACTGTAACTAAAAATGTACCTTTTTCAAGCTTAACAATAGCGCTAAAGAAAACGATAAACAAAGTTTTTGGTGGATGAGAAATCAAATGCTTCAATTTGCCTCAAGGACTCTTTTTTTTTTTTTTTTTGTAGTGCTAAAGATTACACCTAAAAGTAGTTAAATGTAATCTCGGTTCAAGTTTGTTTGTAAGAACTTTCGCTCCATATATCATCGATACATTGTCACTCCACAGCACTATATGGAGTTATTTGGACATTTCATCAAGGTCCACAGCAGATAACACGATCTATCTGGTCTACTAATGGAGCCTTATACCACCCCCACTGCGGTGATAGCAACATAATCTCAGCTGTCTAAAAATACGAAAAAATCATTATCTTGCGCTATCTGTCTTTGCCCCATTCCTGTTGCCCAGTGAGTGACCCTTCTGAGTCCCAAGCAGGAGGCTTGAAACAATCTGAGAGCATATTGTGCCCGGGCTCCCAAAGTTAGCTGAATAACAATACAGCTAACTCAGCAGGGTTTCAGAGCCACAATTTAAGGCTAAATTGGCTTGCTCTTCATAGAGGAACTATGTTTCCTTAGGATTAGCAATAAAGACTGCCTGAGTTGATCTGACAAATCAGCCTTTTACCCCAAAATGTCAGATTATAGGCTGCGATATTTTTATTCAAAAGCAATGGCAAAACTAATCTGTTCAACATTCTCCTGCGCTCAGCTAAAATACACTTAATTGCATCAGGCACTACCAAACATTTTTTCAAGCCCAGAAAATAATAACATGCCTGACATTATGGCAGCATAAACCGCAAGATGTACCGTAAAGGATTTGATTTAAAGTCCTCCAATGCTAAAGACGTTCACAGGGAAAGCTTAAAAATCTCACCTCAGCTCACCCCTTCGTGCTTAGGTTCTCGTAGGAGCTGCTGGTTCCCATCCCACGCAAGTCACTCAAAACGCATCGGCCATCAAACTGCCCTCCAAGCAGCTGGTAAAGTAACTAGCATTTGGCCCAAAGTATATAACATCTCATGCTCTCTTGAAGACCTCTTCAGCTTCTAGCAATTTCAGGGTGAGGTAATGGCAGATTTTTGGCATCCGCTCCGCATTGCCTTGATTCTGTACAATGCATTGTGTCAGTGCGATGGATCCAAGCCTAGTTGGGGACTCATTAATCCACGGATTTCACTTCTAAACACACAATTTTCTGAAACAACAATGCACATTAACTCCTCCGGAGTTGCTAAAGTCTGCTGCAAATCAAAACCTGTTTGGGCCCCCCCTTACTGAAGTTAGATATTTTGGCGACCATAATGGCCCAGCCTCTGCCAAAACAGCTACCAGACATTAGTAGTAAGACCCCTACTTTACACTAGTATGGCAATTTAATTGAAATTTAGGCAATGCCCTTGCTCAACAACAGCTTTACAAGACAAAAATCAGATGTCAATTCATTATTTTTTTTTCTTTCAAAATACATGCAGGCACTAATCCTGGAATAATAGGCTCATAAAACATCAGCTTAGAAAAATGCAGCAATTACACTGATCCAACAAGCTGTCCACTGGAGACGGCTTTGTTTCCACATTTTGCTTTGCTGAACTCCACTTGAGAGCGTATTAAGTACACACTCCTGCAGATTAACTTTTCCTCTGCAAATGAATGGACTGGAAGACTATACATGGCCAACTTCTGGCTCACCCCAGGGAAGGAGGGACAGCATCAGGCCCTTAGGGAGCGATCTTCTCTTCCAGGCTCTGGAGGAGCACGGTGTCGCTCTTGAGGCATCTTCCCCTGAGACAAGACAACTTTAGGGACGGAGGTGGGTAGGGAGAGAGAGCAAAAGGTAACTGTCACATACAGCTGCTCATGACACGTCTCAGACAGCTCCGTTAACTCCAGCCTGACTTTGGACACCCGATCTCAGGAGGAGGAGGAGGTCTGTACTTATCGTCGGTGTCACCTGGGCTCAGATGCTGGCACTAACCTAACTCCCAAGTGCCTGGCCTGCTCTTCACTGAGATTTCTCAGGAGGTACAAATATAGCTTAATCAATGGATCTGGCCCTTCACGTACCAGGATGCTCTTGTGGAAGGACTTTGCCATGGAGACAAACCATTTCTTACATAAAATGTCCTCTTCCCACAGAACCTCCTCCCATGACTTTCTGCCACTGGCCCTCACTCTCACCCTGCCTCGTGCGTTTGCTCTCGATCCCATTCCCGTTCTTGCCAGCCTCAGCCTCCTCCGACGCAGCCTTGTGCTCTGAAAGGAAGGAGTCCGGGTAAGCAGATGTTTTTCTTCTCTTCCTCATATCACAGGCAGAGCTCAGCCGCCCGTGGTGGGCTCCATGTAGGCAGAGCTGCCGGCAGCTGCGAGGCAGAGCCAGTTTGGGCACGTTTCAGCTGCCTTTGGCTGGAGGCCATGCAACAGCTTGGTAGAGGAATATGCCCAGAAGAGCTGAGTGTCCATCAGCTCTCTACTCGGGGCAAAGCTCTCATGTGGGGTCACGCGTGGGACGGAAAGCATTCACCCCTCCAGTTAGAAGGAGGAACCTTGCTGAGATAGGACCTCACCTGAAGCAAATAATTAATTACTCTTATCTCCTATCCATGAACTCAAATTGCTTACTCATAAATACCTGGAATTAAATCCAGGTGGATTTTCTGGGAAGATGGACCCTTGATTAGTCAATTTGAAACTATGCAACTGATCTTTCACCCACTGAAGTCAACAGCAAGAGCTTCCTTTGATCCCATGGTACCAGATCAGGTCAGATGGAGCTCAGAGACCATCATCCTTGACCACAAATACGAACGCGGTGGCTCAGCAGGAAGCAAGTTTGATTCTCCTAGAGTTTCTGCTTGTCACTTTGTCACAGTGTGTGTTATTCAAGACATTGAGCAGGGAAGAAAAAAAAAAAAAGAAAAAGCAGCAGGCCTGGGAGCTGAGACAGAGGGGCGTGTGGTGGGTCTTTTTATTTTTTCCCCTCTTAACAGACTGAGATAAATGTAGCAATCCAAAAATGTGGAGGTGGGAAGGACGTGTGTGTTCATGTGCCTTTTATCAACTAGAGGATCATTGGATGTATCTGTTACCAAGGAGAAGCACACGCTTGGTAACAGAAGAGAGCAAAATTTTTTAATTTTTTTTTTTTTTTT